>CM037851.1:224916804-225516804 GCA_021234595.1 Delia radicum
GGTTAGGTCGTTTGAGGTCAAACGACTCTTAGTTCCCCGTAGGAAAATAAATTGTTACCTCTTTGGAAAAACAAGTATAGAAATGTTTTCTTTTCTTCTTTTCCAACACGTTTTTTTTGACCCATAGTGCAGTAGTTTTAAATTCTCAGAATTTTAGCTTTCAAAAAGGACAATAATTAAAAAAAAAAAATACCCTTAATCAACCTAAAATTTAATAAAGAAATCCATAATAAAGATAACAAAGATTTGTAATACTGCTTGCTATAACTAACCATACAAAAATATTACTTGTCTATAGAAAACTTTAAAACTCCTTTGAAAAGACATTGTTGAACAAAAAAAAAAAAAAGCTCATACAATAATCATTGACATAAAAGACAAAAGGATAAAGAAGATATGAATTTATTTCTTTCTCCTTTCAAACAAAAAAAAAAATACGATTATCAACGTGGGAAACTGAGACTGCAGAATTTTAATAATTATACTTACACAAAAGACAATAGCGCTGAAGATGTGATGAAATATTATTAACGTACCTAAAAATATAAAATAAAAAAAAAATTATGAACAATAAGTACTTGTGAATGTATAAACGAAGATGATTAAATTTATAAAGTAGGTTTTGTTAATATAAAACAAAATCATGATAATCTGCATAAACTTTGACATGATTTTTAGCTCCCCTGGTAAAATGTTTATATATAACACCCATAAAGGTTCAATGTATTTTGGTAATCAATCATACATGTACATTAAACGTCGTCCACAAAAAAAAAAAAGTTGGAATTCGCGGGCTCCACAATCCTTAAAATATGCCATTATGAAAATAAATATGGGCTGTCGAAAATAAATCTCAAATAAATTTGTTTAGAGGTCGCAGATCGAAATTGAAGTTTTAACGAAGTATTTGTTCTGTTACACAGTGCAACAGTGCAAAAAATGCACGGACACGACAGCATTCGTTCGATTGTACACACAGAGAAATAAAGTGCCAACAGAATTTAAAATTGTATATTAATGGTAACAACTTATAAATTCAGTTAGTATAACGATATTTACATTAGATTTCTAAATATTTTGGGTGTTGCAACTAAAATTCTGTTGAATTATCCGAACTTTGTTGTGAAAAATATTGTTAAGTTGCGCCAACTGTCCGACATTCTAAGTCACCGAATTTGAGTCGTAGTACTGAATTTCAGTTGGCAAATACCTAAATTTTTCTCTGTGTGTACTACTAAAGGTTAGTAAAGCCCTGTACTCGGTTTGGCCAGTTTGACTACCAATTTTTTTTTTATGGACCTCAAAAGATTTTGAAAATCAGTGCACCACTCAAAAAAAGGAGTCCTCATTTTTTGGCCAATTTTATAAATATTTTATGTGCATAAAATCATTTTTTCCTGCACTTTTTTGAAAAAATATATTAGAAAAATTATTTTTTTTTTTGCTTTTTTCAGCATAACTTACAGGGACTCATAATTTTTCACTAAGAATATATGACAAAATTGTAGCCATTGTAAATCTGAACAACTTTTGTGAACATATCAGTACAATCTGAATGTGTCTCGGCATCCGAAATAGCTTACAAAGACCACTTTGTACCTTATGAATAGTCGTTTTTGACTAGACTACACTTTTGTTGCATTGTTGTTTACTTTCTTCAATAACAAAAAAAGTAAACAAATTTTCTAATATATTTTTTCAAAAAAGTGTAGGAAAAAATGATTTTTTGCACGTAAAATGTTTATAAAATATGTTCAGTAGACTCTTCACTACAGTAGACTCTTCACTACATTAAGAAATATTATCAAGTCTGAAATATTATCAAGAGGACACCTTTTTTTTAGTGGTGCACTGATTTTCAAAATCTTCTGAGGTCCATAAAAAAAAAATTGGTACAAACTGGCCAAACCGAGTACAGGGTTTTACAAACCTTTGGTAGTACAATCGAACCTATACTGTCGAGTCCGTGCATTTTTCCAAAAGTCTTCATTTGTTGCACTGTGTTATTTATTTGAATCTAAAAAAGAAATTAGTGAGAAAAATTAAATAATTAAATTAATTAAAAAAAATCTCATATATATTTTTGGGAGTACATTACGAATTTGAAATCCAAATTTTAATCGGAGTAGCGAAATTCGCGACAATGAAAAATTTCTTCTGAAAAGTGTTCAACTTTGGTCTAGTGTTTTTTTACACAATTACCTATGTGAAATTATTTATTGCGTATATTTCTATTTCTATTATATTTCTGTGTAATGTCCTCTACATGAGATACGATATTTGTTAACAAATAAATAATAAGTAGCTAAATTTATCGAAATACCAAAAACAGCCCACATTTAAGTTCAACTGCAAGGATATCTGTTATCCTTACTAAAATTAAAAACAAAACAAATATGATGAAAGTCTTTGGTAAGCAGATTGCAAAACTGTAACAACCCTACGGGAAATGAAGGGTCGATTCATTAAAAGTGACAATCTGTGATACGTGAAAAGGAGACACGTCGCAAAACTGGTATAAACGAAGACTTCGGTGTATGAAAGGGTGGCAATTTCAGCAAAATATCCAACCACGTGATTATTTAAATGGTGGCAACACTTTGGCTGGTTTATTTCATGATATATCATGTAACTCGAAAAAAAACTACATAACTAAAGCGGACCAAAGTAACTAGGGCTGTAACAGTAGAAATTGTGAAGTAACTCTGAACTGGTGCAAACTAATTAGGTATAAAACAATGGCAATCGGTGCAGAAGCAACCAATCCATTGACTGTTACACATCGGACCTAATAATGAAATGATTCAAAAAGAACTGTAGAAATTATTACATATCATAATTGCATATGTGACAAAAGTCCATGTCACAAAACTATTCTAAAAGGCAACGTACGGGGACATGTCCCAGGTTAGGTCTGTGACATGTTACATGGTATCAATTTTCGCCTTCGATGACAGTGCCTTGTTAAATTGACAGGCCCGTTCCATATAATGTTATTGGTGAAACCTCGTCTTAATTTCCCATAGGGTAGAGTCTGCAAAATTATAAAATTATTGAGTCCGACCAAAGAGTTCGGCTCAAAACATATTTTGGACAATTCATTTTTCTGTTATTTAATAAAAATATTTTTTTTTTGGACTTGCGCCAATATTATAAAAACAGTTAAATGTGACATAATTTTTTAGGAAAGTTCAGTGATTGGTTCCGTCCATATTCTTTTTGTACCCGTACATAATATGGCACATGCGGAATAAAAGTAGGCAGGATGCCACGCACGCCAATTACTTTTTTGTCCCTGTAACTGGTGCGCAACTAGGACAGGTTCAATTCACACAAAGTTCTAGTCACATGACCATACCAGTGACTGGTCTATTTCCCGCTGGGAAGTTGACAATCGTTTTAGGTATTAGAAATACCACAATAGACCATATTTTTGGAATCTTTGGAAAACGCGAATAATTTAAAATCCCCTAGTTTTTTTTTTTTTATTTCTATATCAAATTCCTAATATTCATTAAAATTAAGCTAGATTTCAGAAATTTTTTTCATATAAGACGTAAACAAGTTGGATTTTTAATTACAATGCTTTTCAGACAATTTGGACAATTTTAACAAAAATTTATATTTTATGTATAATGTTTTTAGAAACAGCAGCGAATAACTTAAAAGCTTTTAAATTTGTTTGATATTTTAATTTGATATTCCTCTTCTGCACGTAAATTGAGACTAGAATGGAAATTTTGTTTTGAGTAGATAAGAAAGAATTAGATTGTTAAAGTCAATCCTAGATGTTGTTAGAATTTCTAATAATAACTAACTATTCTTGAAAGTAAACTTTTTCTGCGAGCTTTGAATGTTAGGAATTCAGCTTAAACTTGATACATTGAGATTTTAGGCATTACGATAGGAGCAACCTTGTATAAGTCGCAAAATCGTAATTAATTTTTTTTTTTTGGAACAGTCTAATGTACATACATGTAAGGAAGGTGGAGTATTGGAACGTAATTTGGAACTTTGCATTTGTTTTCCCATACTTAGTCATTTTCAGAACTTTAAATTTTCTGTCTTGTTTTTTTATAAAGTATTATCACCTTTAAGGGGGGACATGACATTGCCGTTTTTGAAATCGACTTTTTTTATAATTTTATATTTTAGTAAATATATTCTTAAGATTCTAAAAAAAAAAAAATTCATGGAAAAATTCCTACGGGTTCAAAGTTACAGCCGGATTAGTGAGAGCGCATTTTTAATTTTCGCGCTAGCTACTACGGCAGCTGGGTATATACTTGTTTTACTTGCTATCTGACTTTTGGTGGTTGTTATTTCGTACCTACTTGAAGGGTGGGTTTTTTTTTGTGTGTTTTGAATTTCTTGAAAAAAAAGGATCTTTATACCTCATATAGTGGAATTTTTATTTTATATGCTCAGTTATTTGGCAGTGAAGGTAACCTTTTTTTCTTTGTTCACAACTTTGAACGCGTTTATCTAGAAACCATGTTTTCGTACTGATTGCCGGCACAAGCGGGTTCATTTTTGACGAATTTTTTGTTTGTTCAAATTTTGGAAAAATGTTTGTTTTTAAACTGAATTATGAATTTAAAAAAAGATACTGTTTTCTCTGGCGCGAATGTCATATCCCCCCTTAAGCAAACCATATTTTATGAGGCGTATTTTTATTACTTTTATGTAGCAAATAAAAAAATCGTACAAAAAAGTTTCTATTACACACAGAAAAATAAATTACCAACCGAATTGAAAATTGTATTTTGGTGGTTACAAATAATAAATTTGATTAGTATAAACATATTCAACTGTGGCTTCTCAGTATTTGGGTGTTGCAAGTAAAATTTTGTTGTGAAACCAATTTTCAGTTGAACCAACCGATTTCAGGCGTACTAACCGAATTTTAGTTGGCAAATGGTTAATTTTTCTTTGTAGTGGGTGTTTTTGTTTTTTCTAAGAAAAACTATATTCTTTAATTTTGTTGTTTCGTTACGTATATTACGAATGACGTAGTAGTCTTCGCAAATATTTAAGCATGGCAAAAATTATGGCAGTTTTTGTGACTTTGGGCAGAATGGGATAATTTGTCATGCGTGTTGGGTGGGGGGGGTGGATAATTGGGACGGTGTAATTTAAGCATTTTAACGCTTCGCTACAAAAACTCAGAATATTCAGGCGAAGATTAAGAAATTTTCTTTCTTTATCATATTAATTTTTTTTTTTGTACAGTTATTTCTTTGTGTTCCTTTTTTCTAATAACCAATTTTAAATTTTAGTATACTTTTATAGAGTTCCGCATTACACCAAAAAGGTTTAAAATTACCCCACTCTATCTTCATTGAAAAGTCGCTAAAAAAAATCCAACTAACGAATAATTTAGTTGTGTTCTTTTGGATTAAGAAGCTACACTACTAACCACTCTTTGGATTTGAAAACGGAAATACAAAAACGGAAGTTGTAGCTTTTATGAGCTTAAAAATAACTAGTCCCAAATTATCCCACCTTCACATAGATCAGCGGTTCCCACCAACTTTTGCTTCACGGACCCCTTGCAACACTTACATTTAAAAGACTTACTTAAACGCAAAAATATTTCTAAAAAAATGCAAATGTAACGAAACAAACAAAAATTGGATTTTATTTTAAGAATACAAAAACACTACAAAACCATGGCAAAATAATACCAGGTAGACTTATTAGAAAAGTGTTCTTTCTTTTTCAAAAATAATATGACAAAAGTTTATACATAAAGTAAACAGAAAACCATAGAAAGTCTAATAAAAAACTCAATTTCTTCCTAATGCCAATTTACTTTGTATTGTTATGCCATGACAAAAACCAAATGCAGTAAAACCGATTAAGGTGAACTTCGAGGGACCAGAAAAAATCATTATAATCGAGATTCTTATTTTCTGAAGTAAAATTTCTTTAACATTATTTTATTGTCCACAAAATATGATAAATTGTTATTAACTTTTTTAAACAATGCAAAACTCTTTCATTTGATTTTATAAATAGATAGTCTTCGATACATTTGAGAAGGAATTTCTGTGTGTGTGGTTTAAACATTTTTTATAACTCAAAAAAATTTTAGACCAATTTTTAGCATTTCGAATTATAAATTAGAAATTATAAGAAATTGTCTTTGTTGGACTGTCAAAAAGAGTTCATTTTAACCAAGGACTTATCTTATGCAAGTTCATAAAACGTCAGGAAGTTCACATTAGCTAGTAATAATCGAGAATTAATCTAAACCGCACTCGTCTTAAACGAGTTTTACTGCACCAGACGTCTCGAAGGTATCGTCAAAAATTTAATAATTTGAATTATTGCCAAATTGCAGTAATTCAAATTATTATGATTGTCTTAAACAATAATTTTGTCGGAAATCTTCGCGGATCCTGTACTGAAAGAACTATCCTTCATGATATTAATGAAACAATTTCATAGATTTTTTAAGTTTACGTGCCCCGGGGTTTTGGTGTGTCATTTCAAAAGTTGCAATTTTACTTTCAGCGTAATTATAAATAAATTTAGCGATTAATCAGAAAACAGCACTTTGCACAAAAACAATGCCTTCCACTCGAACTTTTAAAATTAAACTAAAAATTGTTACATTTTTTTATGTTTTTTTGGTTTTTTTTTTTTCTTGTGCGATTATATTTCCGTTAATTTGCATTTTTTTCCTTGATCAGTTGCTTATCGACCACAAAATTAATGCAAATATCGCTCAATTTTTCCTCAATAAAATCTTATTGCTGACTATTTAAAGACTTTGTCGCTCATGGAGGCATCAATGTGGTATGACACATGACAAAGTGGATGGTCGCTTAGTTTGTACTTAATGAAATCATATATGTTATAAGTTTATTACAAATTATATACTATTACCCTAGCCGTGCACTAGCTACTAAGGCCTTCGGCGTGTTGTAGCGAAAACAGACCAGTGTTCTGGTGGGAATCGAACCCACGACCCCCGCACTGATAAGCCAGCACGCTACCAACTAGCCTACCGGGGCACACGATAGAGCTTAAATCACGACATAGTCCACGATTTTGTCGCTAAAGTTGTCCTCGGTAATATAATTTACGCGACAAATTTTAAAATGTCATCAATGATGAAAATGCTTTTGCCAACTGGGGACATGCATGCATGTTTATGAGCATGTACAAACACATACATTGAACATTTATAGATCCATATATGCAATTTTTTAGCCGGGTCTAAAAAACTAATATTTTTATAAAATACAATAAACTTAATTATATTCTATTCTGATAAAAAAAATTTTAAAAATTTCCATTTCCACTTACATGAAGTTCTAATGAAAATGTTATTAAAATTCAAAAAAATTGTATTAAACTTTTTACCGCGAACATTCTCATTTACTGTTTTAAATTAACTACAAAGAATAACTTTTTGATAGGCAGATTAATGCTAAAAAAAAAGTTTTAATAGAAATTGTTAAAAATATTCATGGAATATTTTGTTTTAAAACAATAAGCAACGATGATTTATGTGAGGTGTTTTAAAAATTTTCGACACTTTAAGGCAAAGTTTTTTCAACATTTTTTTTGTTGACATGAATATGTATGTATTAGTCGATGTTTAAGCATTCTAATTTCAACCGCGTTAATCATTCATCTTTGACGGAGTAAAAATTATGGCGGTTTTAAGTTTAAATCAATTTAATAATATTTTTTTTTT
The DNA here is from genome assembly GCA_021234595.1 of Delia radicum. Taxonomy (NCBI): domain Eukaryota; kingdom Metazoa; phylum Arthropoda; class Insecta; order Diptera; family Anthomyiidae; genus Delia; species Delia radicum. The sequence goes on from CM037851.1 coordinate 224,924,516, forward strand.
GCTTGGATTTAATTAAAGTGACATCAATTTATAGCTCTAATTGTATTTATCACATTTCGAAATACATATTACATCTCCAAAAAATATAAAAATACACTCAAAAAATGTTTGACATATATTTATATGTATGGTGTGTTTATGCCGTACTTTAAAAACTTAAAAACAAAAATGCGATTATTTTGGAAACCACACATTTTTTGCCGGTTTTATGATATTTAATTGGGGTTAGGGTAGCTTATTTGCAGAAAATCATAAATTTAGGAAACTGCTGCTGTAAATATTTGTAGTTGTTTGAGTTGTAATACAGTATCTTTATTTTAAAGTTGAAAAACAGTCATTTAAAAAAACAAACCACATCAAATTACTGTGTTAGGATTTTACATTCATTTTACGCAGTAGTTTTTTTTATTAAAAAAAATATTGCCCTTTGGCGATGTCTCAACATAAACTCAAAGTTGTCTACACTGAACGTAAAAGCCATTCGTCAATCTGGTAACGTTGTGAAATAACGACGGAGGAGATTAGAAAAATAAACAAAAATCTAAAAATAGAATATTTGTGTTTGTTAGTGTTGGTCACAACAGAAAAGCGAATAGGAAAGAAAACAACAATTTAGCTGCATTATATTCGAGGTCATACTTGGGTGTGATCTTTAAACGGTCATGATATGGTATTGTTACGTTTGTAATGTAAAAGAAACGCAGGTTAGATTCTTACAGCCGCAGGTTGTTGAACAAAATTATCATATAAAGACAATCTGACAAATCTGTTACAAGACACAAATAAAATACAATTTAATTGGAAAATCACTGATGACGCCTGTCCACAAAAAGGAGGCTGAAACTAGTCTAGTCTGATTTAAAAATGAATAGTGTTTATAATTTTTAGAGAAAAACGTTTATTCTTCTTCTTAACCTCAACCTTCTTACACAACTAAATTTTTGTTTATTTTTTACTACAATTTTGGTTCATTTTTTGAACATTCGTTTAGGTGTGCCTTGAAACGTGTGCAATATTCAAAAAACTCGGTTATAAAAATTTATTTTGGCTTGGAAGATCTATTTGATTTTAAATTTTATTGTTTAGAATCTCACAGCATTAGCAAAAACGAAAAATATCGAAGACGAAACTTGAAGAAAGATAGTTTAGTAATAATAACAATAATTATAATAATAAGAATTAGTAAATTAACAAATTAACTCTTACTTAATTTACCTACATCACTTTAATTAACCGACAGAGTTTTTACCGAACTCTTTCTACTTTGACATATACATATGTATATTTAATAAACCCAGATCTTTAGTAAACATCAGCATAGTTGAAAAAATAAACCCTTCTTAGAAGCACATTCTAGTGTAAAAAATACCGGAAGTAATGAAAGATTGTAGACCACATTTTGCAACCTGTAGTTCAACTAATTCTCCAATATTTTTTGTTCTCTTTTGGTCTGGTGTGTTTTATCATCGTCAATTAATTTTTCAAAAAATATTTTAAAATATGCAATGAATTCGAAATTGTTAAATGATCTTCTTTATTATTTATTAATATTTTTTTTACCTAATCGCAACTTAAACATATTTTAAAAATAATTTATAGTATCTAATTGATACCAAGTCACATAATTTTAATATTTTAAAAATCATTATTTTTATCATTTTTAGTATAGTTATATATGTGTAGCATATTTTTCTTCTTTTCATAAAAATATAAAAATATTTTCAACTTTGTTCGTTCATTTTAAGTTTGTTGAACTGCATGAGTAACTTTGGTGCAAATGGTGGAGCAGTCTATTACAATACAGCCGATCGTGACTCAGATTCGTGTTTTCAATACTCACTGGAACTAAAAGATTTTTTTAATATTTAAAAAACATCCCCTAGAGTATGCAGCACATTTTCATTAAATACAAATGTTAATATATGTTAGAAAAAGAGCATCCATGAACTGTTTAAAAAATAGCATTCATACACTGTTTAAAATTCTATTAAAGAAGTTCACTCCATCCCCCCAAATGACACGACAATGTTAAAATCATTAATGATTCACCTAAGCTTGAACCGCATCCGGATTAGTAGATGAGATGTTTTTACTACTTCTTCCCCAGCTTTTATTTTGCTGGGTATTTACATAAAAAATATATGCATGTTCCTTTATTTTAACTCGACTGAAAACTTGTTTATAAAACTACAAGCAGTAAACTACATAATATTCTGAGTGTATTAAATTTTATTTGTAGCTTTTCAAAAAGCTTGATCATTTTAATGATAGACAATACAATTGTTTCATTGGCATCACAAAAGTCTTCAGTTGTCCGCAAAAGAAAACGATAATTTTTTTAACTCAAACCAGCTTAACTAAATACAACAAACTCATATACTGCATATAATGATATACAAAGTATATTGATATGTAAAAATTTTTGCTTTTCAAATAGTTTCGATTTTATAATTAGTTTTACCAAAGCAGACAAATTCTCAAAGAGTTGATTTTGTCTGTTGTATGTAATGCCTCGGTTTGTTTTAAGCCAATTATCGTTATCTGAACTGAAGATTTGGGTGATGCCAATGAAACAATTGTATTGTCTATCATAAAAATTATCAAACTTTTTGAAAAGCTACAAATAAAATCTAATTTTGACTTGAGGTTATAACAATATTTTAACAAAACTAAATTTTTTATTTATGATAACTGTAACAAAAACAAAGAGCCCAAATCTTTTCATTAAATTTTAAACAAATGAAAAGTAAAGATTAAACAAAAAAAAAATCGGTAAACTGCAGTTAATTATTCTAAACAAATTAACACAAATTACAACAAATGGAAGAGTTTGATATCTATGTAATCTATGCTCAAAACTACGCTTCATTAAGAAATATTTGTAACTGTCTTGACTTTCAATATTGGCACCCAAACTTTAAGTTTTAACTTGATGTAGTTTATTAATTAATCTTATTTTTAATTTATTACAAAAATCCTTTCCAATTTATGAAAAACTTAAAGGTCTAATTTCATTAAGTAAATTTCGTATACAAGATATTAACTTAGGATTTTTACATCTTAAATCTGAAGAAGCCGGATACATAGACTTGATTAAATGATGTAAATCACTGTAGGTCTGAAAAGTGGAAACATTTTAGAAACATTTACGAATATTAAGAGCTTTCCATCTCTAAGAACAATATTATTTGAGCTTACATTAATATTTCTCCATGTCAAATTATAATTAAGTTTAATAATATCCACATCATCCGAACATAATTCCGAAATTTCCACAAAAAATGCTTCTTCCGGTGTAATACGTACTTCTACACTATTTTCGGGTATATCTTTAAATTGAACAAATTTTAAAATAATATCTCGACGTTTAGACAAACGATTCCATTGGGAAATATTAAATTTCATTTGAGTACAGTTAAGAGCCATACAATTATAGGTATGCATTTCAGTGGCCAAATGCTTTTCACAAAAGTAACCTGATTAAGAATATAAATTGTATACAAATTATAAATTACAATTGCACATAAATGTTAAGTTTTCTTTGATCTTGTGTTATTTAATTATTTTCTTTTAACCGGGCTTAAGATCCTTTATTTATAAATTATATATTTCCAATATTTCGTCTCCACATTGGGTGACTTCTTCAGGAAATAATTATTATATGTAATTTGATTGATAAAATTCTGTTTTAACAATTAAAAACTTTTATATAACAATTTTTTTTTGGGTTTACATCTAATTTCTCAATACAAGAATCTAATATAATAATAATATATAATATTGGAAATCAATAATTATAATTTATAAATAAAGGATCTTTAGCTCGTTTTATAGAAAAAAAAAAATTAATATTACACATAACAAATGATTAAAATCGATTCCAATGCAACACCAATTCTAAAATAGAATCGATTCCGAAACATATTCCTTGGAAAGAAACAGCAAGTTTATGTTAACCAGCAAGTACCCTGCAGAAAGCTTGGGGTCAAGTGTCTCCAAGTCTTCACTTTTGTCTACTATTTTGTTGACATTGTCAACTAAGCGTCTACACTTTTTACTTTATTAACTCACTAGTAAACTTTTGGTTCCAATGTCTACATATGGTCCTATTAGAACTAATTAGTCACTAGTGAATCTATGGTTCTTATGTCTACATGTGGTCCCATAACAACTAACGAGTCACTAGTGAATCTTTGGTCCAATGTCTGCATATGGTCACATAAGAACTACCTAGTCACTAGTGAATCTATTTTTCTAATGTCTACATGTGGTCCCATAAGAACTAACGAGTCACTAGTGAATCTTTGGTTCCAATGTCTACATATGGTCCCATAAGAACTACCTATTCACTACCTAGTCAATAGTTCTAATGTCACTAGTGATTTTCAATGACACGTACATGTTAAATGTCTATAGCAAATTACATTGCCTGGGGAATACTTGGTTAGTAGTACTGGTGACACAGTCAATAGTGAATCAATACTTTTTCACTATTGACATTTCCTGCAGGGTAGTTACAAATCCAATTCTATTTAAAAAATAAATGAAAATTCTCATCGGTTAATAATCTTAACTAACCATTTTCTATGTAATATGAAGCATCATGATCAGCAAATATATTCAAATATTTTTCTTTAAACAGTTTTTTGAATTCTGTATAATCATTCATGGGTTTATCTATGACCAGATACATTTTTGGATTTCTTTTGAATGTCTTTGTAGGCTCGGTAACGTGACCACGAATGCCATTACCGGTGATATTTAAAACACATTTTACATATTGAGTTTCCAAGGTAAAGATAACTTCGTTTTCAGGACTGCAGAAAGAATAAGTTAGTATTTATTTTGACTTGAAATTCTTATAAGAATGTTTGCTTACTCTGTTTCACTGGGCTCTAGTTTCCAATATTTAAAGGGAAAATGTTCATAGCGCTTGAAGGCAAAACCAATGTGACCTTGAAATTGAAAGTAATCGAAAACGTTTAATTTTATATAAGAGTATCTTTGATGGGTTGCTCATAGTTCGGATATGTGACAGAGGAACAGAAAATAAGACAGGTGTTTTTGAAATTTATAATTGTTCAGTGAAAAGATAGAGTCCAACGTGAATTTGTAATGAAGGCTTGGAGCAACATAACCGTAGTGGGATCTTAATCTCTATCTGGTCCCCTTTTTAGTCTTTAAAGTTGGTAAACAAAACAATTATTTATTGAAGGGGCAAAATTAACAGTTTTTATCCAGTGAAATAAGAGGCAAGGAGGCGTATATGGAGCCATCTTGTTGCAACTATTATTTAGTTGGAGATGACTAAATTTAAAAACTAAAATTAATATCCCTTTTTTTAGTAGTATCGCTTGTTCAGAAAAAGTATGGTCCTCAAATGGTTAAAACAAAATGAAAGCAAGAGAAAAATTAAGTAATTTTTGCACCCATTTATTGTCAAATATGAAATTGAACCGAAAAAAAAATTATATGTGTCTCTTATTTTCTCTATGACAGTGGGAATCCTTCTGCGGTGCTTCCTTGTTAGACAAATGAGTAACTTCTGATATAGTATTTTTGTGTGTCTTTTAGAAAAGTGATGTGGAAACAGCACTTAACCTTAATATTTTCCCATCACCAACTAAAAATGGGTTTAGAAACTCTGCAGAATTATAAGGGATAATTTAAGATCTGAAATAACTTGTTCATTTACGAAAATGCACAAAGTTAAGTCAGAATGCTTTTTGATCTTGTTTTTCATTCGCGGTTGAAAAAATCACGCTACTATGATGAAAATCGTGATCTAATCGAACATCAAAATCCATGACGAACTGCGATTGAGCTAAAATTTGGTATATAAGTAGTAAACATAAAATAAAAAATACAACTTCTCTTCAAAAAATTCTAAAACTCATATCTCGAGAATAGGGTGGGTCGAAAAGTTTTAGAAAAATGAAATCCGAGATATATTTAAAAGACGATTGCAGGAGAACTGTCTAACCGATTTTAGTAAATTTTTTTTTGTTTGGAAGGTAATTAAAAATACTTTCTGAAAAAATTACACTGTAAAAAAATTTTGGTACACTGTAAAAAATATATTGAGATATTTTTTTCAAAGATGGCACTAGGGTCGAAGATCAAGCAATATTTAAATTTTTTTTTCGCCAAAATAGAGGTCTATCCGTACACTAAAACATATAAATTTTTTCAGATTTAATTATTTTTTTTTCCTGAGATATTTAATTTTAAATATTTGCACTACCTGTCAAAATTGAAAAAATTTACGGTTTTTGGCCAATAACTGAAGAGGGGTACTTCGGATGAAAAAACTTTGTATGGGAGATAAGTAGAACTCATGAAAGCGCAACTCCGGTCTGAACACACCGGGGTTGTGGGGTCAGCCCGTTTCGAGAAAAAAAGATCCAAATGGTTATATATCAAATAACTCCATAACCATGGCACTTAGGGCTAATTTTTAATTTAAAAATGTGCGTTACCTGTCAAAATTATAATGTTTGCAGAATTTTACATCATATTTTATAAATAAAAGAAGATTGTTCTGAATAAATACATTATATATATACTGTTATTACCTTATAATAGTATAAAAAGTTACATGTTATTTTTCTCTACTAACTTTACGTAATTCGGAGACATCAGAATTGGAGTATTTTTTAACATAAAGTGTGGTTGAACTAACTGGTATGAACGCATGGAATGATTGTGTACCAACTATTGTGATTGCTTGGGAGTATCTTTTATTTAGTTTTTTTTTCATTTCGACATATTCTTCTTCTGTTGAATATTCAAAACTCATTGAAGTTGAAAACGAATTCGATGCCCAGTTGTACAAGTCAGCTGATGTTTGAATGGTATCCTTATTGGCTAGGCTGAATCGATGAGCTGCCCTCTTCAATGTGCCCCCTATTCCATCACAAGCACTTTTTCCGTGACAACACAAAAATTTTTTTTTTATTAAAAAAATACAACAAACAATAAAAATATTATTTTTTTTTTATTTTCATTTTAGTGTGTGATTTAATAATGGATTTGACTAATATATATCGGTGTTGCAAACCTTTTCGGAACAAGAAGTGTTCAAAGAAATTAGTTAGTTTGACTAAATGTAATCAAGATAAGTTGAATGAACTTTATCACACTGAGAAATATACAGCCTACAAAAAAATATGTACCAGTTGCAATATTAGGCTATCAAGAACTAATATTGAAGAACAAGCCATTCAGGAAAATATAAATGTTCCAGTGAATGAAAATACAAATGTCCCAGTGAATGAAGACAAATTGATGACAGATACAGAATCTGACGAGCCTCAACCTGGGCCAAGTAGTTCAAGAGATATAGTAACGCCTTGTTTAGCCAATGTTCAACGAGACGAACTTATTTCCAACATTAATACAAAAATAATTCCTTTATTAGAAGATGTATCGCCTATTAGAAAGAAGCATTGCAAAAGCAATAATTACAACAAAAGAAAATCAGAGGAAATTGCAAATTCTATCCCAAATATACTAAATGAGAAGATATCAGTGGACCAAGAGGATAATATTGTAAACCAGAGAAAAGCCAAATACTATGATGAAATTATCAAAAATCTTAAATTTCAATACAATAGAGGCGATGATTTGGATAAAAAAAAAATATTGTCAATATTGCCGGTTGAAATGAGCCATAAAGAAATTCGGAACATTTTTGGATCAGACATAACCACTTATGCACTCATTCAAAATAAGAAAATTCAACATAATTTGTGTACATTCTCTTCAATTACTGAACCAAACTTCAGAAGGCATTCGCTATCAGACGAGATAAAAGAAAAAATAATATCATTCTATTTAGATGATGATATTAGTCGAATAATGCCTGGGTCTCAAAATTATATTACAATTGGGGAAAAAAATGACCGACAACAAATTCAGAAGAGACTCTTGTTATCCACACTTAGAGAATCATATTTACAGTTTAGAAAAATATTCCCAGGCCAAAAAATTGGGTTTGATAAATTTTCAGAATTACGTCCAAAACAATGTATCCTGTTAGGAATTGGAAATCAACAAAATGTATGTGTATGTACTCTACATCAGAATATGAAACTAATGTTTGAACAAAGCCAGTTAAAGAAAGTTAATGTTAATGGAAAGATTTTAATTGCGTATAAGGATTTAATCAATTGTGTGATATGCGACTCAAATGAAGAAAGAAAGTGCAGTGTATCAATGTGTGACACTTGCTGCTCCAATTTAGTCAATTTAGAAAAACAAATGTTGGAAAATTTCGAACAAACTGGACTAGTTGAAATAAAATATAAAAAATGGACTACTACTGATAGATGTAATTTGGATACTTTGATTGTAGACCCTGAAACATTCACGGAACAATTTATAAGCCATTTGAAAATATTGATACCACATCATTTTATATCTTTTCAACAGTCTCAATTTTTAAAGGAAAACAAGCAATCGCTACAGGAAGGCGAATTCTTAGTGCAGTTAGATTTCGCCGAGAATTATTCATTCTTCGTTCAAGATGCTGTTCAAGGATATCACTGGAATAATACTCAATCTACAATTCATCCATTTGTTATCTACTATAAATCTGATGACATTTTACAACACAAAAGCTTTGTTATAATTTCTAATTGCAGTAATCATGATAGTATAGTGGTGCATCTTTTCGTCAATAAAATGATTAAATTTCTGAAAGAAGGCCACAGAATGACGATTAAGAAAATATTTTTCGTATCAGATGGAGCTGGAGCCCAATATAAAAATAAGTTCAATTTTATAAATTTATGTAATTTTAAAGCTGATTTTCAAATAGATGCAGAGTGGCACTTTCACGCAACAAGTCACGGAAAAAGTGCTTGTGATGGAATAGGGGGCACATTGAAGAGGGCAGCTCATCGATTCAGCCTAGCCAATAAGGATACCATTCAAACATCAGCTGACTTGTACAACTGGGCATCGAATTCGTTTTCAACTTCAATGAGTTTTGAATATTCAACAGAAGAAGAATATGTCGAAATGAAAAAAAAACTAAATAAAAGATACTCCCAAGCAATCACAATAGTTGGTACACAATCATTCCATGCGTTCATACCAGTTAGTTCAACCACACTTTATGTTAAAAAATACTCCAATTCTGATGTCTCCGAATTACGTAAAGTTAGTAGAGAAAAATAACATGTAACTTTTTATACTATTATAAGGTAATAAACAGTATATATATAATGTATTTATTCAGAACAATCTTCTTTTATTTATAAAATATGATGTAAAATTCTGCAAACATTATAATTTTGACAGGTAACGCACATTTTTAAATTAAAAATTAGCCCTAAGTGCCATGGTTATGGAGTTATTTGATATATAACCATTTGGATCTTTTTTTCTCGAAACGGGCTGACCCCACAACCCCGGTGTGTTCAGACCGGAGTTGCGCTTTCATGAGTTCTACTTATCTCCCATACAAAGTTTTTTCATCCGAAGTACCCCTCTTCAGTTATTGGCCAAAAACCGTAAATTTTTTCAATTTTGACAGGTAGTGCAAATATTTAAAATTAAATATCTCAGGAAAAAAAAATAATTAAATCTGAAAAAATTTATATGTTTTAGTGTACGGATAGACCTCTATTTTGGCGAAAAAAAAATTTAAATATTGCTTGATCTTCGACCCTAGTGCCATCTTTGAAAAAAATATCTCAATATATTTTTTACAGTGTACCAAAATTTTTTTACAGTGTAATTTTTTCAGAAAGTATTTTTAATTACCTTCCAAACAAAAAAAAATTTACTAAAATCGGTTAGACAGTTCTCCTGCAATCGTCTTTTAAATATATCTCGGATTTCATTTTTCTAAAACTTTTCGACCCACCCTATTCTCGAGATATGAGTTTTAGAATTTTTTTAAGAGAAGTTGTATTTTTTATTTTATGTTTACTACTTATATACCAAATTTTAGCTCAATCGGAGTTGGTCGAGTCCAAAATTGCACTTTTTGGTTCGATTAGATCACGATTTTCATCCTATATTCTTTGTCACATTCTGTTTTATGCACAGTGTTGCCTTGTTTGACACAGTGTTCCCATGTTTGAAGCCTTTCATCTTTTACCACCTTTCATCTCTCCACTATCCCCTTTCCAAAGAAACATTAACACACATTAATTAATAGGAAGGCTTTCTTGAGTGTTGCTGCTCTTTTTTGAAAAAAAAATGAAAAATTGCTCTGAAATATTTCGGCAACGCTGATTTTAATGGCGTCAACAGTTTTTTTCATTTATGGGCCAGATTTTTTTCGCAAATTTGTATTAAAGTTTTGCATGTTTTAACGGAGTTTTTTAAACTTCTGCTGTAAATATTTGTAGTTGCTTGTAATACAGTAACTTTATTTTAAAGTGAAAAAACAGTTTGACTACAGTTGTAGTTCATTTAAAAAAACAAACCACATCAAATTACTGTATTATGATTTTACATTCATTTGATACAGCAGTTTTTTTTTTTATTTAAAAAAATAAAACAAAAAAAATGTTTGTTTATTTTTTACTACATATGTAGTTAATTTTTACTACAATTGTGGTTAATTTTTTGAATAGTTAAAACCAAATGACAATGTTAGTTGAATTAACCGAAATATAAGTCGTCCTTTCTTCAAGTGAAACTTCATTTGTTTTTAACTGCACATACAGTGGTCTTTGCCTACATAGTATTCTAAGTGTACATAAAAAAATTTTATAAATCAAATATTTTATCTTAGTTTTTTAGCTTTTTACGTAAAAGCCCTTTATTAAAATACGGTTATCAAATTTGTTTAAAAAATGTGCAGCATTATCAAGTACATCCAAGTTTTTTTTCTCAGTTTTTACTGTTTTTGACCAATTTATCACCCCATTTCGCAATCGATCAAAGCATTTTTGTACATAAGCAAAAAGACGAATTTGATCAATTATGTGAAAAACGCGAAATGTGCCTAAACTTTATAAGCGTATCTACAAACTACGACCTATGAGTTCATCGTTTAGTATAATATGTAAATAGATAGAAAAAACTTAAGTATACCAAAATTCAGTCATTATATTTGGGAAAACAATTTAAACAATTACTTTTATTACAGTGAATGTTTACAAACTATTTTAAAATTTTATTGTAAAAATATTTGTTCACATATTTGTATGAATTTTAAAATAAAATTTGAAAATATTTTGTATACATTGTAAAGAAAATTTGAGCAAATAACTTTTGGATGTATAAACTTTCTTGGCTGAACTTTGGTACATATAATTTTTTAAGCTAGTTGCATACGAGTATTATACTAAAAGAAGAACTCATAGGTCGTAACTTTTCGCTATCCTGCCATAAAAATTTTAGATACCTTTCGAGTTTTTCGGTGAACCGCACTTTATTTTTAAATAATTGGTTAGATTTGTGTTTTTGCTTATGCACAAAAATGCTTTGATAGATTGAGAAATGGGATGATAAATTGTGCAAAATTTATAAAATATAGTTAAAACTCGAATGTTAATGCAGGTCTTTTATGTATTTAACAAAAAAACTAACAAAGAAATGCGCCGATTTTAATGAAACTTGAATATGTATGTTGGTGAGGACAACCAAATATTAGACACGTATTTTATTTTTTTTTTTTTTAAATTAGGTTTTAATAATTTTTATAGTACGATCAACTGAGCAAATAATACGAGTTATCATTTTTTTCAAGTTTTCGATTAATAATTGATATGGAATTTGAAAGTGGAAAACTTGTAAACAACTAAAATACGTATTTCGGGGATCGGTATGAACATTTACAGTGGTCAACTTTAATGTGGTCAATTTTAATATGGTTAAAAACGCTGTAAGTCATGAGCGTATGAACTATAATTAAAAATGTATTTTACAGTGGTCTACTTTAATGGATACATGTTTATCAAAAATTTGGTTAAAAACGCTTTAAGTCATGAGCCGTTGAACTTACTTATTGGAAATAAAATAATGGTGTCAGACACTTTATAATGTATACATTTCTTGTTGTTAAAGAACACAAAAATAATCCTATATCCTGGAAAATGCAAGCTTCCGCGCTGTGTTCTTCTAAATAGCTGGTCAACTTTGGTACACAAACTTTTATCGAATATTCTGTAAACTACAAGCTTTCGCGCTGCATTTTATCAAATCGTATTTATTATGTATTATGGACAATTTTGATTGCCTGCGCAGTTTGGCTTAAGCAACCCATGCACAGATATTTAGCATTCAGGTGCCTAACAAAGTAAAAAATAATGGACGTATTTTAAAATTTCCTCCGGCCTGAAATCAACTTATCAAGAAGCCCAACATTTATATAATTAAAGAGTCTTTAATATAAATGCAACTTCCTACAGACACTTTATACGTAACTATTCCCGATAATTTTTTTTTTGTTATTAAAGGGTCCGCTATCTAACGTTTTTTTTTTCAACTAGTGCTTATTTCGTGAATGGTAACACTTAGCTCATGTCTGATTTGACAGATAATTAGTTTTATCCTTCCGCTTAACGAATATGGTTGTGTATACGCTTGAACAACGCTGGGAAATATTGCGACATTACTTTGAAAATCATGGTAATGTTGCAGAATGTGTGCGAATATTGCCATTTTTCTTCGAAAATGAGCAAGGAGTGGCCGTTACACTCAATGGCGATCGTTATCGGGCCATGTTGAACGAACTTTTGTTCACAAAAATTGAAGAGGAGGATATTGGCAACATTTGGTTTCAACAGGACGGAACAGGAAGCCATTGGTGAAATACAGCTGCACACAATCGATAATGTGCTTAAAAATTGGACCGATCGTGTAGGCTACTGCATGGCCAGCCGAGGCAGCCATTTGAATAAAATTATTTTCCATTATTAACCGGAAGGATTGTACTTTCAAATAAAAAAAGAAATAGTGAATTTTATCGTTGATCTATAAATTTATGTGTGAGATTTTATTTGTTCGGTTTTAGATCATGACAAATTTTTCTCTAAATTAACAGAAAAATTATAATTTTTATATGATAATTTACTTTGACTATTAGAAAAAAAAAAAAAAAAAACACAGAAAAAGTTATTAGACACTAGCATGAATGGAATGCATTTTCTGACCCACTACGGTCTTCATCAACATTCTTCGTGCCATTTAGTGTTAATCGTAAATATCATCTATTTAACTCACACGTTAAAGAAAATGGGTAACGTTAAATCCCACATTACTCTGTGTGTTGAGTTAGAATGAAATTTATCACGAACGATTTCTATTTATAGTGTGTTTGTTTTTTTCTCTAGTCATTATCATAGTTGCCAGTTTAACTTTCAGTTAAAACTTTTTTAAATGGCAGTTCTTTTCTCTAATGTCATCATATACTATCCTTCTACATTAGCAAAGCATATCAACAAACATTAAAGATTTTTTTATTAATACATATGTCGAGCATATACATTAAACGATTTTTTACTGTACCTGGTGAGTGGTTTAATAGTGAATTTTATCGTTGATCTATAAATTTATGTATGAGATTTTATTTGTTCGGTTTTAGATCATGACAAATTTTTCTCTAAATTAACAGAAAAATTATAATTTTTATATGATAATTTACTTTGACTATTAGAAAAAAAAAACACAGAAAAAGTTATTGAGAAAATATTCAGTAGTTTTTTTTTATAGCATTTTCAAAAAAAAAAAATTATTTGGCGGACCCTTTATTTATATTATTTTTTAAGGAAGGGGAGTAATATAGGGACTCCTTCCCTATATGATCTTAAGTGTTTTTATTAAACATCCATTAAATTTCAAACAAGTGAATTGTGTTTGAAAAAATTTTAAAATAAAATGATTATAAATATTAAAATAAATTAAATATTAAATAAAATTAATAAAAAATAAACAGTTCCGAATAGGCTCCTTTGTGACCTTATAAGGAGCATACATGTAAAAAAAAAAAACTACTACGCTCGTAACAATTCTGAAAAACGCAATTGAAGTTTAGAAAAATATGTATCCATTTTTGTACCAGTTCGATAATTTTTGAAATAAAACAGCTTTGCCATTCATTGTTCAATATAAATTGTGTTAAATGTGATTAGTTTTTGTTGTGTTTACTGTTCGAATAATTTGTACCAATTTTAAAATTTATTCAGCGACAGATCTGGAAGAAAGTATTTTTAACGATTAAAATGCCAATGAACCAATGTATGAGTACTGATTGTCAAATGAAATTATTAAATCATTTGCAATTATTAGTTTTTATCACGGATTTTGTTACCTTTTTCTGATATTTAATAATAAAAAAAATTAAGTGTTTTTGTATAGAAACTTAATTTTTGCGAATAAATTTGCAATATTGGTGTTGCAACATATCTGGCACTTCTACTCGTATTAATGTTAAACATTTCAGAGCAATCGTTTAAAATCATCCTTAACTAACTGAGTTTTGATATTGGTGCTATTGAGTAAATGCGTGTGATTTTCGTGGTTATTTTGGATAAATGAAATAAAATTACTTAAAATTATAATTTTTTTATTTTATTAATTAATAATTAATAATCATAAAATTACTAGCTACTATGTCTTTCGACGCGTTGTAGCGAAAACAGACCAGTGCCTCTGGTGGGAATCGAACCCACGACCACCGCACTGATAAGCCAGCACACTACCAACTCGCCTACCGGGGCGCACCAAAATTATCATTATTTGACTCAATGAGTTGTTCTAATTCAAAATTTTTAATTTGCAACAACTTCGCAAAAATTTTTTGTGCTCTCCTATGTAAACATGATTTTTTCAATTCGTTTTTGTGTAATTGAAAACTGACCCATTTATTTTTTTGCAAACTTTTCTTTACACATAATCGCAAATACTACGAAAGTTCCCATTTAATGCTTAATATATAAAATTTTGACATAACAGCGATTTTCGGGTCATATAATTAAATTTGACATAGAAAAGAAATTAAAAAACGATTCAATTTTTAAAGATATCAACGAAATTTCGATAACTACAAATGTCACAGTTAAAAATATATGCACCCAATTTACGTACACCAAAAAAATTTATAGATAATTCACAGGTAAATACAGAGATGCATTTTTTTCTTCTCCAGATTTGGGACAGAACAAAAAGAGAGTGAGATAAATTTAG
Organism: Delia radicum; assembly: GCA_021234595.1. Taxonomy (NCBI): domain Eukaryota; kingdom Metazoa; phylum Arthropoda; class Insecta; order Diptera; family Anthomyiidae; genus Delia; species Delia radicum. The sequence continues at coordinate 224,939,666 of CM037851.1, forward strand.
ACTTAAAATTGGTACAAATCCAATCTATTGAAAATATCCCATAACAATAAACTAATTTAATTTGACATAAATAATTTTTTTTTTTTTTAAAGAGAAGCAACACTCAGGAAATTCTTCCTATTAATTAATGTGTTGCTTTCTTTGCAAGGGGATAGTGGAGAGATGGAAGGTGGTGAAAGATGAAGGGCTTCAAACATGGCAACACTGTAATTGCGCGAGATGATAAGTCTTAGAACAGTTGTTGCTCGCCACCTGATGTAGAGTTGGCGAATTTATTGAAGCTTTTTGTTTCATAGCCCTGGTTCATTATTTTACTTCGGTGGGGTTAAGTGCTATGGGAACACCGAAGGTGGGCGCAGCGATACATATAAGTGACAGAAAACTGTTACATATTATTTTCTAAATTGATGTTGTCGTCACCGGGAATCGAACCCGGGACTATCTGTGTAACAGTCCAACGCGCTAACCATTACACCACAACGCTTAAATGCTCATGACTGACAGCGTTTTTAACCAAATTTTACTAAACATGTATCCATTAACGTTGACCACTGTATACAAAACAATTTTCATAAAAAATTGGAAAAGTTTTCATTAAAGGTTTGGAATTATTATCATATAAAAAATAAAGTATATCGCATTCCTGATTCTTACCCAATCTATCAGTTTGTATAACAATCGTACACTTTTCCTTATCATATTCGGATTTCAATATATGCTGGGTAGTCCAATGGGAATAAGTACAAGTTTTAGGTTCGTGCTCCACTGCCTGTTTCCGTTCAAATACCTGTATTTCAGAACTGGTTTCTTTTAAAGAAGTTTCAATAGTATTAGTAGCTGAAAATTCCCCAAGACTATCTTTATTGTCTCTATTTATTTTATCTTTAATCTTGATAATAGATTTCTGTTTATATCCAATATAACTACGACTTTTACTAAGACTCGATGATCCCAATGAAAATGTTGAAACTATTGATTTAAATTTAGTTCGTTCTTTAGTACGTTTGTTTTCAAATTTAATCTTTGATTTAAATGGTTGTAAATCTAAAGTTTTACGAACTCTTAATAAACAACAATTTTTAATGTTATTAATAATTTTGACTAATTGGGAAAATGATTTAGGTTCGGCTGCATCATGATCTTCATTATTTATATGATGTATTATTCTCATTAGCTCTTCTCGATTAAATATACCAAAAACTCTTTCAGGATTATTTTGATCTTGATTATAGGTAAATATGTTATGGATCTTTTCAATTTGATCGTCATCAATATTAATTTGTTTACGTACTAAATTTTTTGCTCCCCTAATTTTAGGTCGACCTCGAGTAGCTTGTAATTTATCTTCTCTTAATTCTTTGGGAAATTTATATGAGGATATAATTCGTGGTACCAAATGTCTGGTTATATGCCTAACTTGAGATTTATCCAAGAATCGAGTCAATTCAAAATCTTTAATATTTAAAACGCCATCAGCATCTCTAGCATAATATTTTTTGAAGTTAGAATCTGCTTCCGATTGCAAGCTGGATAATGAAATTTTTTCTTCACCTTGTAAAGATTTTATTTTTAATACTGAAGATACACTTTCACCTTTTCGAGGTTCCAGAAAAGGATAATATTCTGGATCTGCAACAGGTATTGATTCTTTTTTAATTTCCGTTTCCAGAGGTATTGTTTGAGGTAGAGCTTTTTTTGATTTCTTTTTAACCGGTTCGGGTGCTGATGGCGGTTCTTTTATTTTTTCCTCCACAATTTTTGTAACGGTTTCATAATGACACGCTATAGGCTCACCCCAATAACAAAGATATTCTGGTAATTTAATGGTTAACACAAACCAATGACACTCAGGATCTGAAGATTCCTTTTCTATGCCTTCTTTCAACGACAAATTCCTAATAGTTAAACGTTTAAATATCTTGGTGGATCTACGTTCAAAAAATGGAGCAGAGTAGGGTATACACACATCCTTATCAATGATTAAAGTTTTTAAATCGTCTTGATGCCAAGTCATGTTGTATTTATCGAAATCATAATGTTTAGGTTTACGTACATAATATAATTGATATATGCCACCCAAAACGAAAAATTTTTTAAGATTAATCTAAAGAAAAATTAAAATTTTAAAATTAAAGACATAAATTAAGATTAACTCTGTGCTCGGAAAAATTTAAAACTTTCCAAAAATTAACTAAAGTTTATTTATTTGATGAAAGCTTTCGTTATTTTGACATAATTTTTGTTATTTTATGTGTGGTATAGCATGAGTACCACGACGCGGGCCACCTAACCCCCAATAAAACTTGGGTATGTGATAGAAGGTACAAAGGACTTTTTAAGGGTTAAAATGGGTTTGAAGTTTGTTCGAAACTTTTTTGTTCGGAAACTTTTTAGATAGACATCCATAATACCTCTCATCATCTCTCTCCAATTTGCATTTATTTTTTATTGAACTACCATGAATAAAACTTAAAAACGAAAATTGGGGTCACTTTTGATCTCCCCCACCTACCCATTTTAACCCTTAAATATGGGATTCGGCAGCTAAAAAATAAGTGGATGTTATATTCATTGCGATCTAATGGACCGCGTCGGGATACCTCCCCTATAAGTGTTCAATTTCCTAAAGATTAATACCTCATCTGAATCCAATTCCATCGATTCTGGATTATATACAGTATTAATAAATTTTTCATATTGGTCTTGTTCTTCTTCCAAGAAATCCATCCATACATCTGGATATACATCAGAATTAATCACTGGTGGTTCTTTCGTAGGTTTAACAAGTTTCGTCTTTTTACTCTTTTCCTCCTCAACTTTTTTACTTTTTTTCTTAGCTACTTCTTCCTCATAAAGACGTACTTTCTCTTCATACTCCCAACGTTTTTGTATCATTGCATCGCGTATTCGATTTTGTATATTTAATTCCATTGACCGTTCATTTAATAAACATTCGGGCAGATTTTGTATACCAGCATTTAAATTTTCCGTACAAAGAGTAATTTCTTGTGAAAAACTTTTCGCATATTCTGTTATATGATCGAAATTTTGATGAATAGCTCGTATGCAGAGATTTTGTTGCAACATGAATGCTGGTATATGAAGGGTTACATTTATTGAATGAAAATTTGCTATTAAACGAGGTTCTCTAAAAATTGTATAGACAAAGAGTTAAAAGAATTATTTACGTTCAATCATACTCGGGAATTTTGTATTGTAATTGAAATTTTAAATTCATTAAACAGCAAAATTTTTTAGAACAGATTACCTCTGAACCTGTTCTAAAACAACTTCTTTTACCACCGGATACATGGAACCGGTTCTAGAACAGGTTCCTGGGAGTCGAAATGTAAGGCGTCACTGTCCCAGAACCAGTTCTATAACTGGTTCTATAACTGGTTCTAGAATGGGTTCTAAAGCAACCTGTTCTTGTTTAGAGGTAAAGAACCTATTGCAAATAGGACAAACTCCATATAAAAAGAACCAGTTGCAGAACAGAAATTAGAACCTGTTATAATACAATATAAGTTGTTCTGCAACCAGTTATTTGGATCTTACTATTTTACTGGGTAGTTAAGCGTGAATGAAATTCAAAGAAATTTTATTAAATTTAAATGGTAATAAAATATTTTGAATTTGAAAAATATGTTTTGAATTTTAAAATTAAAAACAGCAACTGGTTTGGATCTAACATAGTTGGGAATTTTTCAATGGTAAATTTTAATTGCCATTACATACGTTCAATTATAATGCCAAAAACTTCATTACCATTCCAATGAAATTTTATATAATTAGCATTTATTAGAAATGGTAATTAAATGTCTCTAATGCTTAGTAATATCAATTTTAATTGTTTATAAAAAGTGTTTTGTTTTTGAACAAAAGATAAAAATTTAAAATTTGTGTCCTAATCTTAAATGTATTTGCTATTTTTTAAATTTTGGTAACTGATTAGTCATGATGGATCAGCTTTTAATAATATATACTTGAGAAAATATCGAATATTTATAAAATAAGTATGCAAATATAGGATTTTTATCTTAGTTTGCAAATAAAATTTGTTGTGGACAAATCCAATTAATTATAATTGTCTTTTAAGGGCATTTGGAAATAATCAATGCCAATTGAAAAAATTACACTGACATTATTTCCAAGCAATTCTAATGCGAACAAGTTTAATTGCCATTGACATCAAACAATGCCAATTAAGTCGTCAATTAATTATTCCAAGCAATTGACTACTCCAAGTATGGGTCCAAAGAGGTAATAACAAAACCGATAAAAAATAATTTGAAAAATCAATTTAATAAAATTATAATCTTCTATATTCCTAAAACTAACCGAGCTAGGGCAAAAATATTTGCACCAGATATCAGAAGCTACACAGAGAGAAAGCGGGATATTTTAATATTTTTGCCTAAATGGCGTTATTTTCTTATATTTTTTATTTTATAATCATAAAAAAGGCCATATCTCGGAAACTAAGCACGATAGAGCAAATTACTAAAAATCAGCAATTCGTGACTATCAAATTTACAAATTTTGCTAGTTAATATAAACCACAATTGTTTTCAAACCATTAGAACCACAGAAGAAGAAGAAACAATACTTACTCTAAAAAAGCAAAACGTATAGGTACATTTTTAAGACACCAGATGTGTATTTGAAAATTGTCAGCGGAAAAACAATATTCAGTTGTAACGGCATCAACAGATTCTAAAACAAAAGATTACCATTTAAGCAACCGAAATTTGGCTGTAGGTACACCAAATGAGGTTGATAGCACAAATCGGTTATCGCTAAGTCATGGTTCACACACGGCAATTATAATTGCCCAATTCTTCTTCAATTCTCCTTTGAACTTGCTCTTGTGTTCACACAGGAAAAGTTTGTTTCAGCAATTTTCGTATATCAACCTGCAGTATTGAAAATTGCGAATGACAAAACAAAACGGAATTGGAGTACGGGCAATTCTGTACCCCCTATCATTCTCTTTCCCTCCCTCTTCTATAAACTCAAGAATTGCGCAATTATAATTGCCGTGTGTGAACCTAGTCTAACAATAATTTAAAAACTGTCTTACTCCATATAAGCATCCTCAGAACATAAAATACGATATGTATAACGATCGAAAAACTTATTAATCTCTTCTTGTATGTTAATTTTAAGGTGAAATATATCTTCCAAAATACTTTTACTACATTTCGCCACTTCAACATCATTAACCAAAAAGTATCCAATAAGTCGTAAAACTTGAAGGCAATTATCTATATTCTCATCGTAGTCAGGTCCAAAATTTGACTTAATTGTATTTTTAAGCATTTTTCGTGTCAAATCTCGGCGAAAGATATTTTGTGTTAAAATACTACGTTCATCGACTGACAAATTCCAGTCAATAGTTTTTATAATATTAAGATTTTCAAAATGCTTTGATTTTGTTATATATACGCGAATATCGGCTGGCTGATAGGGTTTAGGTAAGGGGAAACATGTTACAAATTTTCGCCATTTATCAATAATTAATTGATCTTCATCTAATTGAGCTACAAGTGAAATTGCATCTGCGATTTTGAACAAAAAGAAAAAATTAGGTATAAATAGAATTAAGCATTTATTACAATTAAGAGTTGTAAGATTCTTAAAATCTAGAAAAGCAGAACAGAATCACTACTAAATTGTAATTAACAACAAGATTTATTAAAAAGCTTCATAATTTACCGTCTATTAAAGTTAAACTCGATCTCAATTCAATAATATGACTTGTAAATTTATGTTCTTTTACTTTAATTTCTTCAAGTGTTAAAAATTCGTAGGTTTTTTCTGGTAATTGTTTGTCTTTAACTCTTTTTGGCGACATTCTATTGAAATTTTTATTTTGAAATTTTTATGGAATTTTTATGAAATTGTTGTTGAACTTATACAATTTTTGATAACCAAATTTTGTTTTCAGAATGTTTTATGTTAACTTATTTTTCTTTTGTAAAAAAAACATGGGGTGATTCATAATTTTATTTATGATAAACTACATTACGTTTTTAAACCAGCAACACATTTCGTTTATAAATTTCAAACAATATTCATAACACTGTGTGCAATTTTTTAAGTCATGGCAAAATAACCATATACGGACACCACTACGTGATAAAAGACTAAAAAAAAAAGACCCGTGTCTCCCAATTTTTCCCAAAGTCATCTCCTTTTTTGTTTATGGGCCGCCAAAGATTTGGGGCCTCGGTATCATTTTCGCAAAAAAAGTGATCATTTTCTCAGGCTCATATCTTGCAAACCGTTCGATTTACTCTCTATGGCAAAGTTGTAGCTCTTGTCATAAAGAACAAAAATTGCGAACATATAAAATCAAAAAAACTTCACCTTCCAGATCAAAATCGCAAAAAACTTAAAAAAATTCGATTTTTTTTACCTTTTTTCCCGTGTTCAGGTCCATAGGTAGCAAACCGTTCAAAATTCAAGGAAACAATCAACTACAAAAATTTACCTAAGATCTCAATAAACAAATTTCTAGAACATATAAACTTCCTGGGAATTGGGTTTGCTACCTATGCACCTGAACAGGAGAAAAAAGGAAAAAAAATGAAATTAAAAAATTTTTCACTTTTGCGCGCTACCTAAACAGTGTTAAGAATCATCTCTAGGAAGTTTATATGTTGTTTATTGAGATCTTAGGTAAATTTTTGTAGTTGATTGTTTCCTTGAATTTTGAACGGTTTGCTACCTATGGACCTGAACACGGGAAAAAATGTAAAAAAAATCGAATTTTTTTAAGTTTTTTGCGATTTTGATCTGGAAGGTGAGGTTTTTTTGATTTTATATGTTCGCAATTTTTGTTCTTTATGACAAGAGCTACAACTTTGCCATAGAGAGTAAATCGAAATTCTGAACGGTTTGCAAGATATGAGCCTGAGAAAATGATCACTTTTTTGCGAAAATGATACCAAGGCCCCAAATCTTTGGCAGCCCATAAACAAAAAAGGAGATGACTGGGAAAAATTGGGAGACACGGGTCTTTTTTTTTTAGTCTTTTATCACGTAGTGGTGTCCGTATATGGTTATTTTTTTTTCGTGTTGCACTGTGTAATTATGCGGTTTTTTCTTTAGGATATTATTGCGAACAACTAAATTGTTTGGTGCACTCAGGGAACTCTTGCTTTAAAAATATGTAGTTGTTTGGGTTGTAATACATGTCATTTTAATGCAAACTCGTTGATGCGCAAAAAGATATTTTATTTACCCTGTTCTCAGACAAAAAAAAAACATGCATTTGCATGAATTTAAGGTCCCTAAACATAACAATCTTAATGTTAAAGTGCTAAATAAATCGGATTTTATTTTTTGGGTTCAGTACGCTGAAAATCCACAGTACGCCAACAAATAAAGGTTGAAATCTTTCTTATATGATAGAGAGATAGCACCATTGTCATGTGTATGTGCTGAGATTATTGGATTATTCTTATCGTTTCTACATCACTTTTACTTCCACAAATCTATGAAAACCTGCAAAATGTATAGCGAAATGAAATTTTGATTCATTTAGCAGTTACACTCAGTTAGCACTGACTGAGTGAGTAAAATTTTAGTTAGGAGAATGGTTGCAAAAAAATTTGCTAATGTCAGCAGAATCTTTTGCTGAAAATTAGCGAGCTGATTTTTAGAAACAAAATACTCGTAAGTAGATTCAGCAAAAGTTTTGCTAACACTTAGTTGATTCAAAATTTAAAAATCCTTGCTAAAAATTAATATAATTATTGCTAAATATTAGAAGACTGAAAAAACTCAAAAATTTTTTAGAAAAATTATACTTTAGTTAATTTATTTGCGGAAACTCTTAAAATGTTTTTGTTATTCTTTTAAATATAATTTACAATAAGTTATATTTACAATAAGTAAGATTTTAATTGAAACGAAAAAAATTGGAGCAGGCTTGAAGAAGTGTTCACACACACAGAAAACAGTTTTGTAGTTGCAATCGAATTTTTTGCCAACCGAATTTTTGTGGTTCCACATACTATGTATTACTGTTATTAAATTTAAATACTATTGTAACAACCGACATTTATTTACAAATTTCGAATTTTTATTGTAACAATTGAATATTTTATGTTTATGGACTATAATATTCTATAAATAGATTCACATGCGTTCAACAAAATTTATATTATTAATAAAAACATTATATGCCTCGAACTGGGCTCGAATCGGCGATCTTCCGTTTGTCAGGCAAGCACTTTACCTCTAGCCTAAACCCAATTTAAATATGTTTTTTTGAATTTCAACCTTTAATATTTTCTAGTTTCAAATTTAAATATATGTCTAAAAATAGATTTGTATGTACAATAGAAATTCGGTTGCTAATCTCAATATTTTATTAGAGTTACCAAAACTATAAAAAAAATTTATATTATTTAAAAATAATTATTTTATTAATAAAAAATTCTTCTCCGCGAACTGGGTACGAACCGGCGACCTTCTGCTTGTCAGGCAATTACTTCACTTCTAGCCTAAACTCAATTTGAAATTCTATTTTCAAATTTCTACCTTGAATATTTTTTTCTTTCAAGTTTAAATATTAATGTCTTAAAATAGATTTGTATTTACAACAAAAATTGGGTTGCTAATCTTAATATTTTATTAGAGTTACCAAAACTATTAAAAAACTTTATATTATTTTAAAATTGGTAACGAAAACTTATATTTTAGATAGAGTGTTTTTTTTGTTTTTGTTTGCCGGCGAAACTAATATTCGATTTTAACTGCAAATATTTTATTCAAGGGATATAATCTCCGAAAAGGGGTTGCGTGTTGGTATTAAAGGTAATGTAGAAGATAATGTTTTTTCAATATTGATAAGGAAAACCTATAGTTTGAATGATGTGACTGTGTTTTGGTAAATTTTATATATTTTCTGTTTCAATATAGTTTAATTATTCTGATGATGAATTTTAAGTACTTACAACTAAAATTATTGAATAATGATTAAGTTTTGTTGGTTACAATGGAATTCCAACCAATTTATTCTCTGAGTGTATGTTGATAACTGAGCACCCACAGTGCAATAAATATCACGTATTACATTTGTCAAAAGCTATGCAGAAGAGTTTTCGTTCTACCCCGATTTTTCTCAAAATAAGAGCATGTTTTCCTTCCCTAACTATGTAAAGCTGGCCCATTTTTAGTTTAATTTTTATGACCTACAATTTTAAAACTATTAATGACTTTCCAAATTGTAGTCCGGCTTCAATTCAGTTTGTATTCAATTTCTCCTAAAGTTTTTTTCTTTGTAGATGCAAATGCATTACGATTTTTCTTTAAAAAAATGGCGTGTTTTGAAGATTGCAGGATATCATTAGAAAATTTAAATCGAACGCAGATTTGCTGACTAAAACACACTAAGCCTATATAGTGTAACTGTACGAAGACCTTTAGAAAAAGTCCAGAATTTAAATTAACAGCGAAAATTTTAAAAAAGAACTAGCTGTGCCAAAACTTTTCTCCTACAAAGAACTGACCAAACAAATGATTTTGCTTTTTTCGCGCTTTATCAAAACATAATTCATGTTTTTTTTTTATAATTAAATCCATGAAATGTCAATTTATCATCTTGATGGAAATTTTGCATTATATTTTATTATTTCCAAACTTAATAAAACATTTCTTTTGATACAAATAACTGTGCCATAACTTATGTCGGGCACTGTACATATTAAGATATATTAATCTCATTTTATTCCTCTATTTGTCAGTTATATGTCAATATCATAAAATTTGCAATTAAATTCATGTTAAAATGATGTTAAAATGAAAAATCTTTGAAATTTTTAATTATTGAAAAATGAGAGTGACATTCATTCCTAACTGATGTCACATATTTTTTTCAACATTTAATAGACTTTTAAACATCAGGACTATCATTTACAAAACGCGATTTCCTTTTGTGTTGAAAACTTTATTCCCAAAAGAGTTGAAAATCTCTTAAAAGTGACAAGCGAAGTTAGGGTAGTTTTTAATTGAGTACAGGACATTAACGGTATAAATACACATTAAAATTTAGAATGTTCGTCTTGTTAAATTCGATGACTCAAAAATTATATGACCTACTTCAATATTTGCCACCAGTAGAAACCGACATTAGATGCCTCTTATTTCTCAAGGTTTAATGAATTGAGAGGAACGCCAGGTGTGTTTCACGTTGGAACGTTTTCACAAAAAAGCTTGGCCGGGCATTTAAAAGTCGAAAAATTAAAAAAATTACTTAGAACTTACAAGAGCTTTTTTAATCATTTTGTTTTTTTGTTCGTGGTTTTCTACTTCCAAACCAATAAAAAAATAGACTTACTAAAGTTGGGTGATACATTCACTGAAAAAGGAATTTTCGTATCTACTTTTTAATAATTTTTATGGTGGTTTACAAAAGGAATCAAAATTTCTTGATTTTAAAACTTTCACAGTCTTTTATATAGGGTTTTTGCGCCGTTTAATGGAATTTCGTTTTGAGGACAGCTTTTGAAAAATGCTGTATTTTTATATATGTAGCTTAAGGTGTATTAAGTTGATGTCAGCGCACCAATAACGGATACGAACATCACAGACTTATATGCAATTAGCGTATATATTTTTTAAAATGTATATTTCTGCGTCTGACATTTGCAATTATATTTGAAATTAGCTAGCTGAGTTACTTTTTAAAGAGCACCTCCTAACCAAAAAGGCATTTTAAAAATTGTAAACGCAAAAATTTTATGAACTTTTTAGAATTTAGCGAAATGCTTACTCTGTAAACAGCACCTCCTAGATCCAAAGGCATTTTAAAAATTTTAAATGCAAACTTTTATGAACTCTTTAAAAATTTCTCGAAATTTAATTATTTTGTTTCGCATATTTTTATCTAGAGTGAAACCTTAGGACGGAACCAATAAATAAAGTGCAAAAAGGTCAATTTGTTTTATTCATAGCGGCTTCAGCGGCCGATTTTTTCAAACACATTTCGCTTTGTAATAACTAAAGTGCTGTTTCAATTCCTCAAAAACCTACAGCAAGTAAAAATTTTAATGATGTTAATATTTAAATCGCAAAGGCATCAACAAATTCTAAGAACTTTAAATTTAATGGAGCAAAAAAATATTTCATAACCTAAAAAAGCATCCTGATATAAAATTTTTATTTTTACAAATTTTATTTTATGCAAATCAGTAATCCTAAACCCAACTAAATATCAATAAACTGATTTGGGGTATCAAAATCAATTGCGGGTTTATTTTTAAGTTCATATATATAACAAAAAATTTGTCACAGAGAAAAATTTTGCCATTTGCCAACTAAAATTCGGTTACTACGACTAAAATCGCTTGGTACAGCTTAATATTGGTTTTTACAGTAAAATATGGCTAATACAACAGAATTTTAGTTGCCACACCAAAAATGTTAAGAAATCACATTTCAATAAGGCTGTACTAACCGAATTTTTTGTCTGCAGTTACCAAAATACAATTTTCAATTCGGTTGGCACTTCATTTTTCTGTGTGTATTTTTGGCTGGTGCAATATATATTTTAAAATGTGATAAATGCGATGAGATCTATAAATTGATGTAGCTTTTACTTAATCTGAGCAAAACTTGTAATTTTAATATTTTTAATTTGTTCTTAAAATGGTTTATGTCCTGAGTGACATGGCATCTTAAGGTTTCATAAATTTTCCCTTATGTCGCGTTAGCTTAGAGAGTAGAGCTATCGACTGACAATCTGGAGACCAGGGTTGAAATCCCCGCGGAACCAAAATATAATAAATGTACGTTCCTACTTTTTATTCCGGAAAAACTATTTTTAAACCACCAATTTCACTATGTTGCCAACATTTGAACAACGTTGGAAATTTGGTTTTCAATGTGATTTACCGAGACTTTTTTAATAGACAGAATTGTTTTCTTATGATGTTATACTTTTGGGATTGGTAATACACTTGTTGCCAGCACTTTTGCCATTTGTTAAAGTGTTTTTACCAACTGTTAAATGAATTTTCTCCCTGTATAGAACTAACATTAAAGTTGTCCAAACTCTCCCACACTTAAAATAAAATTTAAGTTTTTAAACAAATTTTGTTATCTTGCGACTTTAATCTTAAAATGTTTCCTAAAATTTTTGTTTGTATTTACCCACACAATATTTAAACATGCATGAACATTTTAGATGGGATATCTGAAGGCACTTTAAAAATTTCTATAACATATTGTCATACATTCTTGAGGGCATTTTGATGTTGCAACATCACGATGCACTGTGGGTTCAAATGATGTCAAAGTGGCGATTAATTGAAATTTTTAAATAAAGTTTTCATAATTAAATTTAATATCGGATAAAAGCAGATAAAATTCTGCATCAATAAATGTCAAAATCAATCAACTAAATTGTTCACATTTTTTGCAGTAAGCTGTCCAAGTTAGAAAACTTTTGCTGATTTTGCAAAAAGTGAAAAAACCAAAAATTCTTTGCGATGCAAGTGCTTATTTTTTCTATTAAAAACTTTAAACTTTTATTATGGAACCTTCAACTTGAGGTATTTTGGTACATTGTTAATACTTTTTTTGTTAAAAAAAAAAAAAAATATGTGTATATATTTTTAATAATTTTTTTAAAAAAGATCCAAAATTTGGATATTTTTTACATTTAATGGGCTGCACTTATTAAGTTAGTTATAGTTGGGTTTAGTTTTGCAGATTTTACAAAATTATTTGAAGTCAGCTTGTATTTACAAACAAAAAAGCAGAGACAATGCGTTATTTTCGTTTTTGTGTTAAAAGTCTGGTTGTCATTTATTGACCAAAACCGGTAATTGCATTTTTTTGTGTATAAATATTGTCGTTTTCAAGTTTGATATAATTTTTATTAGAAATAAAAAGTATGTTTCTTCGACCTTTAATTGTGCAATGAAAATGAAAATTATTCAATTGTGAAGGGCGTGGTAGAGAAGTTCAAGTTTGAGGCCATACTCTATATTTCTTTATTAGAATATTGTCCTAACAAATAGTCCATAGAGTTTTTGTTTTCAAATTTATTAATTAACCACTTTTGGGAATATGTTGATAGATCTATTTCGGTAATTTTCTAGGTTCCCATCATTAGAACACGTTTTGAAAGAAGTGACAATCCCATGCAAAACATCAAACATTAATATAACCTAGTTTTCCCACTAAATGAGAACTAATATATGGGCTCGAAGTTAAAGATTATCACCATTGATCGAAAATAAATTGGAAACTTGTTCGTTATGTGCAAGCTCTATCTTTGGTAGATATACAATACACGCTTTCTGTTTTTATTCTCCTTTTTATTTTCACACTTTTTTTGTTTTGTTTAAAAACAAGATGTAAAGGGAGAATAAACAAGACCGTACTTTGTCTTTTTTACAAGTTTGATATAATTTTTTAATAAAAAAATAAAAAAAAAATTAAAATGAAAATTATTCAAGTTCGAGGCCATACTCTATATGTCTTTATTAGGATATTGTCCTAACAAATAATCTATAGAGTTTTTGTTTTAGATTATTTGTTAGTACAATATCCTAATAAAGAAATATAGAGTATGGAACTTGAATAACTTTTATTTTATTGTCTTTTTCTATATTTTTGATATTTTTCTTATGTCTTTTGTTGATACATTGTGTTTTCTTTAGAGATGGGTGCGTGTGTGATTATAATCACTTAAGCTCACGTAAAGAACATTTCACGCACAATTTACAGTAGGTTAGCAAATACATTTTTCAGAATTCAAGTGATTAAATTGCATTTCTATCACGACCACAAATGACCTACGTACGCTCACGAATTTATGCTCACGCACTAAATTTTCGTAATCAAAAGCTTTTGAAGCCATATGATTGATCCATTTATTTTATGTTATATCAATTTTATTTTATATTAATTTAACCAAATAAAAAATTTTAATATTAAACTTACTTTTACCCATTGGAGAATTATCTGAAGAAGCTCAAGAAACAAAGATTTTAAAAATTATGGAGAGCACTTTGCTCGTTAATACAGCCGGGAAAAGTGTAATGCAAATATTTTCGATAGATTTCTTCTAAGTTCTGACCCATTTATATGTTGCATGAGCAAGAAATGTGAGCAGAAAAAATTATACAATTTACCAACTTCGGAATTAAAGCTATTAGTTTTGCGAAATATTTCTGATGAAAATTATGTGATGATTATGCTAATGAAGATAAATGATACAGAAGATGCTGATAAATAAGATGCTGATAAAGAAGGAGATGATAATAGTGATGATGACAATGATGTTGAAGATTATGATAATGAAGATAAGGACAATGAATATTATAATAATTTATGATGAATTTGATAATGCAGAATAACACAATTATTTTAATATTTCTTTCTATTGTTTAGTTCCATTTTTTTTCTAAAATGCTGTGTTTTTATGTATTTATGATTATTCATCCATAAAAAAAAATTAATATTCTCTTTTGTGACTTTTTTGAGATAAATTTGTACATTTATGGGATTTAGTGAAAAACAAAAATTGGATTTTAATTTGAATTTATACTATAATAAATAAATATAACATATTAATTATTTTAATTTTTTAATAACACATTAGGTATGCTCTAACTTCCAATTTGATTTATTAATTTATCGCTTTCCGTTCTAAAGTTACAGCCAAAATTGGGAACTAAGATCTCTTTCAGAAAAACATGACATTGGCCGTTTTTTGAAATCGACTTTTTTTTTTAAAAATTCTGTATTTTAGTAAATATTCTTAAGATTCTAAGAAAAAAAAATTTCATAGAAAAACTCCTGCGGGTTCAAAAGTTACAGCCGGATTAGTGAGAGCGTATTTTTAATTTTCGCGCTACCTACGTACGGCAGCTGGTATATAAAACTGTAAGAAACAGCACAACACAAGATAACGAAGGCATACGGTACGAAGCAGGCATGGCAGATTGAAGGTAACCTTTTTTTTCTTCGTTCACAAACTTTGAACAAGTTTATCTCGAAACCATGTTTTTCGTACTGGTTGCGACACTAGTGGGTTCATTTTTTGACGAAACTTTTTTTATTTTTTTTTGTATTTTTTTAAACTTGATTTGCTATCGTACGACACGAGCTTTTTTTTATTTTTTTTCCATTTTTCATGAATTTTTAAAGTCAATATTTTTTTCCAAAAAAAACACACTTTTAAATTTGGAACATCACCAAAAATTGAAAAAAATTTAAAAAAAAAGCTCGTGTCATAAGATAACAAATTTAAAAAAGTAATTTTTTTCCAGATCGAACAATTTTTGCGACTCCCAGCGCTGCAACCACGAGGCCCCGTTTTTTTTTCTGCCGCCAGTTTGGAGCTCTATAAAACCATGTTGGAGAGAAAAATATATTTTTTTGAATTTTTTTTCTTGTAATTTGTTTAATTCTCTACAAAATTTTGGAAAAATGTTTGTTTTTGACTGAGTTATGAATTTTTAAAAAAAGGTCTGTTTTCTCTGCCGCGAATGTAATGTCCCACCTTAACAGGTTAAACACATTTTTTCTTCCATTTTTTTTTTCTAAAATGTTGTGTTTTTATGTTTTAATGACTATTTATCAATAAAAAATTTATAATATTCTCTTTTGTGACTTTTTTCAGGTAAATTTGTAAATTTAGGGAATTGAGTGAAAACAAAAATTTAATTTTAAGTTAAATATATTCTAATATAAATATAAATACATATATATTTATTCTTTAATCACACAATAATTACGCTTTAATTTCCAATTTTATTTATAAATTTATCGCTTTTCGTTCCAAAGTTACAGATAAAAATGTAAACTAAGACCGTTTTTGCGAATAATTAAAAAAAAATCGCTTAACAGGTTAAAAAGACGCCTTTCTTCCATTCTTTTTTCCAAAATGCTGTACGTTTATATATTTAGGATTACACAGGCCTACAAAAAATTTTTTTTTGTTTGGTGCCGCTAATTTTATGTTATAATTTGGTTAATTAGTCCGCAAGACGTCATGGTTAGCTGTCAAAATCGCGAAGCTACGTTCAGGTTTGTATCGATCGGTCATAACCTAAAAAATGTATTTTATTATACTTAATGTCATTATAGTCAATTAATTTCTTTGATTAAATGATAATATCGATATGCCGTCGTCGAGAAGGTGTTGTGTAAATAATCCAAATACATTTTGTTATATTTGTGGTGAATATGTAGTAAAAAAGTTTAGAAAACCTATAACAGATGCAGTGAAGAAGACATACGTTGATTACTTTAATATCCTTGCGAAATCTCGAAAACTACACATAGCATTAAAAAAGTAAGTATCAATTTTGTATCAGGGTACCGAACGTACTTGAAATCTGTTTTATTTTTAGCGGCATCAAAATCATTGTAGGCCTGTGTTATTTATCAATAAAAAATTATAATATATTCATTCGTAACTGTTTTGAGCTAAATTTGTATATTTATAGGATGTGGGAAAAAACAAAATCTGGATTTTAAATTAAATTTATACTAATATAAATACATAATATATAGTTATTCTTTAAATTTTTTAATAACACTCTACATTTCCAATTTTATTTATTAATTTATCGCTTTTCGTTCTAAAGTTACTGCCAAAATTGTCAACAAATACATTTTTTTTCTCGAAAAAACCAAAAAAATGCGCCTAACAGGTTAAACATTTTTTTTTTCCATTTTTTTTTTTTCAAAAATACTGTGTTTTTATGTATTCATGATAAATTGTCAATAAAAAATTGTTAAGCTTAAAACTACATTTTCCCACTGTGCGATGTTTACCCGCTGTGCGATGTTTAAAACAACCACTACCGCTTAACCTCAGCATAACCTAAATTATTGTTTAAATATAAATATAATTTGAATGTTTAAATATATTTTAAATATTAATGGAATAAACTCTTATCATTACATTAAAATCAATAAAACAAGCAAGTGCATTTCAAAAGTTTTTACTGAAAAATAAATTGTTCTTGATGATGACTGGCATGGAGTGACTGGCTTAATGAATGACTTGATATTTACTTAATGATAACCTTTTTATTTTGGTAAATGGTTTATCTGGAGTATATAATTATAAATAAATTTCATTTCAAAGAATATTTGTTCTTTTTTTCATTTAAAAGAATTTTTAAATTTTAAATTGCATTAATGCTAGATATAGTTGAAGACAGTTTTTTAAAATTTCTTATGCTTTTAAAATTTCTATTCTTAAATTGTTTTTTTTTTTTTTTGTTTTGGAAAAGACTTCACAAAAAGGTAGGCGTTTTTATGTAATTAAACATTTTGTAAATGTTTCTCTTTTTTTAACAAAAAAAAAAAAAAAAATGGTATTTTAATACCCTACACCACGATTAAGATATGGGTAAAACTAAAAAATCGTAGACAAAAAAATTTGATTTTTCGAATTCATCCTTCCCAATTTTTACAAAATTTATTGTATGTATTCTCTTGGAACTAATAAATTTGTTAATTTATAGTTTTTCCCAAATTCGTTGTACTTAGCGTTTTAAAGCAGTTTATATACGAGGACGGATCAATAAGTCCGTGATTTTTCGAACTGCCCTCGTAGTTATATGAAATGCAACACTGCTCCCATCAAGTACTACCTGTTAGTTGACTACTGTCAAATTTTGAGTAAGTTCCGTCATTTACTTTGCGTTTAACAGCTGTTCAAAACACACAACCTCGTGGATTTTTTTAAAAATTGAAAAAAGTGAGTTGCGAGAGTGTAAAAAAACCGTCAATCAAACCAAGGAAAAGCTTGATAAATACTATGGGGAATCTGCACCATCGATTTCAATAGTAAAAAGGTGGTTTACTGACTTTCTTTGTGGTCGCACAAGTACAAATGACGCTGGAAGTTCTGGACGGCCAATTGATGTTAATATACGCGAAAATGTCGAAAAAATCAACGATATGGTGTAGGCCGATCGAAGAGTAAAAGTGCGTCAGATTGTTGATGCCATAGGCATATCATATGTCAGTGTGGTTTCGATTTTAGAAGGGTGCCGCGTTTGCCCTCAATTGACCATAAACGTAATCGTGGACAATAAGGTGATGGCAACAGTTTTTTATGATGCACGCGGGATAATCCACATCGATTACCTTCAAAAGGGAAAAACAATAAACGGCGAATATTATGCCAACTTATTGGACCGATTTAACGAGGACTTAAGGAAAAAACGACCCCATGTCTATAAGAAATGACTATTTTATGGACCTCGAAAAATCCTATTTTTGGAATTGATACAAAAATTGGAGAAACGTTGGACTAAGTGTATTGAT
This sequence comes from Delia radicum, assembly GCA_021234595.1. Taxonomy (NCBI): domain Eukaryota; kingdom Metazoa; phylum Arthropoda; class Insecta; order Diptera; family Anthomyiidae; genus Delia; species Delia radicum. The sequence goes on from CM037851.1 coordinate 224,957,981, forward strand.
CTAAAAGGAAATTATGCTGAAAAATAGTTTTTTTTTTCCGCAAAAAAAATTGTGTTTCATTCAAAATGTCACGGGCTTACTGATCCGTCCTCGTATGTATGTGACTTTTTAGTCAAATACATGTTGTTCAATACATCATATCTCTTGAAGAGATTTTTTTATTATTTGTTCAGAGTAAATTTGATATGGGGTTGTCCGTAAATTGGACTTTTTTAATTTTTGCAGCTCCCGACCCCTAAATTTGTTACACCGCCTCCCATTAGTACAAGCTTAAAATTTGATCCAACTTGGTTAACTTTATCGACATCCTATATCCAAAACAAAATAATTTTTTTTTTTACAATTGCTCATAGGTACTCAGATATAAGATATAAAATTTTTTTGTGATATCGTTAACCCATTATAAAATTTGGTACCAAAATAATATTAAAATTTCAAATTTTTTAAAATTTTTTCAATGTGTTGAAATGCACATAAAAATTCAATTACATAGTTTAACAAAATTAGTCCTGAACTGTATCAAAATTTTAGTTAATTTATATTCTTCATAACAAATTATATGAAGTCGAAAGCCAAATTGAAATTCGAATATCTGTAAAAACAAGGCATTGGTGCACATTATGGTTGATGATTTAAATGTTGCTTTCGACTTCGTATAATTTGACGTGAAGAATACAAATATAAAGTGGATATTAAATTTGTTTAAATTTTTTTCCTCAACTAATATTTTATTACAACTTAAAAAACTGCATTAAAAAAAAAAAAAACAAAAAAAACATTTTAATTTGGGGATTTGAAAAAAAAATTATATTTTAATATTATTTTTCGTACCAAATTAAAATGGTTTAACGATATCAAAAATTTTATATTTTATACCTGAGTGCCTGTGATCAATTGCAAAATAAAACTTATTTTGTTTTGGATATAAATATTTTCAAAATTTGTAATTAATTTTTTTTTTATAATTTACACATTTTTGGCTCAAGAACTGTAACTTTGACCAAAAATAGGATGGCTACAAAGTATACCAATTTGTCTCAAATTTTGAGAATATACTAATTGAGGGTCGTGTAACAAATTTAGTGGTTGTGAGCAGCAAAACTCAAAGAAGTCAAATTTAAGAACAACCGTAAACATATAATCACGACAAAATGCAATGTTTTCAAAAACCACAGTTCAAAAAGCTGTATTTAAAATTGGTTCCCTATGCCGTGTCCAAATCCCTACGTGGAGATAAAAAAATTTAACTAAAAAACCAATAACTCAGAAACATGTAGAAGAATCACAAAGGAATTTGGTGACGGTATAGAAGAATAATTTATAATTAACATATATTTTTTTAAAATATTTAGAAAACCAGTTTTTTTGAAATATAGTGGTTTGAACCACGGATTTAGAAAAAAATTTATTTTACCGTCAAGAAGAAGTAAATTACCGTTGTTCCCTGAGTGCGCTTTTGTATTGAAGTCGAGTCGAGTTTTTTCGAGCCTTTTTTCGAATAGAATAAAAAGAAAAATCTAAACGTAGATTTTCATAAAAATGTGTACAAAATTATATAAAATTTTTTAAATCTAACTAGAGTTTTTAAAATTTGCAAAAATTTGTACTAATATTTTTTTTCATACAATTAGGAAAAAAGTTTGTTAAACGTTTTATATTCCAATTTACAGTTTTTGTACTAATTTGTTTTACCAAAAATTCTTCCTATTCTGTATTTACAAGTTACTAAATATTTTAATAATTTCTGTTGCTGATTTCAGCAAAATATTTTACTTAGTTTTAAAACCCGAGTTTTTTTAAAATTTGCAAACATTGTTAATTGGTTTTTTTTAAAGTTGACCATTTTTATAATCTAAAATTATAAAGAAAAAGCGAAAGAAAACAAAAAAAATGTTTACTTTAAAATAATAATAATTTACTAAATATTTAGAAAAAAAAAAATGGCTAACTTTAGCAAATCGATTCCCATTAAGGGTTTACAAAAATTTTACAAAATTTTAGTAACGCGTACTCCTAAATTTGCTGTACTTATAAATACCCAGCAAAAAAAAAAAACATCAAAAGAATAGATAAAGAATGATTTGGATTTCAATGTTATGTAAATTTGGATCGGAACCAATAAATTGTATATGGGCTTGTCATAGGGTGGAAGTTCTCTTTTATGATTCTCATTCACTGCATCTTAAGCAATGCTTATTGTTTAATGAAAGTTCAATTCTATTTCCGCCCACCTTTTTACCAATTAAAAGTGTGATTTGGGCCGAGTTGGCTAGACTAGATTTGGAAAGATTAAATTATGTTCAAAATTACATCTTTGGAAGTTGTGTAAAAGAACTTCTTTAGAAGCAGGAAATCAGGAATACATTTTGTAATCAATGAAAAATTGATTCTTTAAGAATCCCTTCCATATTTTTTGCTGTGTACAGACACGTTTCGCTAATATTAGCTCAACGGTCGGTTGGACTTAAAATAGTTAATTTTTCTGCAAAATTATAGATTTTTCTCGAAATTTTAACGACTTTTTTATTTGAGTCTAGTCAAAGAGTTTATAGGGTAAAGAGACCTCGATTACGATTTTCTTGCAAATTCGTGCCCACGGGTCTATTAAATTCCTTCAAGAAAGAGAAGGTGAAGAAAAGTTAATAAATATAGATTTGTTCAAAATTACATCTTTGGAAGTTGTGTAAAAGAACTTCGTTAGAAGCAGGAAATCAGAAATAAATTTGGAAACAATGAAAAATTGATTCTTTAAGTATCCCTTCCATATTTTTTGCTGGGTACAGACATGTTTCGCTAATATTAGCTTAACGGTCGGTTGGACTTAAAATAGTTAATTTTTCTGTAAAATTATTGATTTTTCTTTTTATTTGAGTCTAGCCAAAGTGTTTATAGGGTAAAGAAATCTCGATTACGATTTCCCGGTAAATTCGTGCTCACGGGTCTGTTAAATTCTTTCAAGAAAGGTAAGGTGAAGAAAAATTAATAAATATAAAAACAGTGTTTTTCTTATTATTCTTAAATAAATCGGTAAAAAAACAACTTTAATAATTAAATTATTGATAAATAATTGTTTTTTTTTTTTGTTTAAACTTTAGTTTTTTGTGTGTTAACACGATTTTATTAACATTTTATTTTTTCAACTTAATTTATCGACTCTCATTATCTCATCTTCTTAAGGGACTTTTTTTTTGGTAGAAATTAAAGACTTGAAAAATCTGCGAATGAATTGGTCTAGTGCAGGGTATTATAATGGTCAACTTGGTAAAACAATTTTTTTTTTTCCTTTGCACTTATTTGTTGGTAAATGTACATTTAAAAGACACCATTAAGTTCTTTTTTTTCCTTTTCTTTAAGTTTTTCTTCTTTGATTATATTATTTTTTCACATTTTTTTTGTTGGGAGTTTAATGACAGACCTTATGTTGCTTCATTATGTTAACTTTACTTAACATGTTCTGACATGAGTATCTTTTTTTACGTAGTTTTTTTGTTCAGGTTTAGAACCTAAAAAAGGTGATTTTAGATCTTTTTGTGTTTCTACGGTTTGTATTTTGTATCATTTTATTTTCTTTTTGCCTTTAACGACTATATTTTTCTTTGGTTTAGTGATTTTTATTTCGTTTTCTGTAGATTTTAGTTTGGGAAAAACGGCTGGTCGGCTTCTTTTTTTTTTTTTTGTTTTTGTGTGTGTGAAATAAACGTTCATTTAATGAGGTCGACCATTAATGTGGTGTAAGTCTTGTATTTTATATAATTGGTCTCCGGTGTATTGAATTGGTAAAAGCATATTTTAGTTTTGGCTTAAAGTAATTTGGAAAATAAAGCAATAGCATAATATTGCAGTTAATATATGTATTTAAATGATTAGAAGAACTCTAGTTTCTAGTATTTTTATTAATTATTTTCTAAAAGTTAATTACGTATTTATTAAATACCAAAACTTTTTGAAATTCAAAAATATTTAAAGATTTAGAAAAAAAATTTATATACTCAGGGAACTTCTGCTTTAAAAATATGATTTCGAGAAATTGTCTCAAATGTATGTGGCTAAGTGTACGTACATTGCTCAAATAAACGTGGTGGTGGTTATTCATCAATGTATCTACTTTTTATGTATCAATTTTTTACATAAAAACAATAGCAAGCGCTTCTAGATAAAACCAAGTTTGTCCTGTGCTTCAGTCAGAAAAATAATGCTGAGAAGAAAGAAAGGCAACATTTTGCCGACAAAAATTATGAATTAATAAATAAATATTAAATAATTTATATTATTAAAATAATAAGGTTAGTATTGAAATAAAAAATATATTTATTAATGTAAATATGATTAAATATACCCAAAACATTTGCAACTGAAATCATGGTTTAGGTAATTATAATTTGTTTGATCAAAAAGATTTGTGGTATAAGTTTTTGTTTTATTTTTTTTTTATTAAATTCAGTTATAGCATTTTATTTTACAAATACAAAAAAAAATTATTCATAACTTCTCAAAAATAAAAAAAAAGTAATTTTGACAAAATAAGTCGATAGTGCAGTGTTCAAAACATTTGCAACTCTGAAAGTAATTAACAGGAAATACAAACAATGGTTTTAAGGCTCAGTATTTTGTAGCGTAGCCATTATTTTTATAACTTCTTAACACCCTTAGGCATTAAGGCAATGAGCTTTTTAATATAATCGTCAGAAATTTCATTCCACTGCTTCTTCAGCTCGACGAAAAGTTCATCACCATTTCGGAACACTTTATTGCCGATATTCCGTTTTACAATCATCCACATATTCTCAATCGGGTTGAGATCGGGAGATTGAGCAGGCCACGACATGATATTAATTTCATTTTCCTGCAGCCAAACTTTTACAACCTCCGCCGAGTGTTTTGGGTCGTTGTCGTGCTGGTCCATGAGAGTGGCATTTCCCATTCAGCATACGGAAGCATAACTGAACTCAAGAGATCTCTATAGATTGTGGCCGTCATTGTGCTAGTAATGCGGTGAATTGGGCCAATCCCATTTCCTGAAAAACACCCCCACAAAATAATGTTTCCACCTCCGTGCTTCACTGTGGCGGTAGTGTATCTGGGATTAAACTTTTCGCTCGTGGTCTTCGAACATTGGCTCTTCCATCTGATCACCGGAGGTTGAATTTAGACTCATCTGACCACAATACGTTTTTCCATTGCTGTTGAGTCCAGTTCAAATGGGTGCGTGCAAACTCAAGCCGAGCTTTTCGGGTTTTTTTCCGACACAAACGGTCTTTTTGTACATCTATAACTTCTAAGACCATATTCTCGGGCTCTTCTTTTAATGGTGGGAAGACTGGCATCTATTAAAAGTGCAGTTTTAGCTTCTCTGGCAACTGCTTTGGGATATTTCGTAAAAAAATTCTTGATTTTCCGATCTTCTCTTACAGTTGTAATACGGGGTCTTCCACCTATATGAGTTGTGTGGATGTTACCACTATTAACAATGCGGCAAATCGTTGATTTTGGAACGGAGTACTTTATAGAAATTTCTTTTTGGGAAAGTCCATTTTGAAAATCATTTAAAACTTTTGATTTTAAATCAGAATTGTATTTATTTCCTGCCATTTTTTACAAAAAATTATTGTTACGATGTTTATTACAACTATTAAAGAACAATAATTATAATAAATTTGTTTAAAAATGTAACGGTCTGAATCTCATATTAAAAATGAATGCGATTGCCGTTATATCCCAGAAATTGTTTCGTTAAGAGTAAGAATAATGAGAGTTGCAAATGTTTTGAACACCTGCATTTTGAATACATCTATTATTATTAATTTTTTTGTTGTTTTTATTTAACGGAATTAATTTTTTTTATTTGTTTAACATAAAACAATGTATGAAGAATATGTAAAAAATAAATTTTAGTAACTAAGTGTGATTTGTAGAAAATAAATCAATGAAAACAACAAATGCGATCTCAGTTCCAAATGTTTTGACCACTACTGTATATATTTTTCTCTTTCATCCTTTTAATATTTTCATAGAATTACTCATGGCATTGTTAAAGAAAACTGGAAGCATAGACAGTAGGATATTCAAATTACTTGGGTTTGGTTTTGTTTGAGTAAACGAGTAACTCGATTTTGAGGTTTTTAGCTTACCCGAGTAATCGAGTAAGATTTTAAAATTACTCGAGTAACTCGAATTATTTCAATAATTTTATTTCATTAATTTTTCCTTAAAAATACATAATAAAACACAAAGTAAATCACTAAAGCTTTATTATATTTACGAAAAACTTCATAAATATGAAGAAAAATTTCATTGATTTTCGTCAAATGTCACACTTCATAAATATAATGAAGTTGCGAAATAAAAGAGTAAATTGATAACAGACTTTTTAATATTTGTGAAATGTTTCATAAATATGATGATGAAGTTTCATAAATTTTTATGAAGTGCTTAATAAATATCATGAAACATTTCGTAAATAGGATGATTCTAATTTATAAGCTTTTATGAAATGTTTCATAAATATTTTTATACATCAATTAAAGTTAAAAAATCATTTCAAGTTAAAAATTTCCATTTGAAATTAATAAATATAATTTTCTATTTTAAAAACATCAATTAAAATTTTGAAATATTATATTCTATCAGAGACCGAAAATAACAGTTATCCAGAAAACTTTAACTCAAAAACTCTCTATGTTTGAGTCAACGGAGACGTATACTATTATATACCAAACGATTCGTATTGAAGTGCTCTTTCAGAATCTAATGTGATCCTAAGGAAACGATCTCAACTCCACAGTTATTTTTCAACGAAAAAATAAAAGTTGGGATGAAACTCTTAAGAAGAGAGTTTATTTCGCCTTCATTAAATAAAACTCTTTTGAGGAGTTTTATTTTTCCGTCTGAAATAAAACTCTTTTGAGGAGTTTTATTTTTCCCGTCAGAAAATAAAGCTCATTTGAGGAGTTTTATTTTGAAACTCATTTAAAGAGTTTTATTTTTCCGTCTAAAATAAAACTCAAGTTGTTTATTTTCTTCTTTTTTTATTGACTTTATTTGCTATAATGTGTGTAGTAATTTATTTATTTAATTTAACGAACATAACTGTTTCCAAATTTTCTGCGGAAAGATTTGAACGCAGGTCGCTCAATATCAATTTAAGAGAAGAGAATGATATTTCCACGCTTACCTGGGTCACAGGTACACACTGTATAGTTTTTTCCAAAGTATACAAGTACTGATAGTGTATTCTGTTAGCCTCCCAGAACTCAAAAAGTGGTTTATCAATCGATATGGCCCTTGGAGAAAAATTGTCGATTTCATAGAAAGCTTTTTTTCATCCTTTACTTTCTTCGCTTTCTTGTTCCATATGTACATATATAAGAAATAAAACAGCAACCATTTAATAATAGGAATCAAACAATAACAAATTAAAAACCCACATGTTTTCATTTTAATGCCGATTTTTTCAATAGCAATGCAAGTGATTAGATTACACTGCCCTACAAATTGTAATGATCAGGCAAACGGAAAGCTTTGAGTGTCAGTTTACATAAAATGAGTTTTATTCTCTGACGGAAAAAATAAAACTCCTCAAATGAGTTTTAAAATAAAACTCCTCAAATGAGTTTTAAAATAAAACTCCTCAAATGAGTTTTAAAATAAAACTCCTCAAATGAGTTTTAAAATAAAACTCCTCAAATGAGTTTTATTTTAGACGGAAAAAATAAAACTCCTCAAAAGAGTTTTATTTAATGAAGGCGTAATAAAACTCTCTTCTTAAGAGTTTCATCCGATCTTTTATTTTTACGTTGAAAAATAACTGTTTTGGATGTTTTTTTTTTTCTTTTTAAGACACAAAATAACTGTTATAAAGGAACTTTTTTGATATCACTTATAACCGTTACGGTCCCTGTATTCTATAATAGAACAAATTACATTTTTTACTAACCTTGTAGGTCATTTAAAAAACAAACCACATCAAATGACTGTTTTATGATTTTACACTATTTTTTTATATTAGTTTTTTGTTATTTAAAAAAATAAAAAAAAAAATAAATTGTAGTTTATTTTTTACTACCATGTGGTTAATTTTTACTACAATTGTTAGTAATTTTTTTTAACATTAAAAAACAAATGACAATGTTAGTTGAATTTACTGAAATGTAAGTCGTCCTAAGTGAAATTTCATTTGTTTTAAGCTACATTTGCAGTGGTCTTTACCTACATAGTATTCTAAGTGTAGTTATGAAGCTTAACGGATTTATAAAATTTTAAAAACTTTAACTTTATAGTGTTGGCTTTAATTGACACTATGAATACGCAGAGTTATGCTGTTTTTGTATAGATTCCACGGTGCCACAAAGTACACCAAATTTAATAAAAAAAAGTAGAAAAGATTTTGCTGAAACTACTAAAAATATGAAAATTTTTTTTAAAATGACGTTGCAGACAACGCTGTAAAAATTAAAATAAATATTAGTAAGACAAAAATATCAAACATGTTGAATCTACTAATCTACTAATATTTTGTTATATTTGGGCTCAATTTTAGTTGTTTTTAAGTAACAAATGAACCAGCTAACCCAGACAAAAAATATTTAAATTATTTTTATTTTCAGATTTTTTTATGCGAATGAATATCTGGCCATAACATAAATAGTTTATTTTAAAAAATTACAAAAAGTTTTTGTGTATTATATTTATCGCAAAAAAATATTTAGTTTTTATAAGATTGTTAACTAGGGTGGGGCGATTAGTATGGAAGGAAACAAATCTTAATGGGCGCTTCGCGTTTCTGATTCTTGGGATTGTACTGAGCAAAAAAGTCCACTAGACCATACGTCTACGGTGAAGATCGAGCTTCCAGATTTTGACTTTACGGCAAAAAAACCCTATTTTGAAATTAAAAATTAACCCCTTAAACCCCACCCACAAATATGATTGATGCATTAATCTGCTAAAGAATCTTCCAAAGAAGAGATTGATACCATGATCTTGGTTAAGCTCCTCCTACTTCCTGAGATAGTCCATCCCACACATTGTTACTTTCACAAAATACGGCTAAAAAGTCAAAATCAGGAAGCTCGATTTTCACCGTAGACGTATGGTCTAGTGGACTTTTTTGCTCAGTACAATCCCAAGAATCAGAAACGCGAAGCGCCCATGAAGATGTTCAAATCGCCCACCCTATTGTTTACCCTTAACCAAACTAGGCCAAAAAAAATTATAAAATTTCGTATTAAATATTTTCAAAGTTAAAATAATGAATAACTATTTTAAAATAAAATTATAAATTGCAAACATTTAGCAGTTCTGGAAGGCATTATTAAATTACCGAGCGCTTCCGAAACAATTTTAGAATGCATGATTTTTGTTCGCGATTTTTGTGCCACTTTTTATGTATCTTTTTAGCAGGTGAAAAGTGCTACCTTTACGTGATATAAGAAGCAATAAATTCATGACTTCGTAGGAAATGAAAAGCGATTTACTGCTTCAATGTATGCATTATTTATTATTATTTAATGCATTCAGGTAAGCACAGCAAAATGCCTTCCCAATTACTTTATTGTATGCAAGACAGTTAAGCGCTCTTCCGGAAGCACATACATGTAGTTACTGCTTACCAAATCGAGGTTATTTTTTGCTGGGTATGTGACTTCATACTGAAAATATTGTCCTTATAATTTTATATAGCTCTATATATAATACCATACACATTTTGGTAAAGTTCAATATCAAATTAAGTTATCTGCAAGTTATGACTCTATTACATATGGCTTCACATATAACCATATTAGTGATTTCTTTTATATAATTTCCATAAAAAAGTGACGCATCACCGTGCAGAAACTGTAATGAATTGTCATTACTTTTCTCACTACCAGTAATGACAACACTTTACTCTCTGAATTACTTTAACACATAATAAGAACTTACTAATAACTTTGTTAATTCTCCCATTATTTTAATACAAAAAATAATACGTTACCCATAAGTACGTATTTTTATCATTATTTCGAATATAAAGGAATGATCTCAAAATATTTTTAAAATTAATTTTTAAACTTATAAATTATAACATGCCAAGATAGCTCAGATGTAGAGCGGTTAGAAGAATTTTTTATTCTTCCGGTTTTTTGAATTGAGAGAAACTATATACAGGGTTAGGTATAATAGACCTAATTACTTAAAACTTACAAGAATTTTCCAGAAAAATAACTTTAAAAAACAACTTGTTAATTTTTTGATAATCAATCTTATTGGAAGAAATCGAAAAAGGTTTTCAGTTTGTTGAACAGCTAGAAGGTCATTGTGTAGTATATTGAATAGTAGATATCTAAGCAACAAGAAAAAGTACTAAGAGTATTCCTTGATACGGTAAAAAGTGAAATTTTACCGACTTATCCAGGAGATCCTGGGTTAAAAAAAGTAATTGCTGTATAAATCGCTAATTCGTAAATGCAGCTTGAAAAAGGGGTTTAATGCGATGGAAAAACGTTCAAAATATTCCTTAATTATACGCGAAGACAAAAACGATACCGAAATAATAATTGAGCTTTTTCTAAAACATAAGAAGCAACCTCAAATCTTCATTTTACTAATTTGGTCAAAAACGCCAATATATGCTACATGGGCGATTAGTCATTTTTAATGGCACGGTAAGCAATTTTTCGAAGGTTATAACTTTACTGAAGATAAAATTAAATATATAAACCAAACTAATATCAAAAAATTAAAAACCACAATCAAAAATTTTGAAAAGAAGCTCAGAAAAATCCCAACATCGAATTTTCGATAGCTATGGACAAAGTACCTGCAAACTGTCTCAAAATTGGATGAATTGGGCCAACTTTTTTTTTACGTCAAATTAATGTAGTACATTTTTGTTTAAAAAAGTAAAATTGACTTTGTGTTTGTGTTGGAAAAAACTACAGCGTTTTACGGTTTGTTGCAATTTTATTCGGCAAACGTTGTGACAACAATTTCTTAAGTGTATTTTTATATTTTTTGGTTTATGGATTCAGCTTAAACATCGGCTAACACATACACAAAAGGGTATTCATGTCATACAATTTTTTTTACTTAAATATTTTACCTCAAAGTGTTGAACATTTTTAATATTCTTCATTTTATGCAGGTTCAATAAAAAGTTAGGAAGGTATTGACAATAATATGTAACTTTTTAAATTTGACTTCTTATTTGTACAACTTTGGGTTGTGATTTAGAAGATTTGTTTACGAAACTTTATTTTTCTTCTATTTTATGCTAAAACTGCCTTTAGTTTGAGTTAAAAAAATTCATTTGGTTTCTTAAAATAGTTAAAAAATTGGCAAAGTTATTTACATTTTTTGAAATAATAAAAAGTGTTAAAACTCCATTGTTGAGAAAACTTTTTCACTTAACCATTTGAAACATAAACGATTTTTAACAGATTTTGCAATTTTTAACTGAATTTGAAAGAAAACTTTATAAGCTTTCCAAATACATATAGCATTTTGTATGTGTTACTAAAATATATCAAGGTATTTCAAGAACTTCTTAATTATAAACAAACAAAAAATTAAGTTTTTAACTTTGACAGTTTTTTTTGTTGTTGAAGTTCGGTTCTTTTAAAATATTTTGTTAATTTTTTCTTTTAATGCATTGTTTTCTTAGCAAAATGTTATTTTTATTGATAAAGTTATTGTACTTCTCGTAATACAAGATTTCAGCTGTTTTGAGACAACGCGACTGTATTGTTTGCACACACAAAATGGTTAACATCAACTTTTATATAAATACTAAAACTTCGTTAGTATAAAAAAGAAATTATTACTTTTAAAGCGATTTAAATGATCAAACTCTTTCCTTACTTAAAATTTAACGTAATTTCTGAATAAATTAAATAAAAAGTAGTCTTTCTAATAAACTGTTGCAATTAGGAGCTGTCAAAGTCAAAATGATTTGAATAAAAATTAAGAATTGACTGTAAATTGAAAATCGCTTAAAATGTAACTTTTAAATTATTTAGACTGTGAAGTCTTTAAAAATCCTTTTTTTTAGCAATAACTTTACTTTATGTGGTTGTATTCAAACATCTAAATATTGCCAAAAGATCTACTCAACCAGATCTATAAACTCCACTTGGTCGATTTTAAAGTATATTTTCACTCTAGCAGTGTTATTTTGGTAATGCAGTTTTCAAATACCAATAATGCCATTTAATTTAATTGGTTTAAAAATTTATGTTGAAAGTAATGCAAACTTTTTTAAATCGTTATGAAGTTTAAAGTATGTAATCAATCTGAGAAAAATGTATAAAAAAAATCATTCAGATTACAACACTAAAACGATATAGAAATACAACTGTATGTACAGTGCGCGAAATAACCAAAGCATACAAATTGAAAGTCTATTTTATTTTCTTGTTAGTAGTATTTACAAATGTTTTATATACTCACAGAGAAATAAAGTGTCAACCGAATTTAAAAGTGTATTTTAGTGGTAACAACTTATAAATTCAGTTAGTACAACGATGTTTACATTCGATTTCTGAACAGTTTGGACGTTGCAACTAAAATTTAGTTGAATTAACCAAACTTTGTTGTGAAAACTAATGATAAGTTATGTCTATCGACTGAAATTCGGGATATCCGAATGTAAGTTGTAGTAACCGTATTTCAGTTGGCAAATAGCAAAATTTTTCTCTGTGTGTTTGAAGGGTAGAAGGGGCATTTAAAATATTTATTTTATCTTTAGAACTCAAAAAGTATGCAAAGTGCATTTTTGCATTTATATTCAACTTTGCGCTAACGATTTTCAAAAATGTATATAAACCAGTTATTATGTAGGAGTATGTTACCAAAAGTTTCTAGTTTGGTTGCTTTTTTTGCTTGTTTGACCTGTATCCTTTATTTTTTCGTTTAACAGAGAAAGTAGTTAGACGAATAGCAGTTTTACCATTCATCATATAAAATGTATTTATTTGGCTTACACCATTACATTGAAGTTGTAAAATATTATAATATTTCTAATAATATCGAGAAATGAGAAAGAGAAATTTTTATTTTGTATGCTTTGGTTCTTTCGCGGACTGCATGTCAATAACATAAAAAATTGCATTTCGATCATATTTTCCCCCTTGTAAAAGAAAATTACACATAAAAAATCAATAACAGATTATTCAAAGAATACATTACCAACATATAAGAAAATCTATCTTATTGTATCATAATATATCTAGTAGATAAAAAAAAAGAATAGCAAAAATATAAAAACCTGTCAAAAACATAAAATTTGATTTAGTGGCAAAACAACAAGAATATGATTAATGGTAACATTGGCTAAACAACTGAAAAAGAGGAAGAATATATAGTAAAAGTACACTAATAGAAAAAAATTAGTAAACACTTTTGCTAAAACTGCTTAAAATTAGTTAAAAATTACGCTGCGGCACAGACTGATAAAATAAGCAGATTTCTTTAGCTAAATATTGGTCAGATAAGAATAGCAAAAATTAGTCTGTCCAATCTATAAATGTTTAGCTATATTTATGTTGATTAAAAATAACAAATAAACTTGCTAAAATCCGCAAAAACTTTTGCTAAATATTAGTAGAAAAAAAAAAATAATTAAATATATAAAATTTTTAAGGTTTTTTTATATTTGTTTTAGCGCGAATGAAAATGTTCTCTTATGAATCAGCAAAAGTACGAATGGTTTTAGCAAAATATACTGTAACATTGTGAAATACTGGTAACATTCGAAAATAGAGACGAAGGAGATTATAAAAGTACACTGAAAAAAAATATGTTAGTAGAAAAGTTAGTAAAATATCTTGTAAATCAGGTATACTACTTTTCAGAAATTTTTTTGCTAAAATTATGTTTTAAACTAAAATTTTATTTATACTTAATTAGCACTTAACTGTTTTGAACTAATGTTTTACTAATATTTTACTAATGTTTTACTAATTTATTTTGCTAAAAAAAATTGTGTTAATTAGCACATCAATAGTGTGAAAGACAACCAGACTGAAAGATATACTCAGAATGAATTAGACAAGAAAAAGACAAATACATACATCTTAGGTAGATTTTTCTGTTTCCTTTTTCTTATTGCAAACAAGGGTTGTATATGTTATATTTTGTTATTTTTTCGTTTCGTTTCCATAATGCTCTGCGGCATTTGCGTTCCTTTAAAAGATATCATCATTTAGACAATAATTGATGTAAGTAGTTCAAAGATAATTTCGTTTATGTTATATATAATTGTTTCTATTGTTTTTAGATATTACATTAATTCATATCGTCAATTTGGGAGTATGAACATTTTTATATTTTGTAACGTACACTCAAAAAAATAAGTTAGTACAAAAGTTAGTAAAACATCTTGTAAATCAGGTATACTATTTTTTAGCAAATTTTTTTGCTAAAATCGTGTTTTCAGCTAAAATTTTTGTTATACTTATTCAGCACTTAACTGTTTTATAATAATGCTTTACTAATATACTAATGTTTTACTAATTAATTTTGCTAAAAAAAATTGTACTGATAAGCACATTAATAGTGTGGACGACAACCAGATTGAAAGATGTACGCAGAATGAAGCAGATGTCGCGGCATGTCAAGATTTAGTAGAGAAAATGATACTAAAAAGTACAACTCTAATAAGACATATAAAAAAATCAACCATGGAAGACTTTTGTATCTCTTTTTCATACATAAAACAAAATTGAGGATTAAAACAACTTAAATTTTGCGTTGTCACCGGCTTGTAAAATAATTGTCTATTAATAAAATAAAAGACAAAAGAAAATAATTAAATTTAATATGTATTTCTATAATAAATGTTAATAGATTAATAATCTAGTGTGGTCAAATTGCAATCAAACAAACATATACAGACATGTAGACAGAGTAAAGCGAAAGACAAAGACACACATCTTAGTATGGTTCCTTTTTCTTATTGCAAAAAAAGGGTTGTTTTTTTCGTTTCGTTTGTTTTTGTTTATTTTTTCGTTTCGTTTCTATAAATATCTTCGGCAGTTGCGATCTTTAAAAGAAAGCATCATTTAGACTACCATTGATGTAAGTAATTGAAAGAAAATGTTTGTTATGTTATATATATTTATTTCTATATATTTTTATTAAATTAATTCATGTTGTCAATGTGGGAAAATGAAAATTTTTATATTTCGTAATTATTGTAGGTTATTTTTAAAAGAGTCACAAAAATATGTTTTATGATTTTCAGCAAATAAATTAACTAAATTACAATTTTTCTACAAATTTTTTGCGTTTTTTTCAGTCTACTAAAATTCAGCAAAAAATTTATTAATTTTTACCAAGGCTTTTTTATTTCTAATCTACTTTTGCTGAATCTACTAATTTTGTTGCTAAAAATCAGCTCGCTGATTTTCAGCAAAAGATTTTGCTGACATTAGCAATTTTTTTACGATTTTCAGCAAATAAATAAACTAAAGTATAATTTTTCTACAAATTTTTTAAGTTTTTTCCAGTCTACTAATATTCAGCAAAAATTTTATTAATTTTTAGCAAGGGTTTTTTAATTTCTAATCTACTAAGTGTTAGCAAAACTTTTGCTGAATCTACTAATTTTGTTGCTAAAAATCAGCTCGCTGATTTTCAGAAAAAGATTTTGCTGACATTAGGCAATTTTTTTGCAAACACCCTCCAGACTAAAATTTTGCTGACTCAGCAAAATTTTTTGCTGACTTTACTAACTTTTTTGTTTGAGTGTAAATAAAAATCTAAAAATAGAATATTTGTGTTTGTTAGTGTTGTCACTCTGAGTATAATATAGAATAACAGAAAAGCTAATAGGCAAGAAAACTGCAATTTAGGTGCATTACATTCGAGGCCATACTTGGGTGTGATCGCTAAACGGTCATGCCTTGTTATTGTTACATTTGTAATGTAAGAAGATCGCAGGTTTGATTATTACAGCCGCAGGTTGTTGACAAAAAAAAATTTATCATTTAGAGATAATCTGACAATTATAAATACACAAATAATAATATAATTAAAAAATGGAAAATCACTGCTTACGTCTGTCCATAAAAAACGTATAATCTAGTCTAGTCTGATTTAAAAATTAATAGTGTTTATAATTTTTAGAGAAAAACGTTTATTCTTCTTCTTAACCTCAACATTTCTATACTGTTATTTGCATTCTACTAAATTCAAGGTAAATAAAGCAAACATTTAGTTGATATTAAAGTTTTTGTTAGCTGTTTTTAGTCTACAATTATTTATTAAACGTATTTGCTAATTTTAGCAGTGTACAATTAAATTCAAGTCGAATTTAACCAAATTTTGTTAAATTTTACAGTTTAATTATTGCAGTTCTTTTTTTTTTTATTAATATTTAGCAAAACAATCTTTAGCAATTTTTTCTGCAACGTAATTTTTGACAAATTTTTAGTAGCATTTTCTGCTATTTTTACAGGTTTATTTTTATGAGTGTATTATTTTAACTTTCATAACGATTTTTACAGCATTTGGGGGATTGAGGAATAAACTTTAAAACAATATTGAAATTTTTAAGCAAGTACAGCAAATGATTTTCTTATATACTTAAAAGGCATAAATTAAACAAAGTATATACATAACTATATATATAAAAAACGAATATAAATTATCTCTTGCGTTTATTTTGTAGGTTAATGCTCTATTAAGCATGAAGGTGTAAAGATTTCGTTAAACATGTTATGGTTATTTTAACGTGTTACTTGAAGTTAAATAGAATTATGACTTCAAAAAGTTTAAAGAAATAGATAATATTGCCCCACTAAAGTTAAAATAACTAAAAACTATAAAAAAGCATAATAAATAAATCTGTCTGCTTACAAATTCTAATAGCCCAGTAGGAATATTCCAATCACTAATCTTTATATAAAACTGTCCGCTCAAAAATTAAACTGTATAACTAAACACGTGTAAAATTTAAATATTTTTTATAATAATAACACTGTGCTACAGTGAAAATTTATTACACAATGTTTTCAAATAATGCTGCAGTTAAAGAGTATTCATTACAAAATAATGGACTATGTAACCCCCTTATCGGTAATTCATTACTATTTGATGGATCATAATGATAAAGGTAAGGAGTATACAAGGTAATGCATTACTTTTTCGCACCCATTACCAAAGTTTTTTAATGGGATGTTTAAATTTACAGTGATTCAACAAAGATTCATAAGGGTAAATTTTTTTAATTATACTCGTAAATACATGCAAACATACATATCGTTCATTTCATGAAAGAATATTGTAAAATTAGTATTTTTAGCCTTATGTCATCCGACTTTCTTCATATTGTGAACAGGAAGACTTTATTTAAAAATATAGACATTCCCGTTTATAAATCCTTAAAATTTAAAAAATTGCGATTTTATTTCAAAACTAGTTAACTTTGATGACCTACAATTTCTAAATGGGTTAACGTATGCGGAATTAAATATGCACTGATTTCTATTCCTCGCTGCAAAAGGAATACAAAAAATTGTACCAACTATGTCATTAAATGGAGAAGAACGTCAACAATTTATATGTAAATTTTGTGAAAATAATCCACACTAAAACAACTGAACAACTTTTAGTTATTTTTGTTAAATGCAATTAAAAATTTTTTTTTGTTTATATTGCAACAAATGGTTTCAAGAATGAAAAATTGTATAAAAGAAAACGCAGTTGCGGTTAAAAATTCGCTTTGTAAAGCTTTCAAACTCGGGCCAAATTGAAGGCAAAATTTGCGTGACATACGGCAAATCTCATCGAAGTTTCCATATAATAATAATGTCAACGAAAAGAATACACAAAACTATATATCAGATAATCATGATAATCAAATATATATAAAAAAAACCCGCTTCTGCAGTCTTAGAAAAGCAGTCGCTACTCAATAGAGATTGACTATGTGAAATTTCAAGAAAATTGTGTTTTGCCTTAACGTAAATTTACATGAGAGCTTTTTCAGAGCGCAGGGTCATGAATGGACAATAAAATAGTATTTTTTGAACAAATTTAAAGAAAAGTGTGTACGGAAAGGGTTTTAAATAATAAAACCTGGTCATGGAAAAATATTAACAGAAATATTTCGAAAACGAATACATAAGAGATCCAGGTGGCTAAAATAAAGGAGCCTCAAAATAAAGGTCTATCGCTGGAGTTATGCTTTTTTTTATAAAATTAGTTCATGTTTCTTCATGATTTTTATTATGAAAAAGTCTGTTATACCTTAGTAAAAGTTTTTGTTACAGTTAATAACTCAGTTCACATTTTGCTCCGCATACTTTACTTCAAAAAAGCTTCTGAAAGCTGCGATTACCTACTTTTACGATCTGTAATCCAGTTTTGAGATTTTATGAACAAAATAAACTACGATTGCCATTATATGACGGTCACAAACACTTTACCCCAGAAAAAATTTAAAAACTGGCCCAGCGACTATCCAATCTCTAACATATTAGTTGGTATCCAACTAATGAATGTGAATAAAGCGCATCATAATGTGATACTTAATTATGAAAAAGAGATACCAATTGTATTAAAAAGAGGAAGCATTCTAGTTGAAAAGTAAATTGTTCATAGGTATTAGTTAACGCTGTATCTTCTGATAAAAAAAAAAAAACATTGTGAATGCTGTGATTGACAAAACTCCACTTAACCACATTCAACGCTGTGTCGACCGTGGCTCAACTCGCTAAGAGGTGATGCTACGAGTCATAGCCTATTGTATAGCTGTGGGTTTGAAACTCACTACGACACAAAGTAAAAAGTTTTTCTTACAGTTATATTAGTTTTTTGTTTTTATACACATCGAGATTATTTTTATGTTATTTTCAATTTATAACGAGCTTTCAACCTCCGTATATTTACAAAAATAAAGCAAATCAAACATATTAGCTAGGTTGATACTAGTTTTTCATATAGAGCAATTAAGCAATTTAAAATACTTTGTTCATTTGACACATAAATTAGCCACGAGTCCTTGGATGGGACGAAACTGCGGCAGTCTGGCATATCCATTGTGTCCGTTAAATTTTTTAATAAAAATGTTTTCTTCTTCTTCTTCCTGCAAAATTCTAACTAAAATAATTTATTCTCATTTACAGATAAGATAAATTCTTCAGAATTTGTTATTACCGTACGATGCTGTCAAAATCCATATAATTCAATTTTAAATGTATTTTATACAAAAATTTCCAACTGGGTTTTTTGTTTTACTAATAGCATAGTTAAGTCTAGCTAATCTCGACTACTTTTATTCTGTTTGAGGGTATTAAACCTTTCACTACCGACGTTTTTTTTGTGGGTATATTTTTTATTTTGTCTTCAGATTCTTGTAAGGGGTCCCTAAGTTAAAAAGAAAAATGTTTACATGAGTGCCGCCTCCCCCACCTACCCTCCAAAAAATGGTCCCGATAATCGAATTTTTGAAACTGCTCTGCACATTTTTACCACCAAAATATTCGAAAAATCTAAAATGTTTTATTTTGTTTTGTTTTGTTCACCGCGGTGATTAGATGAAAATACATGCCAAATTTCGAGATTATAGCTTTCTTAGATTACGAGATACACCAAACGCACCTTTTTTCGGCGACAAAGATCGTACTTCCTTAGCAAATATAGCTACTATATTGCCACTACTATATTGCCACTTAATCATATTTTTTTTTCAATGGCAAATATCGTACATTTAAACAAACATATAAAGTTTTAATGCATTATCAAAATTTGTATACCTATTTACAAATGTGTACACTGTAGTGTACAGGGGCAGTGAAAGGGTTAAAAAAATATGTACATCGTAGGTTTTGTTTGTTTACTATGCATATGCATTCAAAGAATACAATTTATACTTATTTTTTATGAATAATTTTTCATTAGTTACGTGTTCATAAATTTTTAAACGTGATAAACTAAGAAATATGTATTATTACAATCTTTGTTTTGGGGTTTTCTATTTATTTATTAACTTTTTTTAGGAGGAACACACCGCAGAGTTTTTTAAGTAGTTGCTATATAAGGCTAGTACGTCATTTGTAACGGTATCAAGTGCATGATGCACATAAGCAATATATTATTAAAATACACTGAAAGAATTTTATTAGTATTTTATATTTTTCATAACAAGTAATGGTGCCCAACACAGGATCCACAATATAAAAAATGGCATATATATATATATAGAATTAAGGGTTTTCAAAATAAGTTTCGCTTTCGCTGAATCTAAAGTATTTAGTGGGAATTTTATATTTCACCGATTAGCGCCCAACACACGACCCACAATACCGGTTAAAATAGATGTTATTATAAGTTTTATATAAAGATGATTTAATTTTAACCTTCATTCATTTTCCTCCGAAGTAATTTTGAAACTTTCACGATTTTCGTGATCTTTAACCTATTAATAGTTAAGTAAACAAAAATCGGCTCCCTAAGCACCCTCCCTTCCCCTCATTTCGGATGGCGAAAATAACTACCAATTGTTTTGGCCGAAGGGACTGTTATGTTTTTGTTTCAATTTCGTGATATACAACGAAATAACAGTTAAGTTACCACTCATTTCGCTTGTCAAATATTTTTAATGTTGCCCATTAAATTAAGAACAATTTTTTACCATCTTTGATGACTACTACTCTAATAAGTGAGACCAGACAGAGATTTACCACCATCAACATTTTTATTGCCTTAACCCTCCATTAAAAATTTCGTTTGGACAGATTCTTTTTACAGTCTAGTTTTATCTTACCAATTAAATTGTGTTTTTTATAGATTTATATAACTTTGAAATGGAATAAATTGACTTGAAATTTCTGGCTCGAACGTAGTCTAATCTGGAGGTCCAATTTTCGATGACTTTTTCCAACATTTGTGCCGTATTTTGGCAATTATGCGGCGAATGTGGTCCTCCAAGTGGTCAATTGTTTCGGGCTTATCGGCGTAGACTAGCGATTTTACATAACCCCATTGAAAACAGTCCAGAGGCGTTGAATCGCACGATCTTGGAGGCCAATTCACGTGTCCGAAACGTGAAACTATGCGGTTACCAAACGTTTCCTTCAATAAATCAATTGTGGCACGAGCTGTGTGACATGTTGTACAGTCTTGTTGAAACCACAGCTCCTGCACATCATGATTATGGTTGCCATATTTGAAAAGTGAAAAAAAAGTACATTGATGAAAAAAATCAGTACTTTTCAAAAAAAAACAGTACATTTTTGTATTTATTGTTAACATAACTTTTACTTCAATACATCACATATTTACTTAAAATAAGTTAATACACCGAACCAAATAGCGTAGGTAAAATCAACAAAAAAAATTTTGTAGATCTGTAACAAAATTTTGTCAATTTTTGTTTTAAGATTTAACAAATTTTATTCAAATCAACAAAATTTCGTCAAGTTTACATCCTCTAAAGAAGTAAAATTGACTAAATTTCATCAAATTGGCTAAATTTCTTCAAATTGGCTAAAATTATTAGTTTGGACGCCATTACTTTTTGCATTGGGCAAAGTCATGAAAAAATATTGTGTTTACAAACATCCATTGCTTGAAAAGTAAACAAACCAAACTTATATATGTACAAAGAAACGAAGTGGAATTAATACAGGGAGATTCAAAAAATTTATATAAAAAACTATTGTATACTCGAAAAAAAACATGGTTAAAAAAATATATATTCTTTGTACACGCAAAAAAACTTGTTTATATAAAAATATGTAAAATATACAAAAAAAAAACAGTACAAAAACAGTACAAATCCAAAAAAACAGTACTTTTGCGTACTGTTTTAGGTGTTGTGAATAAAACAGTACATTTTTCAAAAAACAGTACATGTACTGTTTAAAACAGTACGAATGGCAACCCTAATCATGATTGTTCAATTGATGAACGAACAGCACACCCAGTTCAAAAGTGACTCAACTCAAAATTTTAATTTCTTGGTTTTATATGCTTAAACTATGCACAATATACTTGTTTATCTATAAAAAAAAATTGGTATAAAGTTGCAAAAGTTTTTTTTTCGATTTCTGAAAAATGAAAAGTTTTGAGTTGAGTCACTTTTGCACTAGGTGTGCGGAACAAGTCAATAATCATGGCTCTATAGCTGTCACCATTGACTGTAATGTTCGGACCAGCATCGTTTTTAAAGAAGTACTGACCAATGATTCCACCAGCCCATAAAGCACACCAAAGAGTCAGTTTTTCTGGATGTAACGGCGTCTCAACAAACACTTGCGGATTATCTTCACTCCAAATATGGCAGTTTTGTTTAGTGACGTATTCCATTTAACCAAAAGTGAGCTGCATCGCTAAACAAAATTCGCAAAAATTAGTGCGCGATACGTATTTCGAACAGAACCATGATTTTCAAAATAAATTTGTACAATTTGGAAGCGTTGTTCAGGCGTCAGGCTATTCATGTTGAAATGCCAAACCAAACTAAACATAAATCACTTGACAGCTGACGAAATGGCCGCCAGTTAAAAAAGTGTTGCCAACTTAAAGTTCTATACCTAAATAAAAAACACCCTTTATTCTTGCCTGTGGTTGTCAAATTGTTAATAAAAATTGGATAAAATTTAGGAGAGTTTTTTATCCATAATCAGTTTCATTAACTCATTAGCCGCGGAGCTTTTAGTATTCGTTTCGAAAAGAATAAAAATTTCATTGAAAACCCCGAAAAAAAGTTATTAGTTTTTTTTTTTATTTTTTTTATAAAGTCTCTTCTTGTTAAAGAGTCCCAAAACTTAAGTAAAAAATCTAATTTTTCTGAGTGTAACATATGTACATTATGAAAACAACATCATTTGGGTTATCATGAAACTACAGTTGGACCTCCAAAAACACAGAACCAAAAACAGCCACTAATTCAAGCAAAAAAGTTATTTCTCATAGCAGTTTTCTTCTAGACAATTGACATTTTTACAATTGATCAAACTATAAGTACATAAAAAGTTTTGTCCTTTAAAGAAAAGAAGAGAAGAAAATAAAATGAAGTTTATAATAGGAAATTATATTTTCTTTATAATTATTTTATGCATAAAATTATGTGTTTACCACAAACGAAAAAAAATGTGTTACGGCAAGTGTACTTAATTATGCTGACTTATTAATTTATTAAGTATGAAACCAAAAAATTGTTGAATATTTTCATTCAAATATTTATAAGTCAAAATGTAGGTCAACGTGTAGTCAAAATGTGGAGCAGAGATTCTAAAAAATTCAATCCCTAATACGATGTTCAATTCTGATTGATTATGAAAAGATTGAAATTGTAAACGACAATTTTACCTTTTAACTGAACTTTTGATTTATTATTAAATTAATTCATTAATTGTTCATAGTTCGATGTATTCAATCAATGCGAGTTAGCTAAATCATTAAGAGTTTAATGGATTTTTTTTCACTCATTTCATTTGATTTGGTGTAAAAATGTCCAGCGGATCTGTGAAGTGCCATTAATGAGTTAAGCTTCGGTTGGAAATACGAATTGATCTTACCCAGTAAAAAATTTTCGTGTTTTTAGAAGCAGGATAAAACAAATGCGCTGATGTAAGTGCTTACTATGACATAATATTGAGAAGCAGCAAAAGAAACGAATAATTTTCATATACAAATAAACAAATAAAAATGTTGAGCTTACTGTTTTCCCTAACAAGGATGCAGGTTGTAAGCAGCTTCCTCTTATCCCTTACAAGGATGCAGGTTATAATGCAGAAAGTTCCGTATCGTGGATTATAAACGATCTATAAAAACTTTACCGAGTGATTTCCGATTGTGTTTGGTGTTTTCGAATATGAAATAAAAAATAATTAGTCATTTAACTGTTTCTGAAGAGCTAGCACGTGTAGCGGTAAAAAAAAAAAATAATTATATTATGTATCAAAAATTTAACAACAAAAAACTAATATCTGTAGAATTTTATGTAGAATAAATGATGTATATTGTTACTTTGTAATCGTAATACTCGTAATTTAGACATGAAATGTGATTTTTCTGAAACCCATGAAATCACTGCTTTTTATAAGCGCTGAAATCCGCGCGTATTTTCCGAAAAAGTAATGCTTCCCAGTGGGAATTCCAAATATAAAACCATGGCATATGTAAGCAGGTTTGTAAGGGATGCTTTTCGGATTAATCCCTTACAAACCTGCTTGCATGTAAGCAGCGTTTTTTACTGGGAAATAAAATTAGAGAAGAGGTACATCAATTAAAATATTGAAATTTGCAGACTAAAAAACTAAGAAACTGCAGACTAAAAAACAAAATTTATAAGGAGATAAGCAATAAAAATAATTAAATGTATTTTAAAAATCTATCTAATTTTGCATTCCACATTTTTAACCCTTAACCTTCATACCATCATGGGGTAGTTTTTGATAAATAGCCGATTTAATTTTTAAATATTTCTTAAACAAGCGAAACTTTATGTATTACAAAATAGAAGCATTTTTCATCAGAAAAACATAGTTCCAGTAAAATGTTTGCCTTTTTTATAGTGCTATTTAAAAACTTATAGTTTCCTCCCTCTGGGTCAATATTGGCCCCGTTCTTTACATGGTTGTATTTCATCATTCTATTACAAGAAAACTAAAAAAATAATAGAAACGTACCATTGTAATGTGAAAATGATTTGTTATTTAAAAAAATTGTTAAAAAAAAACAGGGTCACTGACGAAGGTTCAATACCAGAAACTGCTCAGTCTGATTCAGAAATATTGAAAATTTACAATGTAGTTATGATTTTTAGAAAATACACTCATTCTTTTCTACCACTTCTTTCACAATTAAAATTAAATAAAATTGCATATTAATTATAGTATTAATTGCAATTGTCTGAAAAAGACGTTAAAATTCAAACTCAAAAAAAAGTAAATGTTTGTTTATTTTTTACGAACATATGTGGTTAATTTTTACTACAATTGCTAGTAATTTTTTGAACAGTAAAAACAAATGAAAAATGTTAGTTGAATTTAATGAAATGTTAGTCGTCCTTTTTCACGTGAAATTTCTACAATTGCTGTCGTCTTTACCTACATAATATCCTAAGTGTACCTTTTACCGCACTTGTAATCAAAATATTAAAGAAGTAATTCTGTAAATTTTCTAGTGGGTCTTTTTTTTTTGTCAAAAGTGAAAATACTAACAATATATTGATCAAATTGCATAAAATAAATATTTGTATCAAGTGGAATTCTTTTTTTATATTAATTTAAGAGGTTTACACTTTTGTAAGTGGTCATACACAGAAAAAAATTATCAACCTAAAATATTTGATTAAAGGTTTGATTTGAATTAAATTTGTTTCTAACCAACTATTTAATAGAATCAATTAATATATTAATCGACTTTTAAATATATAATACATATTTTTTTTAGATATAATATTCAAATTATTTTTTCATAAACTGTATGGTTAAATAGAAAAGTTTCATTATAAAAAACCAAATCCATGTAAAGACTACAAACAAAACAAGCACACACAAATCCACTTGCAGACACATCATTACCCAAAAACACATATACAAACATGTCGTTCTCACACACTTTTTTTTGTGAGTTTCATAATTTTTTTTCTAGATAGTTATTTATAACATTTATTGTTTTTAGTTTTCAATAAAAATTTTAATTGATATTATCATTTCCGTGATAGGTGTAAAATCAATTGAAATATTAATTGATTCAATAAATATTTTAATTGAAACCCGTTTTTAGTTTTTTTTTGTGTAATATAAATTACTTTTTATTTGTTTTTGTTGTCCCCAGACCACTAACGGTTAAAGATGCTTTCACTAAAAGTGATGATTATTATAGTCTAATTAAATTTAAAGTACATTTTTCCGAAAATTATGCAAAACTTTGATGAAACCATTACAATTTTGTTTAATTTTTGACAAAACAATCAATTTCTATTAAATGTCCTGGAAAGGAGTCGCTCTATACACAAACATGAATTATCATTTTCTTCAATTTATATTTTTCTTTAATTTCACAGTTATATTATAAAAAAAGCAATTGAAATATCCAAATTAGGCATTTTCAGAAGTATTTAAAATTAATTACAAGAACAACACGTTTTTGCAATTTTATTAAATTTGTGCGTCGTTTTTGATTCCAGGCTATAGTGGATTACTGATATCTGATGCAGCCAGAATTAGATATCTAAAAAATTTTGAGTACACTTAAAAAATTAAGCGAAATGCGGCACGGGTTAACGTTATCCAAAAAAAAAAATCTTTAATTTTGGATCCATTTGCAATTAGACTGAGTGGTGTAATGTACGAAAATCGACAAATCGTTTTTTAAGTGACAACCTAGTGTACACCCAAATAAAAAGTCTGTAATTTTACAGAAAAATTATTTAGCTTTAGTCCAGCAACCCGTTTAGCTACTTTTTTTTCTAAAAAGAGAATCAACTCTCAGGAAATTCTTCTTATTTATTAATGTGTTGCTTTCTTTGGAAAGGGGATAGTGAAGAGATAAAAGGTGGTGAAAGATGAAGGGCTTCAAACATGGCAACACTGTACTTCGCGAGATGACAAGTCTTAGAACAGTTGTTGCTCGCCGACTGATGTAGAGTTGGCGAATTTATTAAGGCATTTTGTTTCATAGCCCTGATTCATTATTTTACATCGCTGGGGTTAAGTGCTATGGGAACACATACATACATACCTACATATAAATGATAGAAAACTCATACATATAATTTTTCTAAATTGATGTTGTCGTCACTGGGAATCGAACCCGGGACCATCTGTGTAACAGTCCAACGCACTAACCATTACACCACAACGCCCACTAGCAAAACATGTCGGTAGTTATTAGTAAAGTGAAAGGAAAAATTAGTTAGCTTTACCAAAATTTAATAAAATTTTATTTAACACTTAATCGAAATATATTTGCTAAAATTAGCCAATTTTTTTACTAAAGGTTAGTAATATTTTTATTTCTGTTGTTCTTTAGCATTTTTTTATTTTAGATTCTAAAGAAGTTCAACTTAAAAAACAACTTGCTCAACTATCAAAAAAAGAAAATAAGTAAAAATGTTAATAATTTAATTAGCACATTTAAAAAAAAAAAAATTTGTAAAATAAATTAAATTAAATCAGCAACAAAAATTAGAAAACAATTTTGTAATTTGTAAATTGAGATTAGGAAAAAGTTTTACTAAACAATGATTTTGTATTAAAAATTGGTACAAAAACCGTAAATTGGGGTAGAAAACATTTTACTAATTTTTCTATTAACTTTTTTATTTGAGTGTAGACTTTTTAAGTAAGAAGCCAATAAAAACACAAATATTTTTAAACGGTCCAATCTGATTTAATCCATGGTCATACATGACCTCATTAAAAATATATTTCAGAGACCTTACCTTATCTTTAGTGTAAATTTTGTCTTAATTGAATAAGTAGTTTAATAATGCTGCAATTCATATTTACCTTTGACGGCCTGCTCACTTAAGAACGGGAGTGGGCTACAACAAAAAAAAGTACGTTGTTGGGTGATTCCCCTGCGAGCCCAACAACGTACTTTTTTGTTAAATAGTACACGCCAAATTGAATTAAACTCGGATATGTGTTGGATAATAAAAACCTAAGCTTAACTGGATTTTTTATGTTCCACACACATATAAATAAACCTGTAAAACTAGCAGAAAAAGCTACTAATAATTAGTTCAAAATTATGTTGCAGAAAAAACTGCTTAAATAAGAAGATCTATTTGCTTAATAATAATAATAAAAGTACAACAAATATAAAACTGCAAAATTTACAAAATTTTCGTTATATTCACGTTGAGCTTTAAATTATTAATAAAAGCAATTCAGTCTGCCAAAATCAGCAAAAGCTTTTGCTTAATCTTTGCAGACAAAAAACTGCAAAACGATAACTGTAATATCATCAGTATTTTTGCGATATTTGCCTTAAATTTAGTTGAATGCTAATAACAGTAAATTTTGATCAAATGAACAGATATATTTGTTAAAAATTGTAAACGACGGACTTTATGGCGGACTTCTATTCACATAAAACAAACATCTAAAAAAAAAACTTTAAAACTTTATTTTTTTGTTTTTTTTTTTTTGCCCGCAATATTTAGCCAATTTTTTGCTGATTTCGCCAAATTAATTTGTTTTTTTTTCAATTAACTAAATTTTAGCTTAAATTTTTTTCAACATATTTCTTCATATCTTACTAATATATAGCAACAAAAATTTGCCAATTTTAGCAGTGCCTAAAATTGGAATTTTTTAGATTATTTTTGTTAGTACTTTAACATTTCTTCGAAAATAATTGCAAAAAATCAGCATTTAAAAAGATTATGTATTGAAAATTTTCAGTGATAGAAATAAAACTGTCAAAATAGACAAAAAAAAATACTTTATTACATTTTACATTACTTCAAAACATAAAATAATGACTTACCGATCATCAATTACATAATGCATGAATTATAAAAGTAAAGTAATTATTAATATATATTTTTGAAAATCTATTTATAGACACATTACTTTGTGAGTTTTTGTAAGCATGAGGTAAGGTGTATATTTTTGATATTACAACAACTCATCTACATTTTAAGCAATAAAATATTATATGTATCGATAGCTCAGTTGGTAGAGTTCTCACACGCAAAGAAAAAACATCGTTGAGGGAACCATATTCGAAGAGCATCATACATTTTTGGATTTATGATTGCGACAACCATGTTACTATGGTTGTGACAACCATGCTCTTATCTGCTTCTGTATCATAATATGATAATTAGATTGTCATATTATGGTTCCAAATATATCCCAATATATCATATTATGGTTCTGGAAATTTGTATGAATTATCATAATATGAGCCCTACAGTATTCTCCCAGCATTCTGTTGAAGCTGGATTAAAAAGATATGCGTGTTTTTTAATAGTATATTTATTTAATAATTCACATATTTAAATTGTGTTTGCGCAGAAGAATAAGCTTTGTGAAATACTGTGTCAGCTATACTAGCTATACATGTGATTACAGCATAAAGCAAGCATAAAAATATTGGTAAGAATACAATTTCACAATACATTAATAATGATCACACCATGTTTGCAGCAATAATAACAATTGCATTATAACCATAGTATAGTCCAAGTTATCATATTATGAGCATGGACAAGAATTTTGTCATCATTTATTACCATGTTATGATTATTGCAAACATATTATGACTATTTCGTACTACATCCTTAAAAGAACGTGCATTTTGTTTAAATTTTTCTTTCACATTTTTTTTTCTTTAACAATACTTTTTGCGTAATTATAAACAATTAAATAATTAAGCACTTTTTTTATCACTTTTTTATAATAAACAATAATTTTATTTAACGGGTGCGCGATTATTAAACTTTTGCCTAGACTTCCAGGGCAGACCGAGTTGAGAATTCAATTTATTTCTTCTTTCACAAACAAATCAGCATTAGAATTACCACCACTACGTTCTTTGTCCTTTGTTAATGTCTTTTTTACTACTATTTAATTTGTTGGAGTTGACTGTTTCCCACAACTTCTTTTCACAAAATCTCAAACAGGAATGAAACTAAAAGAGCGAATACGCTCATAAAAAACCAACTGATCATCTTATAGTTGGTGCCACTTTAATATGGCTGCAGTTAGATAGAGGAATATGATAATAAATACTATAGTATGATTGTAGACAACACAATAATATGATAACTGAAAAAAGAGAGAAATTTTTACTAGAACATGATAAAAGCAGCCATATTATTGGTGAAATATGATTGATACAATAATAGTTTAATTGAAACAACCATTTATTGCTGTAGGAAACATAGTTTAGTGGCCGCAATCATATTGCAACCATATTTTTTCTCTGCGTGCACCTAACTAATTGTTAAATATCAGATACCCCAGGTTCGAATCCCAGCATGACCACGTTTTTTATTTAATAAAAAAAACAAAAATATTTATATAATTAAAAAAATATCTAAAAAAAATTTTTTATGCATTTTTTTTTATGAAAATCTATTTATAGACACATTACTTTTTCCCACCATGTAACCATATAAGTAACCAATTACTTTACCCCCTACAAGATAATGGGTCCACCCATTACTTTTAGGCTCATCGCCTGTAAAATTCATCAGTGAAGTAACGTGTAAAGTAATGCATGGAGCCCTGTGGCGATACATTACTTTACCCATGATTTGGTAATGTGTGGTTTTGCTGGAATAATATATGAGTTAAACTTAAGTTTAAGTTTAATAAAAATTATAATTTAATCTACAAATTTTTCTGTTGATTTTAGCTGTATGACTGTTATTTGCATTCAACTAAATTTAAAGTTAAATTTTGTCGAGATAACAGTTTTCATTACTTTACCCATGATTTGGTAATGTGTGGTTTTGCTGGAATAATATATGAGTTAAACTTAAGTTTAAGTTTAATAAAAATTATAAGTTAATCTACAAATTTTTCTGTTGATTTTAGCTGTATGACTGTTATTTGCATTCAACTAAATTTAAAGTTAAATTTTGTCGAGATAACAGTTTTCTGCAATTGTTTGGCTACAAACATTCTGCAAATTAGTTTGCTAATTATAGCAACGTAAATTGTTATTGTAAAGTAGCAGAAATATAACTAAAATGTTGTTTATTTAACAGTTTTATGTTAATTATTTCTTTTTTATTAATATTTTCTGCAATGTCACATTTAAAAAAATTCAAGTGCCTCTTCTGATATTTTTATAGGTTTCTATTTCTATAAGTGTAACTAAAATTGGTTAAAAACTATGAAAATTCAAAATATAGAGGTAACATTTGACTTACGCACCCTCACTAACGACTATTGTTTATACTCACTCACTTTCATGTAACTAACTTCGATTTTCACTCAAGTGAATCAGTTTTGCCCACGTGCCTATCTCAGGTAGACGTTTTCTGTTTCCCAAATATTAAAAGTTATTGTGGAGAAACGTGAGTAAAACTGTTACTAGTTCTTGTTAACTAATAATTTTAAAGAATTGATAACCAATAATTAATAATCAATGGCACAAGTATTGTGGACTATAATTTTAAACGAACAGTAAACTATCATTAAAAATTAAACATATGATAGCAAGAAAAACTATCACTGAACTTTGACAATATTACACTTCAAATAGAATGCCCAAAACTAATGACACAGGAGGACAAAATATTAACTTTTTAATATTAATCCTCTAGCATTGGCCATTAGAGCGCTAATGAGTGATTTATAATAACACTGTGCAACAAGAAAAGACATCCCACACCATTCCAACGGACAATGAAAGTAGACCATTAATAGACTAAAACCCCCAAAGGGTTTTGAAATCTTTGCTCTTGTTTTGTTTTTATAGGCCCTTGAAGTTGACTCTTTCTTAGCATATTTTTGCTCTTTTTTTACTATGGATGAAAAAAAAAATGTTGAAATGGGTAAAGCGAGAATGCTTACTGTTTGGTAGCTTCTTTAGAAGTGTGGTGTTCAAAATGAGCTAAATCGGTCCAGCGCTTCAAAAGTTATGAGTGAAAATGTAAGGCTGCCTCGAAATTTTTCATACTATTCACCTCTATATCTCTGGTTACAAAATGTACAACTTTTCTTGTAGTAAACAAAAATGGAGGTGAAAAAAAATTTCGAGGTGAAAAAAGTTTGAGGTGAAAAAAAAATTTGGTGAAAAAAGTACTTGAGGTGAATATTCAACACTATTCATCTCTATATGTCTGGTTACAAAATGGACAAGTTAATGTGCGTTTTTATTCAATTTCGCGTTTTTTTCGAAAAAAAAACACAAAAAGGGTAATATTTGGACTGTTGATTGGTAAGAGGAATAATTATTGCCTAAAATTATTTATATTTATTGGTTAGTTTTTGAGATTTGCTCTTAACCTATTTTGGCCTACATCGCCTTAAATAGGCAATGAAAAAAAGTGGTATAAATTTCATTGGAAAAAAGCTTAGGCTGGTTTGAGGGCTAATACGGTTATTACAACAAATTCTCCAATTCAGGCATGCTGATTTCAATAGCGTGCTTTATTTTTCAATGCATGGTACAGTTTTTTCACTAAATGACTTTAAAGTTTGGCATCGTTACATGCAATTTTTTACATACGGGATTTTCAAAATGCAATCAATCTGCCATCTTTCAGTTGAACTGTAATGCCAATTCCTGTAGTATTATTTAAGGTACATATTTAATTCACAAAACTTAAAGTTAAACCCTTTGCTCACTTTTTAGAGTTTTAGCTAAATTTTTCGCTAAACTTGCAATTGAACTTGACAACTCATCATGCAATAGAATAAGCCTATTGTGAAGAGGTGTCTCAGTAGGAAAATATTTATGGTAATATATATCATATGTGAAATGTGAGATTTGACAAAAAGTTTATATGACATCATAGCTTTAGTACACTCAAAAAAAAAGCCTGTAAAGTTAGTAAAATTTTTTCTGGGAGGATCCTGGCAGAAAAATTGCTCATATTAGTAAAATCAGTGGCTAAATTCAGCCAAGTTTTTAATACATTCACTATTTTTTTTTTTTTTGCTGATGTTAACAATTTTTCTGCAACGATCCTTCCAGCAAAAATGTTGCTGACTTTACTGACTTTTTTGTTTGTGTGTACGATATGTGAATGTATTTGAAAAGTATATGTGCAAAAATCGGCTAAAAATATTTATAATTTGTAAACATTTTTCTAACAATATTCATGCTGTTGTGACAAATATATACCAAAACGGATGTTTTTGAGAAAACTTTTGCATAAAAGTGCTTTGATAAATTAATTATTTTTGTTACATCTCCTCTTTAAGGACTCTTTGCACCACATAATCGTTCGATTAGGTCGATTCGTTATTTAGCGTTAAAATTCGAGCAAACCCAAAAAACTATACAAAAACGTTAACAGCGTTGTTAAATTTAAGCTTATGGAATCAAATATATAAAATAAATATTACTACTGGTATTGTCCTTAGATTTCAACAGAAAGAAATCAGATTGATTGCATTTGAAAGTTTTTGTGTACAGAAAACTACATAAAAATGCTCCAAACGTGTCCTAAATATATCGAATTGATTGTCATTATTTTTTCTGATGTCATGCAGTGTAATTTACAATAGGAAAAATTAATGAAAAAGAAAAACAATATGAAACTTTAGCCTTAAAAATTTCAATATTAAACCATACAAACATTTAAACATATTATTAATGAAATATGTCAGACTAGTAAGTCAACCCTTTAAAAATCGTATCAATATTTATCGTCGATGTATATAAAATAAAACCCAATACACTACATACATCAATTCAAAAGTTTGCGGCCAGTTTTAAATACCAATTCGATATTAATCTCCACCGACAAAAACATTCATGAAATCAACCAGTTTAAGTTTCAATTTAATTTGTAGAGAACACAAATTTTGCTTTTTTTTTGCAATTTTAACTCCAATTTGCTTATTTTGTTATTTTTTGATTTTCATTTTCGGTCTTAAAAATAAATTTTTCTTTCAATATTTAAGCATTAAAATCGTCTTTTCCTGATTTTCTTAGCATGAAATGATTTTTCTGCTCAATTTTTACCCTTTTCTTTTGTTTTGCTATTTTTAGTCTTCTATGGTAATTTATTTTGAAACAATGTTAATGGTTGGATCGTTTTTATATTACAAATAAATTTAAGTAATTTCATGATGTTTGAGTCATATTTGACTCCACGATGGCATTTTTCAATATTGAATTTTAAAGAAATTGATAAAAAAAATAAAGTTTTTGTCCTTTTATCCCTTTTTCAGATCGTTATACTAGGAATTGGTGTAACTTATACGTCTACATAATAACATATCAATTAACCTGTGTATGTTGCAACGCGTTGTAGTTAAACAGAGACATTAGCCACACACAGATTGTCTGACTGACAAGCCATATTTACTGACATATTTTCAAGTCATTATAACAATAATTATAATAAAGTCAATATAATTGTTATTGAAAAAAGTTGTTTGACATTTATAGCATATGAAATCCTAGATTACATTTTGATGTTAACATAAAGGGTGTTTTTTATACAGGTATATAACTTTAAGTTGGCAACACATTTTTAATTGGCGGCCATTTTGTCAGCTGTCAAGTGATTTATGTTTAGTTTGGTTTGGCATTTCAACGTGAATAGACTGACGCCTGAACAACGCTTCCAAATTGTGCAAATTTATTCTGTAAATCATGGTTCTGTTCGAAATATGTATCGTGCACTACTAAGCGTGCCACTATTGATTTTTGAAGAAAACGTTTGGTAACCACATAGCTTCACGTTTCGGACCCTTGAAATGGCCTCCAAGATCGTGCGATTTAACAAATGTTGGAAAAGTCATCGAAAATTGGACCTTCAGAATAGACTACGTCCTAGTCAGCCGTGGTGGTCATATGCCAAAACTCATATTTAAATTATAATGCCAGAAGATTATCTTTCGAATAAAGTAAATTTCATGTCAATTTAAAAATTCATCTTTGTTTTATTCCAATTTAAAGTTCTATACCTCTATAAAAAAACACCTTTTATAAACTTGTTCTAAACCTTAAAGAAAAAGGTTCTTTGTTTTCAACTCATAATTTAGGGTTAAATTGTTTGTATTTTATGAGGGTCTACATTTATATAGGTTTGCATGTATAAATTTTATTTGAAAAATGTCATAGAGAAGAAATAATATATAATATGAAAGCAAACAATTCTATAGGTATTGTTTACATGTTTAGTTTGTTTTATATTTAATGACCATTTTCCTTTTGTTTTTGTTGCCCTTTTATACTATGTACTATGTAGGGTGTCCCGTTAGAAAAAATATTTTAAGTAATACCACTCAAACGATGAGTATTCAAGAGCTGAATATGGGAAAATATTTATAATTTTTTTTAAAAAAAATCGTAAAACTATTTTGCCCATAAATTATTTTAGTTTCCCATGTGAAAATTAACATATATTATCATATATGAAGAGTCTATATGTTCGGATCCGAAAATTGAGGGTATATGGCCATATATGGCTAATACATGATCATATATTCTAGTTCAATATATCTTTTTTTTGTTGTTTGTGTCTGAGGTCAGTTAAAAACTATTAAATGATTTTTATTTTATTGCGTAATAAAAATCAAATAATAGTATTTTATTTAATCGCACCTCAGAGCCAAACAACAAAAATCAAAAACTGATAATAAAATATATAATTAGTATGTGTATACTTATATATAATTAGTATGTACTTGCTCAAAACTAAAAAATGCTGTGGTGGACCAAAAGTATTCTATATAAATAGAACATTTTTGGTCTTCAAAGTTTAGTAACGTCATGATGCTTGTTAGGAAAAGACCCTAACCACGTGCTTGATTACTAAGAAGACAAGAATGGAGCAACATTGATGATTAATAGGTTTTTTGTTAAAGCTCTGGCTATTATGCAGGCTCTAGCTTTTCTAAAACTTCGGGTTCTGGTGAGATCATTAGCCAGATCGAAATACTAGTATCAACCTAGCTAATTTGTGTGATTTGCTTTATTTTTGTAAATATACGGAGGTTGAAAGCTCATTGTAAATTTAAAATAACATAAAAATAATCTCGATGTATATAAAAACAAAAAACTAATATAACTGTAAAAAATATTACTTGAGCCAGAGTAAACACTATTTTTTTATATAAATAGAACATTTTTGGTCTTCAAAGTTTAGTAACGTCATGATGCTTGTTAGGAAAAGACCCTAACCACGTGCTTGATTGCTAAGAAGGAGCAACGTTGAGGATTAATAAATTTTTTGTAAAAGTTCTGCCTATTATAGAGGCTATAGCTTTTCTAAAACTTCGGTTTCTGATGAGATCTTTAAGCAGATCGAAATACTAGTATCAACCTAGCTAATATGTTTGATTTGCTTTATTTTTGTAAATATACGGAGGTTGAAAGCTCGACATAAATTAAAAATAACATAAAAATAATCTCGATGTATATAAAAACAAAAAACTAATATAACTGCAAAAATATAAATATTTTTCCCATAATAAGCTCAACATTACTAAAGTTTTGAGCAATTTTTTGACAAAAAATAAGAGAACTTTTTTTTTAGCAAAACGTACCATTTTTGAAATCTTAAATCGCGTGTTGAGACCTAAAAGTACCGTTCAAGAAAACTTTCTTTATATTGTACCTATTCAGCTGTCTAATACACATCGTTTGAGCGCTATTACTCAAGCCAATTCGCAGAAACGACCTTTTACGGGACACCCTAATGCACAATATGTATATTATGCAGGTATTTTTGTATCTACATTAGGATGTTCCTTAAAACAACGATTTATCGATTCGATAAATTGAATAATTATTTTTTGACTCCATTAGTTAGATAAATTCATTATTAAAATTAAAATTGTGTATAACTTACAATAGGTCCATATAATAACACAGCGCTACAAAATTGGTCCATAAAATCGAAAACAAGAGTACCGAGCATTGATGGTAAATATTTCGGCCCCGCTTATTTTCGTGGCGTTCCCAGATTGTTCGCTTATTGGAAAGATTTTTGACAAAATTGTGCATTAAAGTGTTGCATGTTTTAACGCAGCTTTTTATACAAACAATTTTAAAAATCAAATATTTTATCACAGTTTTTACAATCGGGTTTCAAATTTGGTTAATAAATGTGCAGCTTTAACAAGTAAATCCGCGTTTTTCCTCAGTTTTTATTATATTTTACCATTTTTGAACAATTTATCATCCCATTTCGCAATTGATCAAAGCAAAAAGACAAATCTGATTATTTCGTGTTATCGACTCACACTCACTCACGCTCACGTGAGTAAATTTATCACGCCCATCTTCAATTTTTACTACTAATCGTTTGCAGCTCTGTGTTTTAATATAATTTCGGTTGGCAATGCTACAAGACATACATACAAGTCAGATAAAAACTAACATATCGGCGCCTAGATAGTTTAAACTGACATAGTTAATCTTTCAGCTGTCAAGTTAGACTTTTAACTGTCCAAAAATGCATATGTATATGAGGAAGATTAAAAAGGTGAATTAACTTCAATCAATTTGATTAATTTCGCTGTCGAAATTCCCTATTACGTTCATAGCTTAAAATAAAATTAAAAATAAATTATATTAAAAAAAACACTTACCTTATTTAGAATTAAATATTTGAAAAATTGCTGTTTCACACTTTTAGTTTCGTTTAGCACTAAAAACTTATAAAAACATCCATTTAGTGATTGCACAAACACTGACCTTCTATGTGCATAAAAACCCTTAATAAATTACCCCTCAAAGAAAAAAATTAACTTAACGCAAGGTTAACCGCAAAAAAACTTGCACTGTAAAGAGAAGAATAAGAGAAATATAAAAGATTAATTAAATAGTCGTAATATAAATAATGCTAAAGAAATACATTTAAATAAAATTTTCATAAACGGAGAAAAAAAATAATAAAGAAAATGTAACCTTATTAATGTAATTAAAGATTAAAGCAATTCCAATATATAACCACTTAAAGTTCTTATCACAGATTAAAAACAGATATGAATCGAAAGTAGAGAAGTCTAGAGCGAGAAAGGTATATCAATCCAAATTTAATGGAGATTTTAATTTTTATCTCACACTAGACTTTACTTCTTATGTGAAAATATTTTGACATATGTCACTTGTTTCACATTTGTGTATTAATTTGTGGTTCTTATATCATTTAACATCTTCTGAATCAGGTATACTATTTTTCAGCAAATTTTTTGCTAAAGTTATGTTTTAAACTAAAATTTTAGTTATACTTAGTCAGCACTTAACTGTTTTGAACTAATGTTTTACTAATATTTTAATAATGTTTTACTAATTTATTTTGGTAAAAAAAATTGTGCTGATTAGCACATCAATAGTGAATGAATTAGATGTCAAGATGTAGTAGTGACGAGGAAAATTATACTAAAGAGTACAACTCTAGTAAGACACATAAAACAAATCAACCATGGAAGATTTTTGTATATGTTTTTCATACATAAAACAAAATTGTGGATTGAAAACAACTTAAATTTTGCGTTTTCACCGGCTTGTGAAAGTAATTGTCTTTTAATTTAATACAAGGCAAAATAAAATATTTAAATTTAATATGTATTTCTATAATAAATGTTAATAGATTAATAATCTAGTGTGGTTAAACTGCAAACAAACATATACAGACAGAGTAAAGCGAAAGACAAAGACACACATCTTAGTATGGGTCCTTTTTCTTATTGCAACAAAAGGGTTGTTTTTTTCGTTTCGTTTGTTTTTGTTTATTTTATCGTTTCGTTTCTATAATTATCTTCGGCAGTTGCGTTCTTTAAAAGAAAGCATCATTTAGACAACGATTGATGTAAGTAGTTGAAAGAAAATTTTTGTTATGTTATATATATTCATTTCTATATATTTTCAGATATTAAATTAATTCATGTCGTCAATGTGGGAAAATGAAAATTTTTATATTTCGTAATTATTGTAAATTATTTTTAAAAGAGTCACAAAAATATGTTGTATAATTTTCAGCAAATATATTAACTAAATTACAGATTTTGCTGACATTAGCAATTTTTTTGCTAGCACCCTCCTGACTAAAATTTTGCTGACTCAGCAAACTTTTTTTTTGAGTGTAAGTAGTCGAAAGATAATTTTGTTTATGCTATATATAATTATTTCTATAAATTTGCAGATATTACATTAATTCATGTCGTCAATGTGGGAGCATTAAAATTTTTATATTTTGTAACGTATTGTAAATTATTTTAAAAAGAATCACAAAAATATGTTTTATGATTTTCAGCAAATAAATTAACTAAATTACAATTTTTCTACAAATTTTTTGCAGTTTTTTCAGTCTACTAAAATTCACCAAAAAATTTATTAATTTTTAGCAAGGCATTTTTATTTCTAATCCACTAAGTGTTAGCAAAACTTTTGCTGAATCTACTAATTTTGTTGCTAAAAATCAGCTCGCTGATTTTCAGCAAAAGATTTTGCTGACATTAGCAATTTTTTTGCAAGCACCCTCCTGACTAAAATTTTGCTGACTAAGCAACATTTTTTCCTGACTTTACTAACTTTTTTATTTGAGTGTACGCACAGTGGTACATTTTCAGAGAAAGCGGTCAAAAATCTACAAATTTGGAAGGAGTCAACGTACTTCAACGCGTTTTTTTTGTTAAAAAGCCGAAGTCTTTCGCTTTAATTTAAGATATCGATCGTAGTGGTAATGACAATTTATATTACGAATTCAGTTTTGATAAATTTTAGTGCCATACACATTTTTTAACAACGATGTGCTGGTAACTTATCTTAAAAGTTGAAAAAGTTAGACACTATCGTTTTTCAAAATTTTTCCATTCATACGCTAAAAAATATAAATTAGTAAAGTGTTATAGTGCCCACCCAAAAATTGGGTGCGGAGGGGTACAAATCCACAACAAGCCGTACAACTGCCATCCTAGAGGTGTAAAGTGTAAGTGCATTCATTTTTCTGAACATATCTACCCCCTATCTGAACTCCCTAAACAGTTTTTTAAACCCGCTCGAACTATCGCAAGGATGCCCCCAAAGGAATCAAATGTGTAACGGACCGCCCAATATTTCTTCAACCCCAACCTTTCCTCAAAACATTCCTACCCCCTAACAACACTCCTAGAGCGGCTCCCATACAAAAATTAAAGCTTTATAATATTTTCTACAACTACTCTAACTCTTCCAAGGATACCTCTAGAGGAGCCAAATGTATTATCATATTTTTCCAACCCCAACATTTTCTCTGAATTTTTTAATTTTAACATTTTCTCAGATTTCAAAATATTTGCAAATATTTGTTTAAGGTTGTATCTTTAAGGGTACAGTGAGCATTTAAGTGGTAATTTAAATGTTAAACCGCATCGAAAATGTATAAGCTATTGAAGGTTTAAAATAAACCCAAAGTAGAACTTTTTTTTTTTAAATCATTGACTACGGCATTATATATACTTTTATTGATAATAAAACAAGTTTCTATAAAATTTGAAAATAACTTGAAAAATTTGGAACTTTTAACGAAAAAATAGCCCTATCTACTAAACGCACAAACTTGTGCAAAAGTATTTGATATGCACTTGTAAAGGAGAATGATGGTCTTTCTTTCAATATAAAATCAGTTTTGAAGACTCTTGAAGTAAATTACTTATACTTTAATAAAGGCTAAAATATTCGTTAAAAACATAGCGTAATTAAATAATACAAGTTTGATATAATTTTTATTAAAAATAAAAATTATGTTTTTTTTGTTTTTTTTTTTTTTTTTTTTATATAAAAAAAATTATGTCAAACTTGTATAAAAGACAAAGTATGGTCTTGTTTACTACTTCCCCTGTACATTTTGTTTTTAACAAATGTACATATCAAAGGAAAAGAAACAAAAACGTGTATTGAATATTTACCAAAGGTAGACATACACACAAAAAATAAGTTTTCAATTTATTTTTTGATCAATTGTGATAATCTTTTTTACTTCGAGCTCATATAATATATATTAGTTCTCATGTAGTGAGTAAACTAGTTTATATGAATGTTTGATGTTTGGCATAGGATTGTTACCCCTCTTTCAAAACGTGTTCTGATGATGGGAACCTAGAAAATTCCCGAAATAGATCTATCAACACATTCCTGAAAGGGTCAAAGAATAAAATTGAAAACAAAAACTCTATAGATTATTTGTTAGGACAATATCCTAATAAAGAAATATGGAGTATGGCCTCGAACTTGAATAATTTTTATTTTCATCGTAATCAAAAAATTATAAAAAAAACTACTGAGTAATGTAGAATAACAAATCGTATATCTGCTAATTTAACGGACAATTAAAAAAATTACCCGAATAAATATCTCTGAAAACAAATATGAATCAAAAATCAACAAAAGTTATTACTTTACAAAAACACAAAAAAGGTTATTTTGGATCACCCTGTTTACAGTGAAATAGTGAAAAATTTGCCATGATCTTTTGGCTCCACAGGTTCTTAGGTGTTTTCTTTCGAATTTAATTTTTTTAAAATCGGTTAAAAAAAAAATAATTTTGGACGCCTTCTCTGAAAATGTACCAGTGTGCGACGATCCATAACTATAATTTTCTATCACATAAATGCAACTAACTTTTGTTTACAGCTGCCGCAAAAAATGTGGCAGCAAAAAATATATGTATTTTTTGAAGCATGACGTAAACTTCGCCCTTAAACGACTTATTATTTTTGTCACCAACAATTTATACCGTACTAGGTCTAAATAATAAAAGTTTACGAAAATGTATGCCTAGTGTTTCATAATTATATTGTAATTTTAAGAAAATTTATGTCTAGTGTTTCATAATTATAATGTAATTTTAAGAAAATTTTAAAAATAAGCGGTAAGTGATAAAAGCTTTGGATAAATATGAATCTGCATTAAAGAAAATAATTGTTTATTTAATTGTAGATATAGATGAGTTTTTTTTTTTTTTTAATTTAATTTTTTTAATTGAAAATCCTAGCACAACAAACTTGATACTTATAAATTACAGTGCTAGTAAATAATTTCGTAAAATAATCATTTAAAGATACGATTAGCATAACATTATAACATTATATAAAATTTCTAAAAAGTTTAAAGACTTAAAAGTAAAAAAAAATAGTTTAAACGTATCAAATTTAGACTTAATCATTAAAAAAAGCAAACAATAATAACAAAATTTTTAGAAATGACATCAGCTAAAAACAATTATGATGTTCAGGGTCGATGTTAAGAGTCGAACCAGAAAAATGTATTGGGCGTCACGTCCTACGCGACATAATTTGATTCTGGTTCGACGCTAGCATGGATGTTTTAAAATGTTTTAAAAGCTCCTTTTTAAAATACTTTGCGTTGTTAATTTTCTGAATATTATAGTTGTTAATTTTCTGAATATATAAGATCGTTCCAAAGATGAGTATGAAAAACTGTCTTTCCGACATAAGGCTTTTGTATCTTTGTTGAATAATTATTTTGCAT
The DNA here is from genome assembly GCA_021234595.1 of Delia radicum. Taxonomy (NCBI): domain Eukaryota; kingdom Metazoa; phylum Arthropoda; class Insecta; order Diptera; family Anthomyiidae; genus Delia; species Delia radicum. Next base: position 225,000,041 of record CM037851.1, read on the forward strand.
CGATTCGATCCGCTGAATTTAATCCTCTCATAAAGGCAAGAAGAAGGCTCTTTAGAGACTATTATTTTTTTGGAGAAAAACAAGGCTATTGAATTTTAATATATCACAGAAAGTAATATCAAATATACGGTAAGAAAAAGCTGATCTACTAACACGCCGACTTTTATTGAAAATGCATCGTGCAATATTATTGTATGCTACTTTCATTTTACTAAAGTATAAGGTGTGGAATATTGAACAGACCATAGATTCCTTAACACCCCGTGTACCCTGCCAACAGCAATGTTAATATGATTGGTCCATGTAAGTTGATTAGTAAAAGAAATGCCGAGGTTTTTGAAGATTGTACAACATTAATGATAATGTTATTGATTCGTTTGTGCCAAAAAACAGCGATTATGGTTTTGTATTCCTTACAAAACAAAGTTTACTGATTGCTTTCTAAATAAACTACAATCAGTCACTGTTGCAATATTGTGACTGTGTGATTAAAACAGAGAAAAAAGTGGATAAAATTATAAAAATGTCTGTTTTTTTGCCTTATATCGTATGTTCAAAATTTTGTTCTTTTTAATTTTTTATTTGAAAATAGTCCATTTTAACCATCAACTTTATTTTAGACCTACGTAAAACATGGGTTAACGATGCGCCAAATATTTATTGTTTAGGAACTGAGTACTTTAAATCAAATTAAATAACTTACAATGTTCAATAAGTTTCTTTCTCCAAAAATATATTTTTTCAATATTGTTTTTATCTAAACTATTGACTTTCCTCCAAATCCGCCAAAATTAAATCGGTCCATACGCTAAGTGAACTAACTGTGTTATTTGTTTTTTAATTCTCATGATATGTTTAAAGAAAAGCGCTCAAAATTATTTTGATGCTTGTAATTTTTAAATATTTTTTTAACATTTTGTTTATTATTGAAGCTTTGAAAATAATACGAAATTTTAGGCATTTCTTGGCCCAATGTGGTTAAGGGTTAACAATCTTATAATAAATACTTGTTTTTCCCTGAGTTAAATATAATACAAAAAAAATTTAATATTATATGCAAAAAAAAAATGTAATATTATTTTTTTTTTGTGCGCCCCGGTATTCTAGTTGGTTGCGTGCTGGCTTATCAGCGCGGGGGTCGTGGGTTCGATTTCTACCAGAGGCATTGGTCTGTTTTCGCTACAACGCCATAGTAGCTAGTGCTCCGTTAGGGTAATAGTATATAATTTGTAATTATATGATTATTAATTAATGAAATAAAAAAAAAAAATACTTTTTTTTTGAATTTTTTAAATTAAAAAATTTTTATGAAAATATGTAATTTTGAGAAGTCAAGAACATTTTCAAAGTCTGAAACGAATCCAATATTTTTTTCGAAAATTTTGAAATATTAAAGATTTTTTATTTTCATGAATCTTAATCAAGCCCAGTGTTGTCCCGTTTTTAAAATAAGAAGCAGTCTAATGAAGGTAGAAAGCACACATTTTTATTATTTTTCTTCTTTTAGTGCCAAGTGGTTTAAATGTGCAAAAAATTTTGTTAAAAAAATCATCTCTGACTAAATCTTGTTTTTAAATTGAGAATAGAGACTTAATAATAAGCTTTAGTTTTAAAGCTTTCAATATCAAAAGAGTTGGTAAATTATTTTACTTAAAAACGAAAAAGAATAAACAACAAACAATAAGTGATAAATTATAAAAGCAAAACAAAATAAACATGGATGACTAAACAATCGGCCTCCAATACCATTGAAAGATGAACATATGGAAATATAATGAACTCTTTTTGTCTTTTCTGTTTTGTTGGTTTTTTTTTTTTGCAATAGAACCCAGCAAAAAAAAAAAAATATTACCAAGTAATTAAGCGTGTAAGTAGCGCACAATGGGTTTCACTAGTTACACGTAGAGAAAAAATATGGTTGCAATAGAATTCCGGCCACAAAACTATGTTTGCTACAGCTTGATCTTTTAGTATCGTTTGTGAAAAGAAGTTGTGAAAAGCAGTCAGTACGAAAAATAATGATTAAATAATATTAAATATTAGGCAAAAGTTAAATTGAGTTACTGTTTTTTAAACATACAAGTGTTATAAATAAAGTAAAAAGTAATAAAAAATTATTTATTTTTAAATTTTTTGTGCTCACACAAAATGAATTGTACACAAAAAATTAAAGAAATATGATAGAAAAATGTAATCCAAATACACGTGCTTTTAAGTCTGTAGTACGATCTAATCATACTATGTTTGCAATAATTATAATATGATAATAAATGATGGCGAAATTATTTTCATTGCTCATAATATGATAACTAGGACTATATTATGGTTATAGTGCAAATATTATGATTGCTACAAACATGTTATGATCATTATAAATGTATTGTGAAATTGTAGTCTTAACAATATTTTAATGCGTACGTATGCTGTAATTACATGTTTACATTATTTTATTTTTCCTGACAAAATAATATTTGTGCTGAAAAGAAAAAGTTTTGTTTTGCTTTTTTAGATACTAAAATAAAAAAATTTATGTAAACATCGCATAGTGACAATATAATGATTTATGTAACTCCGTAATAACACTAATATTATTTGTCAGCGCAAAAACAATTTGATTACTGAAATTATTTAAAAATTATTAAAATTATTTACTTATATGTGTATAATAAACGTTTGTACTATTTAAAAAAAATAGGAATAACTTTTTAATGCAGCTTCAACAGAATGCTGGTAGAGTTATGTAGAAATCATACTAAGATATTTTATAAACATTTCCATAACCATAACATGTTAATATTGAGATCAATTGGGAATTATAATATGGTAATCTAATTATCATATTATGATTAAGAAAAAGATAAGAGTATGGATGTCACAACTATAGTAACATGGTTGTCGCAATCATAAATCCAAAATTGTATGGTTGCACTAACCATGTTTTTTCTTTCTGTGTACCATTACTTAATTACTTTTGTTTGCGATGGCCAACAATTCTTGGCAGGTCAATAAACTCCCGATTACAAAAAAGTGAGAATAATGAGTTACGTGATTGATTACCCATAGTGAAATAATAAGTAGCTACTTTAAGATTACCTAGGAGTTACGAAATAAGTGATAGCATTTAAGTTAATTTTTCCAAAAACAAATGTTTAAACATTTATAAAAATATCTTCACTTCGGAAAATTAACTTGTAAACATTTTCAAATAAAAAAATACGAAATCGGTACTTTTGTAACCAATTACCAGTAACTTATTATTTTGCAATTACATATAATTACTTTTATAAGCCATTATCAGAAATTTAGTATTTTGTATTTTAAAGTAAGCCAAGAGGTAATAAGCTATCAATACTTGGTAACCTATTTGGTAATGACTTGCCATTACCATGTTTTTGCTGGGAGTAACAACGCACAAGAGATTTATTACACTAAATATAAAAAATCTGGCCTTTTTTTATATAAAATATTGAAAATATAATATCAACAATTGGACACGCTTTGATAACACAAGGCAACAATTTTGAAAAAATTTTAGGGGCTTTGAAAACCACTATACAATTTTGATAATTAATGAATAATTAATGATAACTAAAAAAAAATTAGTCCGATATTATTCAAATAAATTTAGAAAAACTGAAATTTACATAGCCTTTAATCCGTTAATATATTGCGTTTCAATCGGCTCAGTAGTTTCGGAGTTATAATAAAAAATTGAGGGAAAAAATATTTTTTTTACGTGAAAATAGCAAATTTTTTTGTTTTAAAAAAATCATAAAAAATCGAAAACGGCAAAAATCGTTCAGATTTATTGCTTTATCGCAAAGCCACATGTAATAGGAACAAAATGAGATATCGATCATAAAAATCGATTGATTTTTTTCGAATTTATTCACAATTAAGTGAATTCGCTCATTTTCACCAAATTTTAGTTTTTTGTCTGATATACATAAAATTGAGTAGTTAATGTTCTTCTTTCGATTGATTGAATTTTGAAAACATTTTCCCCATGCTATGTACAAATTTTCACATCAAAAATGCATTACATAGTAACATTCGTGTATTTTTTGGCAAAACCCTACCTAGAATATACTGATTCTATTCTTCGGAAAGACATTTGTGTTGGATGAGCTTAAATGTAAATAAATAAATTAAATAGTAGAAAATTTATATTTTATTATTCACATTTATTATAATAAATAAAACAAGAAAATAAATAAATATGTATTATAAACTACAAACTCTGAAATTTTCGTTTAGTCGATTTTCTACTATTGTTGAATAACGAAGTGTTACTCTGAATACTTCAGCAAAAATCAGCCATCATGTGTGCATCCCAGCGATCCTGGTATCGTTCCTCCATTGTCCGGATATCTTGGTGGAATCGTTCGCCCTGTTCTTCACTCAAGTCTCCTAGATTTTCAGGAAAACGATCTAAGTGACTGTGCAGGTAGTGTACTTTGATGCTCATGTTGCATCCAAAATTCTGGAAGTGAGTTAACATCTCTTCAACGTGCGCAACGTAATCATCACCCTTGTTATTTCCTAAGAAATTTTGAATAACCCATACAAACGAATCCCATGCATTCTTCTCAATTTCTGACATTGAACTGCCAAATTCAGTATCGTTCACCAATTTGCGAATTTGTGGGCCATCAAATATGCCTGCTTTCAGCTTTTCCATACTTAGATTGGGAAACTTCCTTGAAATATACTGGAAACAGTCACTATCTTTGTTAAGTGCTTTAACATATTGTTTCATCAGACCAAGTTTAATGTGAAGAGGGGGTAATATGATGCGATCTCGGGGCACTAGAGCCACATTTATAACATTTGGCGTACCTGGAACTAGTGTTTCCCTAGAAGGCCATTGTTTTCTCTTCCAATGTTCTGTTTTAGCTCTGCTGTCCCATAAACATATAAAACAAGGATATTTTGTAAAGCCGCTTTGTTGGCCTAAGAGGAAATTTACCATCTTAAGATCAACACAAATTACCCACTTATGTTCATCATACTTTATCTTCTTCATGACCAATGCAATTACAGAGTATTCTTCTTTTACTTTGGTTGAATGTGCGATCGGCAAGGAGTGAAATTTATTTCCATTATGCAAAAGGACACACTTCAAGCTGCGTTTTGATGAGTCGATAAATAAACGCCATTCGTTTGAATCATATCTCTGTAAGCCCATGGCAGTCATCAAACCAGAAATATCTGTGCAGTACACAAAGTCATCCTCTTCAGCAAAATAATGAAGTAAGTCTTTTTCTCGAGTACGGTAATACGAAACTTTAGTTTCTTTAGTTATGAGACCTGTTTCTTTCATCCGGGACGCAAGTAATTCAGAAGATCTTTTCGACAATCCAAGGTCTCTAATTACATCATTAAGCTGATCTTGATTCCATGGTCTCGGCGAGAAATGTTTGTGTGGGATGAACTCGCCATTTTCAGCTGTAGATGGTAGTGCTGGATCTGACATATCTGATTGGTAAGACATACTTGAGGTTGAGTGTCCTGGTGAAGATGAAAGCACATGACTACAGCTTGCACCCCGATCTTGAGCATATTCTATTTCTTGTGAATGTAGAACTGCAAGTGTAAACCCATCAGCAGACCTCGTGGGGTAAGACCATCGCATATGTTTTCCAAAACCGCTTTTTGTACTTAAACAAAAATAACACTCGGATGCGTGGTTCGCTGTTTCTCTGCATAGCATAGGCTTCAAAATTTCCAAGTGTCGTCTGTAAAATGAAAAAAAAATTGAAATCAGGAATATGAAGAATTCAAATTTTAATTAAGAAATATTGTAATTATAAAATATTCCAAATCTATTAATTTATACTTACTTTACGTTAGAAGACTTCATAGATAAATTCAATCGACATGGAATGCATATAGTACTCGGTGTCCAATGCTGGTTCAAATTGTGCGGATAGATATTATAGCAATCTTGATATGACTTTTGCAATGAAGTTAAGAAGCACTTCCGTTTTTTCCCGGTGATATATTGGCCGCACACATAACAAAATAAATCTGGATCGTTTTTACGTAAAAATGTTCTGGCTTTCTGGCTCATTTTTATTAATATTTGAAAATTGTTTTTAACTTCTAAGCTGTATGACTCTAATTTTTGTGTAGGTATTAAATGATGTTTGCGTTATCGCAAACACTTCTTGAATGAAATAAAAAGGGTCAAGGAGATCTTATAAATACTGATACTATAATTTGGGATAACCCTTTGTGTGGATACAGTTTGTGTGTGCTGCAAATTTTTTATTATTCCCAAGAATCCTTAAAAACATTAAGGACTTTTATGAAAAAAAAAAACATCCGTTACAGGTAGCTAACGGAAAATAAGAGCACTTCAGCGTACACGCACATTTATGAGCGTTTTATTACTATCCTACCGCAATCGTAAAAATTAAACAATCTTTTGTTTATTACTTATTTTTTTTTAATTATTAGAATCATAAAAATGTCATAGAGGTTTTTCCCAAAGGGGTTTTGCCAAAATGCGTGTCGTAAAATGCACCTGAGTTTTTATGTTCTGCATTTTCATTATATAGTAGGTACAATTTTCTACAGTGCTTGTAAATATGCGATACCTTCAATTAATTGTAAATAAAAATGTAAAGCATGCATCGATTTTTATGATCCATATCTAGTTTAATTCGCATGATATGTAGCTTTACTACAAAAAAATAAAAAGTAATATTTTTAGCAGTTTTCGATTTTTTCCAGATTTTTGTTTTTCAAATTTTTTTTTTTTAGCATTTTTTTTTTTTTTGCTAACAATTTGTTTCATAACTTTGAAACTATTGATCGCATTAAAAATTAATTTTTGTAAATTTAATTTGACAAAATCGGACTGGTTGTTTTTGAGTTATGACAACATAAGTGGAGAAATGTCTCAAAATATTGTCAATTTTACTTAAAAATTAAAAAAAAAAAAATTATCCATAGAATTGAAAAATTTTACCATTTTTGTACTTAGGCAGCCATGATGCATCAAATCTATATAGTGGTTAGTCAAGCCTTTTTTTGCTGTTGACCTGTGTAATTGATGATGTTAAAGCAGCATATAAAAATATGATTGGAATTTGTTTTTACAAATAATACTCGTACACCCACTGTTATTAACTTTAATTGAAACTTAAAACGAAAAAACTAAATTTTGACCAGAATGTAAAATAGGTCAAGCTTTTGTAAAATTTAAAAAAAAGAACATAAACACAAATAAAAATAAAAAGAGGCAAAAAACGTATAAAAACAAAAATAACAAATCGATAAACTTTATGTACTCCATACGTTTATACGTTTTGCCAAACAGTAAAAAAAAACCCATCTTTTAGTAAAATGCAAACATATAAAATACCTTTGAAGACTTAAAGAGAAATCATTGGGTTTTCCAAATAAAAAAATATATGTATAGAAAAAATTGTAAAATGTATGCTTTTATGGATTTGATTAAAAAAAATCGCAATGAAGTAAATTCAAATATGAAGAATTTATTTGTAAATTGGTATTAACCAGCAAACGCTTCACAGGTACAAATTCGCACCCATGAAAATTTCAAAACGTTACAACTTTTTTTTTTATAAGTACCTTTAATTTTTCTCCCATTTACATTAAATACGTCTATACTCCAACAAATTTGCCTGAGCATAGCCAGGGAATTGACATGGGCAAGTTCGATAGGTACGAATTAGCACCAGTGTACCGTTTATGACTGTCATATAAAAAAATAAAGTGCGCCCCGGTAGGCTAGTTGGTAGCGTGCTGAGGTCGTGGGTTCGATTCCCACCAGAGGCACTGCTCTTTTTTCGCCACAACGCGCCTAAGGCCATAGTAGCTAGTGCTCGGTTAGGGTAATAGTATATAATTTGTAATTATATGATTATTAGTTAATAAAAAAAAATAAAAAATAAATACAAATCGTGGATTTTTGTAAATTTGGTAAAAAAAAAAATAAGTAATTTGTTTATTGTCATAACTAAAAATAGATAACATATAATATTTAAAACAATAATAAATACTAAATAACAGTGCATCATTAGCTGAAATGGTGAAACCCGAAAATATCAAAACATATTAACCCTCAAACAGGCCCAATCTTTTTTGCAATGAAATTATTTTGCCACGAAAAATAAGCAATATGTTCTTCTACCAATTTTATGTTTTCGTTGCCTACTTTAGGCGTAAATATAAAAAAGTTGAGCCATAAATTATTTCTCTTCTTAAGTTATAACTACAATTCAAAATTTATACTTTTTGTGCTTTTACTTAAGAAGATATGGCGATTTTTGTTTTACATAATTTTAACGTCAATATATATTGACGCAACTTAACGGCTTTGCTACTACTAAATATAATCTTTCTGCCAAATTTCATAAAAATTCGTCTTTAGGTTTTAAGTTAGGGCGATGTCATTTAGAGGAATCCTGTACGCCCTTGGACCAAAACATGCTTCAACCTTACTTTGTGTTAACTATCAACGGCTTCTATTTAGTAAAGATAAATAGGTTATTGAAATTTTTTAAAATTGTGTTTATTACCCAATATTTATTTTTTTTTTTTAATTTGTACAAAATTTAACTTTAACACCTTCTCGCTCCCAAACCGTGCACTGCACAAAAAAAAATTACTTTACAAAATATTTTCTAAATTTGGTTTTCTATCGAAATAGCTTCGCCTGGAGGCGGGCTTGCCGGGCGGTCCTAAAATTAGGCCACCTGACGTATAAATGGTGGCAGTAGTTTAAAAAAAATTACTTTGGTGAAAAATGGCAACCTTATAAAATATATGTTTTAAGTTTCACGGTGCCACATTGTTTAGTATTGTATTTTTTTTAAGCTATTAAACCTCAGTGAATTTGTAAACATGGAAAAGATTGGTCAACGTTTTAATACTTTCATTTGAAAGGTCTCAGTCCAAACAATATTAAAACCGAGCTATGTTCTTCTCAGGGGAGTCTGCTGCTTCGTTTAATACTATAAAATCTTGGGTGGTAGAATTTAAACGAGGTCGTGTGAGCTGCCAAAACAAGCACCGTTGTGGTCGAGGTGTCCACATCAGAAACGGTTAAGAAAATCCACAAAATGATATTGGATAAACTTCGGCTGAAGTGCGTGAGCTGGCTGAAATAATAGGCATTTCAAAAAGTTACATACATCGCATATTGACCGAAAATTTGGAGATGAGAAAGCTTTGATAAAGATTGGTGCCGAGTTTGATCACAATAGAACAAAAACAGCATCGTGAAGATGATGCAATAGAGTGTTTGTTGATGTTTTACCGCAATAAAGCCGAGTTCTTACGTCAAGTCGTAACCATGGATGAGACATGGGTTCACCACTTCACACCTGAGACAAAGGAACACTTAAAGCAGTGGACTGGAATTTGAGAATCGTGTCCAAAGAAAGCGGTGACATTTCCATCTATACGCATGGGATGTGCGTGGTATAATGTTAGTGATTATCTTTAAAGGGGGAAAAACAATCAAGGACGAGTATTATGCTAACTTACTGCCGCGTTTAAGTGATGAAATTTCATGCACCAGTTCACACATCCACTATTGCGATTTCCAAACTCAATTAATTAAAGTTCAAATTGCTTCAACACGCACCTTATTCGCCAGATTTAGCTTACTCGGATTATTTTCTATTTCTAAACTTAAAGAAATGGCTTGGAGAAGAAAGAAATGGAGAAGATTTGCCAGCAATAAAGAGGAGTCTTCGGGTGATGGCCATTTTAAGGAGCTAGACATTTCTTACTATAAGCAGGGTATTGAAGCTATTAAATATCGCTGGGAAAAGCGATATCGAGCTACAAAGAGATTATGTTGAGAAATAAAGAAATTTGTTTGCCAAATTTTTTGTGTTTTCATTGCCATGTCAGCTAATTTTGAAAATGCACACATTTTGGCACATTACAAAAAAATATTATGTATATATGTATGTAATTCAAGTTATTTTTTCTTGAAAGAATGTTCACTAATGTATATAAAAAGTTGCGTTTACTTTGTATCAACATCTTTATTAGAAACATAAATACATTTTTTTTCTAGAATCGTACTTTTTCAAAAAATGCCATTTTGGAAACTGGTTTTTGACTAACTTGATGCAACTTTTTCATAATTTAAGCAACGTTTTTGGTTTCAAATTATTATTACTATGGCACCCACCTATTAACCCTTAAACTTGAGATTGGGCTGTTAAAAAAATAAGTGTCCCTTTTTTTCTTTATCACATTTTAAAATTTTATTAAAATAGGAGAAAACCCCTTGTAAACTAAAAAAATGCCTATTTAATTTAATCGAGTGGGTGCCTGAACTTTTTCCGATGTACGGAATTATACGTTTTTTATGTAATTTTTCGGGAAGAATTTCTTTTAACTTTATTTTAAATAATTTAAAAATATAGCCACTCTGATCTAGGCAATCAAAATCTTTCTTTTCTTGACTACTTTACGAAATCTTCGTTGTTAATTAGAGATATGTTTTCATAAAACAACCAATTAATATTGAGATTTGGCAGCTAAAAAAAAGTGTCTCTTTTTTGTGCTCTACAGCACATCTTCATTATCTGTGGATTCGAGTTGGGATACTTCCCATATGCGTTGTTTCTTACTAAATAGTACCTCCGAGTGAAAAAGGCATTTTAAAATTTTTAAACGCAAAAGATTATAAACTTTTTAAAAACTGTTCCGAAATTTTATTATTTTTATCGCATTTTTTTTATTAAAAACATTACTTGAGAACATAGTTAGGTATCTAGAGTGAATCTTCACAGCGGCGTAAATTGAAAAAGTTCAAAAAATTTGATTTTGTTCATTCCTAGCGAGTACAGTGATAGTTTTTACCAAACATCAATTCCGCCAAAACGTACATCAAATAAAAAATTTAGAATTTGTCAAATGCATATTTATTAAAAATTAATTGCGACTGTCTATATGACGTTAAAATAACACTGTACTAAAATACATTATACAATTTGCCCTGTGGCGATGTCTCAACTTAAAACGCAAAAGTTGTCAACACTGAACGTAAAAACCATACGTCAATCCGGTAAAATTGTGAAGTAGAGACGGAGGAGATTAGAAAAATAAACAAAAATCTAAAATAGAATATTTGTGTTTGTTAGTGTTGTCACTTCTGAGTATAATATACAATAACAGAAAAGCTAATAGGAAAGAAAATGCAATTTAGCTGCATTAAATTCGAGGCCATACTTGGGTGTGATCGCTAAACGGTCATGACTTGGTATTGTTACGTTTGTAATGTAAGAAGAGCATGTTTGATTCTTACAGCAGCAGGTTGTTGAAAATTTTTTCATATAGAGACAATGTGACAATTATAAAACACAAATAATAATACAATTTAAATGGAAAAATCACTGATGACGCCTGTCCATAAAAAACGTAGAATCTAGTCTAGTCTGATTTAAAAATTAATAGTGGTTATAATTTTTAGAGAAAAACATTTTTTCTTCTTCTTAACCTCAACATTTCTAAAATAAAAGAACAAAAAAGATATTTTTCATTAGCCTAATACTAAAATCAAAAAGGCATCAACAAATTTTAAGGGCTTGAAATTTTATGAAATTTATTTAATCTTTAAGAACATCCGTATTTAAAATTCTTAATCTTGCGAATTTAATTTAATATGACTTCTAGCAAATAAGTAACCCTGCAAACCCTTCACCAAATTTAATATCATAAGACCGTCAAAAATGCGTGTTTTCCACAATAACCACGGGTTTCTTTTTAATTCTAATATGTGACTATATATATTTTAGTGTATTTTAATATTTTTATGCGGTATATATATATATATTATATTTTGACATGTGATAAATACCAGGAGATCTCTAAATTCATGTACTTTAATTAAATCCAAGCAAAAGCAGTAACTTTAATATTTTAACATTTTATTTAAACATAAAACCACCATTATTTTTGCGCGTGAAAGATAAATGATTAGCACCGATGGATTTAGTGCGCTTAAACATCGACTAATACACAAACAAGGTTATTCATGGTACACAAACAAAAAAAGAAAAATATTTTGCGTCAAAATGGCGAAAATTTTTGAAATTCTTCATATGATATGAACATGCAATGCTAAACAATGCTAACTTAAATTTTTCGTAATTTAAGCTGAAATTTAATGAACTGAAATTCTCATGCAACTAAAAAACTGTCTCTCCAATAACTATATTAGATTTTACTCTTTCAGAAAAGTGGTTTTTTGAATGATACATTTTTGAAAAGCTTCTAAATTTATGTATGAATCAAAAGCCATTCTGATATTTTATACTTTCAAAGAAATGTAAATTTACATACGTTCAAATTTCAGTGAAGTGTAGCAGAGTGTTAAATTACTTCCGTAATGTATTTTCTTCTTTATGCTTAGTACACTCAAAAACATTATTCGTATAGTAAATGATAAGTGTTGTATTTAATGGTAATAGTAGTTGTGTTACTATGAAATGAATACTATGATCACAGTTGTCTTAAACATGAACTGACAAAAGCTACTGAGTTTTAATAACACTTAATTGGTTTACTCTCTTTAAAAATCCATATAAACAGCAATATTTAAACAATTATTAAAAAATAAAGAAGTGTTTTTTTTTAGAACAATGCTTTTGCTATAAATCGACCCACTATTAAATATTATTCTAAAAATTATAATTTAAAATTCGGCCCTAACATGGCAACATTGGTAGACATTTTATTATAGACCCATTTTTAAAGCTGAAATGGTACGAGGGCAAACTAAAAAATAAAAAAAAACCCACAAAATTCGTTGTTTTTAATTTTCAAAAATAACACTACGCAAAAATTTAAAAATGTTTATACGGTAGGGCTTTTTAGTACTATACAAAACAAAAAAAAAAAAAACGATTAAAAATGTCCCATTCAATTTTCAATATGTTTTTTTTTTCGAGAAAAAGGCATTTAAAGTAAATATCGTTTACGTAAAAACTAGCCCAAGGAGTTTTATTTTAACAAGCTTTAACTTTTTTATATATGAGAATTTTTCGCCAAAACTAACACAGTTTATAGAAAAAAGATCAAACTATCGAACGGTGAAATAAAAAAATTTAAATTGAAAACTAATACTAGTTATTTTGACTATAATTTTGATTATAATTTTCAGTTTATTATACCTACATTATTTTTTTAGTGTACATTTACCTAAAGGTAATATTTAGTTTTTGAAATAGTCGTCATCAACAGCATCTTTGTAAGAAAACATTATAAAGATTTTTGTGTTGTATATAAATTTATTGCGGTAATCTTGTAATTTTGTTCATGCAAATATTTTTAACAGAAAAAGAATTTGACTTAAGAAATGATTACATGACCTTAATTTACCAAGAAAAACAAGAATACATTGGGGAATATTGTATGTTAAAAGAAATACCGAATATGAATGTTTAAGTTACCGTAACAATGTTATGGCAAATAACCATATCCATAAAATGGGGAAATTTAATTGACTAACCTAAAAATATGACTTGATTTTTTTTTGCCGCTAAAAAAAAAGAGTATGCAAAAAAATACAATATTTTTACAGAAACTTTCGAAATTTCAATATTTTTTTTAGTTTTCCCTCGGAGTCCCAAAATACCCATTAGAGGGATACGGATATGTTGTTAATACAAAGTTATTAGCGAAGACTCTTTCCGAACATTAATTCGTGACTCATAATGGACTTATTAATATGAACATATTAAAAACTCCTTAACTTTCAACATTTTTTATGTATTTATCATGTATTTATTAAATAAGAGTCATTAATGATTCCAAAATATAAGCGATCTGATAATAATTAAAATTTAGACTCATAATTTTTAAGCGTTCAAAAATTTGTTGGACGGTTTTTTTGTTTGTTAAATATTCTGGTATTTTTAAAAATAAGTTAAAATGTTTAAATTTTAAAGAATGTAAACCTAAATTAATTTAACGCGCCTAAAGCCAACTATTTTTCCGTAAAATATAGCAATTTGTAAACGGAAATAGCGGGCTAAAACATGCTTTAGCTTTTAGCTGGAAATATAGCGATTTTTCCAAATCAGCATTGATATTTTATATTTAATTAGATACAATTTTTCTGTGCGCCCCGGTAGGCTAGTTGGTAGCGTGCTGGCTTATCAGTGTGGGGGTCGTGGGTTCGATTCCCACCAGAGGCACTGGTCTGTTTTCGCTACAACGCGCCGAAGGCCATAGTAGCTAGTGCTCGGTTAGGGTAATAGTATATAATTTGTAATTATATGATTATTAATTAATAAAATAAAAAAAAAATAGATACAATTTAATAAAAAATTATTCAATTCTATCCGAGTTTTATCCCGATATAATTACATTTAATTATATAATATTCGATACAATTATATATAATTAGCTACAATTAGATACATAATAATCCAAATATATTTAAATTAGAAGCTATTAAGTTACATATATTTTATCTAATTAAATCGGGATCAAAAAAACAAAATGTATGTTTGAAATTTGTAAATAACTTAAATTTTATTTATATTTTTTTTCAAATCTTCTTTTATTTTATTCTTTTTAGTTTAAACGAGCTTAAGACCATTTATTTATTAATTATTTATTTCCAATATTTCGTCTCCACATTAGGTGACTTCTTCAGGGAACAAATATTACAATTTGAAAAACTAGTTTTAATAATTAAAAACTTATATACATATAATACATTTTTTTTAAAAAAAAGGCGGGAAATCAAAAAAATATTTTCTGTCAATATGAAAAAAAAAAAATATCCCAGAAATCAAAATTAAATAAAAATAAAAATATCACAGAAAACAAAAATAATTATAATAATATATAAAATCTAACCTAGAATATTGAAATACATATATTATTAAACATCATAAAAATTATCTTAGTTTGTATTAACTAAATACCTATCATTTTGTGCAACATTTGCTATGTCTGTCTTATAGTTAATGCGTTGTGTAAATGGTACTTTCATTATTTGTAACATTTCTAACATATATCTGCGTTTGTAATTATTTTCTGTGTTCAAAATTGATGTAGTATCAAAATCTGGATAATGATTAGAATTATTACAGTGTAATGATAATGCAGTTTTCTGTGTAGAAGTAGTTTGTTTCTGATCAGAATATATTTTTTTTCCTTTTAAACGAAATTGTTAATTTTAATTTAATTTCTTGTTTCATCACATCAATAAGAAATTGTCTGTAATAAAAATATGCCAATTAGGAGTGATTTTCACTGGTGCCAGGATGTTAATATTTCGTATGGGAGTTGCATGAAAGCGTGCTGGCCTAGCAATCAGAGGGAACCGGGTTTGAATCCCGGAACACCTAATATTTTTTTTTTTTTTAATTATTTCCTTTTTTAATTTTTATAATGAAATAAACATTTTTTTTTTTAAATATTTTATTTTTTTATCTATTATTTATTTTTTGAATTATTTATTATGGAATTTTATGAAAATATAAAAAAATTCCAAACATAGCACTTATTCTTAAAATATTAAATTTGGTATAAAATGATTTTAACATTTATATATTTAATAAACTCAGAAAAATTAATTTTGTGTATTCCGTATAATTTTGCTACGAAATTGATTTTTTTTCTTCCTGAAATTAATTTTTAATTTCTCAAATAAATAGTCAATTAATTTTTCATTAAATATTATACTTAATAAATTTTTTATTAAAACATTTAGAGAAAAACTTCTCGAAAAAAAGCATTTATCAAACAAAAAAAATATAATCGGAATAGTGTTGGCAAAGCGTAGGCGCTGGTCGGTTATGCATTGGCAGAACGTGGGATTAACAATCTTGACATTATTGTCCTGTTACTTGATTGATAAAAGTGGCCAAGCGTTGCTTTGCACGAACTTGCCATGCCACACCAACGTTATGGCAACGGTGCTCCATAAAAATCATTGAAATCTCTTGATCTCTTTTCGATTCAAGTATTAAGCGAATTAAAATGTTTTGTTGGATGTACGTTTTATGGGAATAGATACAGCCCTTTAATTGTCACAAAGCGAAATGTGCATATAATGAAACACATTTAATATTTTTGCACACTATTAATTTAGTTCGTCGTGAAGATTTACTTTAGATACCTAAATGCCTAACTATGGTCTTAACTGTGGTCTCACGTCAAGTTTTTTTTATAAAAACAAATAATTCAATTTCGCATAATTTTTAAAAAGATCATAAAATTGTGTGCGTTTTAAAATTTTAAAATGTTTTTGTAACTTGGAGGTGATGTTTACTAAGAAACTCAGTTCACACAATACACTAGCCAATTTTAAAAATAATTGTGAATATCAAATACAAAAAACATACATTTTCAAAAACTTTACGCCAATTCGTTATAAGTTTGTAATGTTCGTATCCCGTTATTGGTAAGCTTACATCAACTTGGTAAACATTAAACTGTATAAAATTATACCTTTTTTAAATACTGTTCTCTAACTAAGCTTCCATTAAACAAAGCAAAAACCCTATGGAAAAAACTCCGATAGTTTAGAAATCAGATTCAAGAGGTGACAACAATGTTTGAAACTACTCATATGTTTTTTAATGTTTGTAGAAATATAATTTGGGAAAATTTTTCTTTTAAATCTACGAAAACTTTTAAGTTTTAGTTTTACAAAAACACTTTAGCACTTTAACTATAAATTTCTTCATTATTTATTTTCAACACTCAGGAAATTCTTCCTATTTATTAATGTGATGATTTCTTTGGAAATGGGATAGAGGAGAGATTAAAGGTGGGGAAAGATGAAGGGCTTCAGACACGGCAACACTGTAATTGCGCAAGATGAGATGTCTTAGAACAGTTGTTGCTCGCTACCTAATGGAGAGTTGGCGAACTTATTGAAACTATTTGGTTCATAGCCCTGATTCATTATTTTACTTCGCTTGGGGTTAAGTGCTATGGGAACACCGAAACTCATACATATTATTTGTCTAAATTGATGTTGCCACCGGGGATCGAACCCGGGACCATCAGTGTAACTGTTCAACGCGCTACCATTACACCACAACGTTCACAATTATGAAAATATTACCTCAATTTTCGTTAATGTAGTTATATGAACATGTATGGAATGTATGGACATGTATGAATATATGTGTAAATATTACCTCAATTGTCGTTAATGCACACTCTAGAACATACATGATTCCTCATACGAACACGAACGAATCATGTATGAACACAAATGAAACATGTATGGATGCATGTGGACATTAACGAAGCTCATGTATGGATCCATATATGTCGATTTTTAGCTGGTTTATTAAAAATATTATAAAATAAACCTTAAATCAACAATTATTTTTCGAAATGGTTTGAATTGGCATCTTATTTTGTCCAATTTTTGGAGCCATTTTGCTATTGTGTTTCATTTTGCCTGCCATTTCAAACTTTTTTGTGACATTTTAAACGTTCCCTTCCTGAAAACCATCAAGAATTGCTTGTAGCTGAACTCTTTAAAATTTGCAGTCAAAAAACCGGTTACTTTTTGGTTATTTTAAACAAAAGAATATGTGTGAAGAAAGAACCAATACAAGAATAGGTCGAAAATAAAAGAAATTACTTTGAAATCGATTCATTGGAACATCAAATTTAGCTTTGTACTCCAGATAATGCGCATTATGTTTTCTATATATAACTTTTTTAAAACCTTATCAACAAAACAACCGCAAAATACATACAACAAGTTTTAAAATGTTTGGATTTATATTATAATTTATGAACCACAGCCAAGTATTAAAATTCAATTCGTAATTGATGCTGGGGTTTTCTGTATTTTGTATAGTTTTTTAGAACTTTTTATTTTTTAATGTTAAATAGATTAAAAGTTTTTAAAAAAAATTTAAATGCACCTTATTATGTTCTTTGCAAACGTATGATGTGGTAAACAAATAATGTAGTGTTATATTTTTTACTAAAAGATAAGCACGCGGTACAAAATGTTCCAAATTCTAAAAAATAAATTAAAAAAAAAACAAGAAAAAATTTTAATTTTGAACTTTCATGTCAGTCCTACATGTGAAATTGGGTCGTTACTTTTTTTCTTCTTTTTTACATATACCATTTTAAAATTAAAGGCATTTAAAAAAATTTTAACAAAATTTTATATCGCGCCCATACTTTGCCTATTTCTAAAGCTTTAAAGAGAAAAATAGTTTTTTGGTAGGACCGTACCTATGTGAATTAACTTCCTTCACATGTTGTTATCAAAACTGATGAAATTAACAAATTAAAATCAAACATCTTTAAACAATTCTCCCTCTTCCCTCCTTCTCTTACCATTACTTCTTAATGTCAACACAATGCATTGCATAGAAAGTCGGCCTCCCCTGAGTGCCAATATATAAAAAGAAAAGTAACAAATAGATTTTTTCTCAAAACGTTTTTGATGCAAAGTTCGCGACATGTCCGAAACTTTATATTATAGCATAGCTTTCTTGGATGACCAAAGGGTCAAAATTTTAGTATGATTTGTGAATGCTTCTCAAAAGTATATGTCGACATTTTCAGCCAAAAATATTTCTTTATGCTTAGGTTAACGAAAACCTTGGTTTTGGTATACACAAAAGTAAGGTTTTTGTTAGAAAACTTTTGCAAATATAAATATTTTTACAGTTTTATTAGTTTTTTTTTTGTTTTTATATACATCGAAATTATTTTAATGTTATTTTTATTATTTATAACTAGCTTCAACGTTCCGTATGTTAATAAAATAAAAGCAAATCTCACTAGGTTGATCCGAGTATTTCGAACTGGCGAAAGATCTCATCAGAACCCCAAGTTTTAGAAAAGCTAGAGCCTTCAGAATAGGCACAGCTTTAACAACAAATTCTATTAATCACTGATTTTTTGCTCCATTCTTGTATTCTTAGTAATCAAACACGTGGCTAGGGTCTTTTCCTAACAAGCATCATGACGTTACTAAATGCTTCCAAAAATGTTCTAATTATGGTAATATTTTTTACAGTTTTATTAGTTTTTTGTTTTTATGTACATCGAGATACAGTATACAATTTATGACAAATCGCGCTACTTGCATAAAATAAAATAATTAATTTCTTGCTGTGACACTTCTTCTTAATAGCCCAGTGTAGAAACGGTAATGACATGTTATTACTTTTCACACTACTAGTAATGCAGAGAGCTTACTCTCTGCATTACTTTGACACAAATAATAAGGACTTGCTATTAACTAGTTAATTTTCCATTATTTCAATATAAAAATAATGCGTTACCCATAATTATTTATTTGCATCATTATTTTAAATATAAAGTAATGATCTAAAAATTTTTTCAAAATCTATATTTACACTCATTATTTTTTCACTTCTAAAAAGTACATACATAGCTACTTATTTTTAATTTTTTCTGAGCTGGAAAGTAATGGCATTTTATGCAAGCAATTTATATATGATCAATATAACATGTCGAGATAGCTCAGATGGTCGAGCGGTTGACTGGTTCAAAACCCGTGTGGGTACATTTTATTAAATGTAGTTTTTTTAAAATTCATTATATTTTTCCGTATTGGAAAGCATACAGGTAGCCACATATTTTTCGGGTTTTTGTAAGGTGTTTAGTAATGATGTCATTATTTTGCGCGACACCCCCATATAAAAGTAATGAGATTTATAATAACAAGTGTAAGTTCTTTCAATTACCAAATACGTACTTATGAAACCACTTATAGGGTAATGCTTTAATAAACCGGGAGGCTATTTCTATATCATAACCACTTCGCTAGTTTAGTGATAAAAATCGCTAAGACCGTAAAAATTGGTAAAAATTTAGCTAGATTAACCTCAAGAATGTTCTTAAAACAGCGAGATTAACCTTAAGAACAGTCACTGCATGGAGGCCATTCGGGTAGTAATCAGGGGCAGTTGTTTTAACTGCTATTGCAGTAATCTTTCTATGAGAAAATGAAACACGATTAGACAGGCATTACAGAAAATAACTACCCGGTTTAAAATCAACATACATACAGACATGTATGATCTTTTTCATTTTTTTTTTATTATTCCAGTTCCTACTGCTCCATATACCGCCATATATGATTCATATACGCTCATAGGTGTTTATATGTTATCATACATGTAAATATAACCTTAATGAATATATGAATATATTACCTCTATTTTCGCTAATTCACACATGTATGAACATGTATGGCTACATATGGGTATGTATTACCCATGTGTTCTCATGCATGGATCCATATATGTCGATTTTTAAGAGGAATATTTTTTTTATTAAAAAATATTTTTAAAATACCGAAAAAATTACGGTTAAAAACAGTAGTTTTTACAACTTATGTTTTATATTCATTGTTTTGTTGGTTGTTTTAAGGTTAGTTGGTTTTCACCGCATCGATGGTCATTTTTACTACCATTGTAGTAGTTTTATCAATAGTTAAAAATGACTACATGGTTAGTCATCTTTATGCAAAATGCAGTGATCGCATTTTTTACTGCATTTGTAGTCTAATTAACTTTAATTTTTAGTAATTTCTGCCTTCTTAATTTCCTGAGTGTATACGTACCTCAAATAAGTCAGATTGATAACATATTTTGAAAACGTTGTATGTAGAAAACTTCATTAACATGTGCCAAACTGTAGCCATTTTGTGGAAAAACTGCTCCATACATCAACAAATAAAGTACGCTATTGAAATCATAATCCTATCCATTTTCAAAAGTAAAGATTTTGTTCTTCTGTGTAATTTATAGCTCAAAAATATTTATAAATTCCTTAAGGCGAATTTTCTAAGTAAAAAATGTGAATCAAAAACGCCTAGCAAAAAATATTTTATTTTCGCATTTCCACAAGAAATTTTAATCTTGTTTCACTGTTTAAATATCCATTGAGAATCTGCTATAAAAACCAAACCAGAATTCTCCTAAAAAACCCCAAATTATAGTAGTTTGTATATTGAACATGTTAAATCTTTATTCAAGCCGAATTATTGTGAACGTATAAAAACCGCAATTAAAATACGACTGTGCATAAAACCCCCTTCAAAGATTTTTTAACAAGTTTTTTTGTGTTATTATAAAATACAATAATAAAAATGAATTAAAAACGTGTAAGTACATTTAGTACAATACATAAAATAATTAATTATAGTAACGAAGAATAAAATTGAAATAGAGAAAATTAAAAATAATAAACACTTGTTAACACAAAAAAATAACGAAATCTGCAATATAATATAACAGTGATGGAAAATGCGGCACAAATGTACAATATTCGGAACACTCATGGAAAAGCTTCAATAATATTTATGAAACAGTTTCATTGGACGAAAATCTATGAAGAATTGTCATATCCATAAAGTTTTTATAAATATGATGAAACTTTTCATAAATATTTATGCAACAGCTTCATAATTTCGAAAAAGATGACAGAAAATCTATTTTTTTTTACTCTTGTGCAGTATAGAGAAAAAAATATAAATCTCCCAGCAAAAAAATAATGCTTACCCAGAAGCGCTTTACTTTTAAGCAGGTGAAAAGTGCTTCTTTCCTGGGCTCTTATAAGCAATAAATTTATGCCTTCTTAGGCAATAAGAAGCATTAATGTATGATGACAACATTAATGCTGTATGGTAGTATTCTTTATTGCTTTATTGTAGGCATTATACACAGCTTCAAAGAAGGTATTTTGCGAAGCACTACAGAATGTCTTCACTAATTGCTTTATATTATGCAAGGCGGTGAAGCGCTATTTCGGAAGCATATAAATGTAGTTACTGCTTACCAAATACAGGTTAATTTTTGCTGGGCTTAGATATCTAAAAACAAAACTATATATTTTTTTAAATATTTAATTGAATTATTTTATAGTTTAATTGACCTTAATAATATAATTTTCACATTATTTTATCATAAACCGTACACTCAGAAAAATTTGATAATAGAATCTACAACAAATTAAAATTCAGTTAAAAAGGCTACAAAAGTAATTACCGTTAAAATAAGAAAACAACTAAAAAATATTGTCATGTAGTAAAAACTACATTCAATTTTTAACTACTAAAAAAATTGGTAAAAACTAAGGGAATATTCCCTAATGTGGCCCCACATCTGGTATTTGGGCTATATAAAAATACTAAGTGGTTTATTCGAAATTCAAATACCTAGGCCAACTTGTTGGACATTTTTCGCTATAAATAATATTCTTGTGGCAACTAACACTGTGTAATAAATTTTGGGATTCCGGTTGCAACCCAAACTAAACCAATAGAAAATGAAAGTAGACTATCCGTAGATCAAAACCCCAAAGGGTTTTGAAATCTTGCCTCTGATATATTTTAATACAATAAACATCTCCAGTTGAAAATGGGACTGTATATTTAAATATATATTCGTATAAGGGAGTGCATGTTATCATATATCGGTATAGTGGATCATGTATGACCATTAAAATTAAATATATAACTATGTATGACTGGATACAAGCATATATGAATTATATAAGAGCATATATGAACATATATAACAGCCATATACCCTCTAATTTCGGATACGAACATATCTGGACAATACTAAACTATATATGGTCATATTTAATCACCTATACCCATATTATTTTGTACCCAAAACGCACATTTATGATAAAACCCTTTCCCAAAAAAAAAATAATACGAAAACATTAAAAAGCCCACTTTAAATACTAATTTTTTTAATATATGCTCATCTTTTTTACTCAATTAAAAAAAACAAAAATTCTTTTGTTTTGCATATCGGATCTAATAAGACAACTCATTAAAACACTGTTGTGTGTGAGTTAAAGAATACCGGTCGACACCATTTTTGGGTCTGACTTCTAAATATTAGATTTTGGTTTCATTTGTGTTACTACTACTAAAGGGAAAAATATTTTTGTTTGTCAAAGTTTGCTTTTCATCTGTCAAGGTTAGTCTCCCGATGCGATCTCTCCGATCTTAATGAAATTTGGATATGTGATAAAGAAACGAAAATAAGTGAGACGTATTTTTTTAGCGTACCAATATCATGTTTAAGGATTAAACGGTGATAACAAAGTTAATGACATTCAGATTTATTTGAACGCAGTTTTGATATACTCCAGAAAACAAAAATTTTTATGCCAATATTGCCTATGTAGTGTGTTAGGATTGCCATTTATTTTAAATATAGGTTAACAAGCTCTGCGAAAAAAGTCGCATAAAATCCGAGCAATTACGAATGTTCGAAAAAGTTCAGAGACCCATTCGATTAAATTTATTAGACATTAATATACATATTTTTTAGCTTAATGCAACTATAATTCTTTAACAAGCTAGTTTTAATATCACTTAAAACACATTTTTTTCATTTAGTACCACATTTGCCTAAAATTCGAAATAAGCGGAAAATCGAAAACTGGAGTCAATTTTGACCCCACTTTTTAACCCCTAAAAAAGAACTTAGGCCGTTAAAAAAAAAAAACAAGTGGCCCTTATTTTATTTTTCTTCATCACATATCCAAATTTCTTTAAGATCGCAGAGAATCCATCGGGAGACTCCCCTAGTAAGTTCTACGTACTGTTGATCGAAAAATCTACAAAACTTATAGACGTAAAAAAGCAAAAACTTAATTTAAAAACTAGGAATGGATATTTTGGTGTTTTTCGATATCAACAATCTGAATTTCTGCATTAAAATAGAAACCTTCGAAAAAAAAACTTTTGTCAACCGGTGTAATCTTTAAAATTTTTAATTTTTACTCTAAATGAAGAAACGGTAAAAATAGCCAAACTTCCAAAGACTACAAAAATTAAAAGCGAGATAAGTTTTCAAAACCCTTTGCGGAATTTGGCCTATTAATTGTGTAGGTACTTTCCAGTTGGTCTCGTTCAGGAACAAATTTCTTGTCGCAAAGTGCAATTTAAAAGAGATATGAAGTACTTTTCGGTTATAGTCACATCGCTTATAGTCTATTTAGCGATATAATTCACATTTTACGATTTTACTGTCATCTAAAACTAAAATCAAAATATCTACGATATAGTCCACTAACGATATAATCACACCATGCCACGTGACTTTGGTTACCAAAAGTAAAATTATATGCAAATAATAGTTATAGTGTTATAGTCACAATACAAAATAAATTGCCAAAATTCTCGTGAAATATATAAATTTTTAAGTTGTAAATTATTGAAATTTTTCAAATTCTTAAACGAAAATTGGAATCTGAAGCGGTAATGATATATCATTACTTTTTGCACTACCAGTAATGAATCCAGCATACTCTCTGCATCACTTTAATACAAATAATAATGACTTACAAATAACTACTGCATTACAAATAAGTAAATACTTTTATCATTATTTTTAAGTAATGATCTAAATTATTTTTTTTTTTTCAGAACACTTTTTTTTTAATTTTTTGTAAGCTGAAATGTAAATGTAGTCATTCCTAGGTTCGAATCCCGTGTGTGAACATTTTATTTTTCTGAAATTTTATTTTTAGACTCATTATTTTTGTCCATATAGGTAATTACATATTTTTTGATTTATCGTAATATAAAAGTAATGAAATTTGTAATGACAATTGTAAATACTTGCCATTACCAAATATGTACTTATAAGACCACTTATATGGTAATGATTTTCTACACTGGGATGTATATAATTTAAAAAAAAAATTTAACGATCGGAGCATGAATTTTTTAATTACAAAAAGTCAAAAATCTGACTAAATTAACTCCGTTTCAGCTCAAAACACAACAAATAGCTAGTTTAAATTGAAAGATTGCAACACTTATAAAAATTGTGATGTCGGAGTTGCCATATAAAATTTTTAAAAAATGGTTAAAAGCACTATATTTTTATAAAAAATTTAAAAATCGGTTACCTTAAAAAAATTTTAATTTCATATATTTTGCAATGAAAACTTTTGCATTAATCATACAAAATTTAAATTTTTAAAATATCTGCTATCGTCTAGTCAAAGTTCTCCATTAATGATTAATTTAAAAGTCTTCGGCATCTTTTGAAACTGAAACTTTTCACTAAACTAATGCAAGTTTTCATTAAACTAACGCAGGTTTTCATTAAAATAATGTCAGTTTTCATAAACTTCTATAAAATATATCATTTATTTATTAAAATTTTCATTCTTTCAACGAATAAGTTTCATTAAAAAACTGAATGAAAAAAAAATATAAACAAAAAGTTTTTATTATTTTAATCGTGAGGAATATTTTTAAGTAGATATTTATTATTTTCTTTGTATAAATATATTTTTTACTGTAATTGTTAATAAAAATATAAAAATGAAAAGTTTCAGGTCTTTGGATTTATCAGGGATGGCAGGCAACAACGCTAAAATACCATTATCGATTCAAAACCTTTTCATCTGACTACCGTTTTCCCTAAAATATCAGTACCAAAATAAGTGAAATATCGTAATCCGTAAAATACCGTTACCGATGTAACTGAAATGCCAATATCCCTAAAATACCGTTACCGAAATAACTGAAATATTTTTATTGCTAAAAATATCTTTACAGCCATAATTGCAATAGCGCTACTCTTAAAATACCGTTACCAAAATAAATAAAAATATCGTTACTCTAAAATATCTTTATTTTTTTATTAATTTAAGTTGAGATCAGATAAAAAAGCTGTATATAGATATATTTTCTCAAAATTTGATCATAAACTAGACAGTCATTAGAATTCGGTTATGATAGGGTAACATTTTTGATGTGCACCGATATTATCGTTATTCTTAAAATACCGATACCGAAATAATTAATATAAGCTTACCCTTAAAATAGCCCTACCGAAATAACAGAAAACACCTTATGGCTAAAATACCGAAATAACTTAAATAACTTTACCGCTAAAATATCGTTACCGAAACAAGTTGATAACCGTTATCGCTATAAGACTTTTACCGAAATAACTGAAATATCGTTACCTAAAAATTACCGTTGCCCTAACCGATTCGTATCGCCTACCATGCATAGAATCTATCAATAATAATTTTGATTTGTAATAGAATTTCAAAAAATATGTATATAAATGAAATATTTTCTCCAGTTATATTACTTTTTTGTTTTTATATACATCGAGATTATTTTTATGTTATTTTCAATTTATAACGAGCTTTCAACCTCCGTATATTTACAAAAATAAAGCAAATCAAACATATTAGCTAGGTTGATACTAGTATTTCGATCTGGCTAAAGATCTCATCAGAACCCGAAGTTTTAGAAAAGTTAGAGCCTCCATAATAGGCAGAACTTTAACAAAAAACCTATTAATAATCAATTTTGCTGCATTCTTGTCTTCTTAGTAATCAAGCACGTGGTTAGGGTCTTTTCCTAACAAGCATCATGCCGTTACTAAACTTTGAAGACCAAAAATGTTCTATTTATATAAAAAAATTTTAGTTTGTACTCTGGCTCAAGTAATATTTTTTACAGTTATATTAGTTTTTTGTTTTTATATACATCGAGATTATTTTTTTGTTATTTTCAATTTATAACGAGCTTTCAACCTCCGTATATTTACAAAAATAAAGCAAATCAAACATATTAGCTAGGTTGATACTAGTATTTCGATCTGTATAAAGATCTCATCAGAACCCGAAGTTTTAGAAAAGTTAGAGCCTCCATATATATTTGTCATTGTTTATTATATATTTGTCATATTTGACTGAGTTCTTTATAATATTTAACAAACGTTTCATAAAAAATTATAAAACTTTCATAAAAATTAATGAAACTTCTTCAGATTATTTATGAAATATTTAATCACATTTATAAATCATTTCATAAGAATTTACGAAACTTCATGATATTCATCAATTTGGCCTCTTATGAAACAGCTTCATCATCACGGACAGGATTTTCATGCACTAAAAAATTAAGCACTTATAATATGCATAAAAAATCTTAAAATGTCCACTAAAAACTAAAAAACTATGCACTTAATTTTTTCAATTAGTTATTTTCATGTTTAATATATTCTCCGTACACGTTTTGCACAATTAACACAAAATTTTAATTATTTGTATTGTATTTCTTAACACCGGCTAGCAAATAATATGCTCGTTGGTCAAACATAAAATAATATTTAAAGTGATTTTTTATGAAAAACTTAGAAAAATTCAATAAAAATATGCAAAATAATTAAAAATATACATTTAAAGCAAAATAAGAAAAACAATATGCAAGAAAAATATGCATTGAAAGCGAAATATGCAAACACATCCATTTATAGCCAAATATGCAAAAATATACCTAACAAATCGATGCAATTTTAACGCAATCTCTTTCCTTAATAATTGTAGTTAGTAAACTAACAGGCATGTTTCTCATTTTATTAGTTCAATACAAAATTACGTCTGTAATTCAAAAAAATTTCGGCATAATCCCATAACCGTCAAAGTTTTTTTTACCAATGGAATATATGACATGTTTTCGAAAAGTTCTGCAAATATTCAACATTTTGTGTTTTAACTTATTTCTAAACTGGTACTAAAACTTAATTAAAGTCCATCACTGACACTAATAAAAAAACTAAAAACAAAACCAACGAGAGAAATGAACCGAAAACAATATTGCGCGAATTTAACAAAACAACAGCTTAAATAAAAACAACAATAGCATAATATGAAAAATAAATAAAAACCTGTTTCTAACCAAACTTAAAGCACACAGAGAGAATTTCAGTGGACAAAAGATAAAGACAATTTTCAGTGATCTATTGAACCTTTTCTTCATAACGCTTTATACATTTTATGAAACATTTTTTTTTTATGAAACTTCTTCATTTAGTAAATTAAAGTTTTAATAAAATAAATGATATTTTTCATAAAATTTTATGAAAAATTCCAATAGTTTAATGGGAAGTTTCAATAGACGAGTTTCAGTACAACTTCATATCTTCTATGCGAAAATTTATTAACTCACTAATGGCACGTCATAGATCTGCTGGACATTTTTTAACCAAAATTTGCAGATATATAGAAACTTGCTTCATTAAGAAATTATCCTTTTTTTTGCCTTAAAAATATATGAAAAATATTTTTTTTTTTAAGTTAACCGATTTTAAAAATTTTTAAAGAAAAGATCGTGGTTTTTGTAATTTTTTAAAATTGCCATATAATATTCCTGACGATATTATTTTTATAAGTTTAGTAGTATTTTAATATAAACCATCCATTATTTATGTTTTGAGTGAAAATGGAATAAATTTTTGAATATTTTAGACTTTGTGTATATAAAAATTCATCGTAATATCGTTCAGATTTTTAAAAATTATATACAATCGATGAAATGATTTCTGGCAGGGAAATACATTTTCATATTTTTTCATCAACATAGCCATCAATTATATAAAAGATTAGGCATTTTGATATTTTTAAATAATTTCTGAAAAAAGTTACATCAAAAAAGGTCAAAAATAGATTTTTTTTCCAGTAAATACTTGGCAACTCTGAACAACAAATTTTCACAATTTTTTTTATTAATTATCTTTTTTTAGTAAACAAAATATAGCTCAGTTAAATGTACTGGGTCGAAAAATTAACACTGTGTCAAAAATGAGTTAATATCATGCAGAGAATTCTCTTTGTGCATTTTCAATAAAAATTCATTTAAGTTGTTTTATATTATTTTTACTTCTTTAACGGCAGCTTAAAAACGTCACTGAGAAAATGAAAAAAAAAAAAATACACAGCAACCAGTGTTGGCAGGTTTGTTGAGCATAAAATCGTCGAATCTTCCAAAAAAATCATCGAACTCGTCCTCAAATTGGAAAAATCGTCAACATAAAAAATATTTTTTAAAGGTGAGATAAAGTTTCCATAAAAAAAACAATAAAATACAACAATGCTACTCACATTTCAAGTGCTAACGTGCTATCGTTTTAATATAACACTAGTTTTGACACTTTTCTATGGTTTAACTTCGAAAATTATGATATGTTACAACAATATCAATTTACCACTTGAACTACATATATAAATCTGTGAACAACATTTCAGCAGCACAATTTTTAAATCTTAAATTCTTTAACAATATTATTTTCTGTTATTGTTACATTTAGACTTCCATTAAGATATTCAAATTCATTATCAAATTCAAATCGAGGCACATTTGATGACATAATTTACTACAATAAAT
Organism: Delia radicum; assembly: GCA_021234595.1. Taxonomy (NCBI): domain Eukaryota; kingdom Metazoa; phylum Arthropoda; class Insecta; order Diptera; family Anthomyiidae; genus Delia; species Delia radicum. The sequence goes on from CM037851.1 coordinate 225,029,241, forward strand.
TCTGGAATTTTTGAGTATTTCATGTTTTTCATTTTGGGTTCGGTTTTGATATTTTTAATATAAATTATTATTATTCAAAAATTGTTTATTGCTGAATGTTTTTCTTTTTCAAATATAAATTGTGAATATCTGAAGTTTCACTTTGGAACTTTTTATAAATATTAAAAGGCCTGTTTTTGTACGCACCGGATATATTTTTGGTTTTATTTTGTTTCTTTTAAAGTTTAGAGTATTTATTCGACCTTTCAATCTATACATATATATAAAATTCACCTTCCCGCTTTTTATTATTTAATAATGAAATTTCTATTTTCCAACGGATTTCGCTAAAACTTGGTACACATATTCACTAGGTCTCGAGGTAACCATATATTTTTTATTGACCAAGCTTACTTTTTTAAAATTTTTGAATGCTCTTTAGATAAAATTTTTTTTTATCACTGGAACTTGCTCAAAACTGGCACAAGAGATCTTCAGATCATTGACCACGCCTACTCTTAAGCCCCTTTTGTTTGTAAATTTTATGTTTTACATTGGTTCCTGTTTTTTTTTTTTAGCGAGTTTCTCTAGAATTTAATTCACATGATTCTCATATCCCAGGCGAGGTCGCCATATATTTGTATCGACCGCGCCCCTTTTTATACAAACTTTTTTAATTTCTATTCCGTTTTCATTTTACAATGGCTTTCACTTAAACTTTGTATAATTTATATATTTGCGGTTATTAAGTCAAAGTTGCCTAACAATTTTATATTAATCAGGCCCATTTTTCCAAAAACACATGTGAAATTTACATAGCCTACATTAATTGTCTACTAAAAAAATTTCGATTATCTCGTTCAAATTTGGCACTCATGATTTTACACCTAGGTCGAGGTCACCTAATACTTATCATCAACCGCGCCCATTTAAAGTCCAACTGTTTTTTAATTTATAAACGCAAAGTCCACTATAGATTTTTGTAATAAATAGTTACTTTTCAACAGAAGTCGCTTAAATTAGGCAATTTATGAAATTTATAAAGTTTGATTTTTCCTAACAACGTATTTAGGTTTCACCAGGTTCCGCTAAAATTTAAAAACAATCGTCCTCCAAAACATCGCCCTACTTATTTTTATATAATTGAATTAATTTTATTTTAGCTGTAAAGTCATGTACTTTACTAAAACTAAAATAAATAAAAAAAATGTATGTATTTTCACAATATTATAAAAACGGGACACAATACAATATGTGAGGTGGAGTCGGTCGGGGCGGTTTGTATAAATCTTATACTAATTAAAATTTATAAAAATTAAAACAATTAAATTTAACAAAAATTTAAACGCAGAAATTAAATTAAGAAAAACCCTAAAATGAATTTTTAATATAAATAAATATTGCATTTTGTTTTATTTAATTGTAATACTATTTTCATTTTTGCAAAATTTTATTTCACATTGTATTAGCCAATAACTGTTAGATTTCGATAAAAAAATAAAGTTTTTTTTTAATTTTAACGAAATAATATAAATCAAGAATCATTAATTTTTAAATTTTTGATTAAAACGCTCCGATTTTTCACCTTCCAGGAAACATATTTTTTATACCACTTTTAACGATACCTAAACAAACTAGTCTTAAGGTTAAATTAGTTAGTACTTTATGTTCCGTCACGAATCAGCTGATTTGCTTTTGATGTATGAAAATGAGTGATTGTGTGGTTAGTTTGTCTGCAATGTTACGTTGAGTGCAGGACGAACCTGTTAAAAAATTTATTTTTTAAACTGCGTCAAGTGACAGCTAAAAATAAACAGCTGATTGCTCTCACATAAAAAAAAAACTAAACAATCAATACAAGAACATTTTTTTAATTTTAGCTCTGTTCGACGTACGTTCGATGTCAGTCCCCAATTTCACCATAAAGCGTTTTTTTTTCAAATTTGTTTTCAAATTGAGTTCCGGCGGGAACCCTCGGTAACGACGTCGAACCAACCTTTTATAAGCTAAATTGCACAAAATAATATAAAACAAGGTTTTGTAACACATTATTAAAATGAAATTAGTGCTATATTTGCAAGTGGTTAAACACTTACTATAATCTGGATGATCTAGCTTTCCAAAAACTTCAGGTTCTGATGATACATTTAGCCAGAATATGATTGATTTGCTTTGTTTTTGTAAATATATGGAGGTTGAAAGAGCTCGTCATAAATTAAAAATGGCTATAATCGTTTAGCCACAGTAGTTGTTATTACGTTACTGTTACGGAACATACTAACCCCACAAAAGAGCCATCCGGAACGGTACGTTACAGGAACGTAACGGAACGCAAAGACTAATGTAGCCTTTACCATTTTCTTAGTTTTTTGGAGATATTTAATTTTTTTCTTGAACTTATCGTCTGTTGAACTTGATTATAAATTAGAATTTTTTAAAATTTTACACTGCATGACTTTAAAATTGCAGTTACAACCTAAATTTACAATATTTTCGTAAGGAAATGAGTTATCTTAAAAATTCAAAAACTGAAAAAAGAGTAAGAGTATTGTGTTCAGTTGTATCATGAAAAATATATTTTCAGGAAGGTGAAAAATCGGAGCACTTTGATTAGAACCGACACTGTTCCCGTTAGTATAGCTCGAAAGCTTGATGAGTGATTCTGAGGCCAGATTTGTAATTAGCGTACCTTCTACCTTTAGAAAAGTATTATTTAGTTCTAGTGTCAAATATTTTACGGACTGAATCTTTAGGTGAAAAAAGTACTTAAATGTACTCACGAGTACTCCCCACTGTAAATAGGTCTTGCTGACAGTTTAAACTTTGTTGCTTCATTTTGGAAGCAAAAATCGTCATTTAGTTATTTTGGGTACTAAACGATGATAAATCGTCAAACTAACCAACACTGACAGCAACAAATATATTGAAAGGGAGGTATAAGAAGAACTTGTTGTAAAATAAATACAAATTTATATAAAATGCATGTTATTGTTTGCTAATTTATGCACAAATCTTTGCTTTTAAACGAAACAAGTGATAAAATATAAACAACAACTAAAATTACCGTATTTAGCAGCAAGATGAGAGCAGAAAGGGGTGTTTTATATAGATTTTGTTGTTGCAATAACCACGATGATGCTGGCAATTCTGTGAAGTTTTTTTTGTTATTTCATTTTGTTTAAAGGGAATTATTTTCTAATAATTTTTTATTTTCTTATAATTTTGTAATTATTTTTTAACACTTTTTTTACTTTTTTTTTTACTTTATTATAGGTATAAATTTTATATTTTTAAATGGTTGCTTTATTTAATTTCATCGGTATTTTTTAGGTATTTTCTTTATTTTTATTAATTTGGTTTTCAATTATTCCAAACTTTATGGGTTTTTATTTTTTTTTTATAAATTTTTAGTTTAAAACACTCACTCACAGTTTAACAAAAGTTAAGACGTGATTGAAAAAAGAATAGACAAACACTACTAAATGACACTGATAGAGTGTAATTACAAATTTTAAACACGTTGTGTTTAATATATTTCTTTTTGTTGTTGTAAATTTTACCAAACTTTTTTTCTATTAACACAAAAACTTTTTTATTTTAAACACACACGTTTAACACATTTTTTTTTATATGCACAATTTTAACATTTTTTTGTTTCTTACGAAAAATCGACATAAAATTATTAATATTTTTTTCTAAACCGTTACTACGCACGACCGCTTCGACGTCTCATAGATAACTGAACTGAGTTTCAGGCTACTTTGTTAAAGCAACTCTATTAAGTAAAAAACACATTACTAAACATAATAAAAAAGCAACACAAAATCACACACACACACACACAATAAATTCCCATACACATGGTGAGCACACTTTAAAGAAGAAGAATATATAAAAAAAGAAGAAGCATGAAATTGTAATAGATTAATGGGAACTCAAAAACACAGTTGTTTTTACTCAGAGATATTTTAATATTGCTTTAGTAGCGCTGTACTAGAGCGTTAGTGTATTATATTGTTCTCTCATTTGGTATGAAGAGTATTTTAGATAATATAAAACCGGCTTTTTTATGTTTCTTTTATATCACAAAGTTATAGCATGTGATATATTTTTGTTGCTTTAAAGTTTTTTTTGCTATTATCTGTAAATAATTGGCTTTTTATTTGTGTAGTTGGTGTTTTTGTTGTTGAAGGGTGTAAGTAAAATTGTGTTGTTGTGAAAAAGATTGGTCTCTATGTCATACCGAGAGGAAGGCACGTGCTAGTGATTTTATGTTTCTTTTTTGTTTATTGCTAAAATCAAAGGTCATCGTCTGCAAATTTTGGGTTTGTCTGTCTGTTATTGGTACACATATTACCAAAAAATTTGTTTGCTTGTTTTTTTTTTGTTTTCTAGACATTAAAAATTAAAGGCAAAATTTTTAAATTGTGTCAACGTTATTCTTTTATTTGTATTATAGAATTTTATAATTGGACATTTGTGCAAATTAGAAAATTATAGTTGCACCACTAAACATCGGCTTATACCTAGACCTATAAACTTTAAATTTTTCATGGAGATTCCATCCACGACATGATTTTTTAAAATTACTTTGATTAGGGACAAAATTCCTCATGAAGTCATGCCCAAAACCTCTTTGGCTAGAAATTTGAAATAAAGGAAAACATACTTTTTGGAATTTTGCTAACAAGGGGAATCCGTTCATGGGTTATCACCAATTGGGATGAAATTTGAATATGTTATAAAGAATCAAAAATTAAGAGACCAATGTTTTTTTTTCAGCTGCCTAATCTTACATGTAATATTTCTTTCAAAGAAACTACATATCGCACACCTAGTTCAAAAGTAACTCAACTCAAAATTTTTCATTTTTCAGAAATCGAAAAAAGATATTTGCATCTTTATACCAATTGAAACATAAAGAAAAACATAACTGTTTTTTAGCAACAGTTAACAACAACAAAATACACTGATATTTTTTTTTATAGACAAACAAATGTATTGTGCATAGTTTAAGTATATAAACCCGAAAAATTAAAATTTTGAGTTGAGTCACTTTTGAACTGGGTGTGCGATATATGTATATATATTTGGTATCTAATAAAAAGTATTTGAAATGTGCATCACCAGTAAAAAGAAAAATTTCCGAGAATGCTCAACTTTTCGTGGTATTCGACAAAAAAAAACCAATAAATTTTTGGTTGGTATTGTAATAGGAGTAGGGTTGTCATTCGAATAAAAATTATAAGATTAATCGAACGAACAAACAGAATATTCGAACAAACAATTAAAAAAAATGCTTTTTGAATAACGAATAATTTGAATAAATTTTGACGATTAATCGAATAAAACGAAAAATTTACCAATTTTGGGAAAATTTGTATAAAAAATAATAATAGTCAAAATAATATTAAAACTCTTATTAATTGTTTCCTAAGACATTAACCCTTTAATAAATTATAAAGATATATGATTTGAATTTCAAGCAAACAATATGAAGTAATTCACAGATAAAGGGATATCATTGAAATATAGCAAGATTTATTAAGTTTAAAGTATACAAAACTATACAAATCTATCAAAAATATTGCTATATTACAACGATAATACATTAGCACTTCAACTTTCAATTCCATTTATGTAATTTCTACGGCTACTAAAATAAGATTAGAACAGCTAGATATTAGGGCGGGTCGATTTAAAAATCGCTCAACGTTCAAGGAAAATCGTATTCTAGGGATCAAAATAAGAAACTTTGCCGAAGGAACCATACCTCTAAAACGAATTCTGATGTTCCGACTTTTGACCCGTAGAGTGAAATTTTGAAAAATCCCATTTTGACCAATTTAGAGTGCCCCAATCGAATCCAACCCAATCGAATATATTTATACTCTATTTCTTCCGGAGAAGAAATAGAGACCCTAATCTTGGAAAGACTCCTCCTACTTTCTGAAATATCTCCATCCCGAGATTTGTACATTTTGCTAAAAAAACACGGCCCTCTTTTAACTTAAATTTTAACCCCTAGAATGATGATTTATGCATTAATCTGCTAGCGCGTCTCCCGGAGAAGAAGTATCTCCCATAATCTTGGAGAGATTCCTCCTACTTTCTGAAATATCAAAGTGGGATTTTTCAAAATTTGACCCTACGGGTCAAAAGTCGGGACATCAGAATTCGTTTTATAGGTATGGTTCCTTCAGCAAAGTTTCTTATTTTGATCCCTAGAATACGATTTTCCTTGAACGTTGAGCGATTTTTTTGCCTCCATACAAATCGACCCGGCCTACTAGATATACTAAAACTCTAGCCGAAATTTTTAACGATTTTCAAGACTGTAGTTTTTTTTATCACGATATAATACCAAATGGCGTATGATTTAGAAATTCTTTGCTATTACTACAATCTAAAATTATTGCATTTGTGAATTGGTATTGTTGTAGTATTAAAATTGATTCCAAAATTTATAAAATTTGGAAATAATAGGATGAAATATTTCAATTGTTTATGTATTTTTAAAATTGTTTTATTTCTTATTCGTTCGATTAATCGAACAGTTTTTAAAAATGAATCGTTCGATCAAAAATTGTTTGATCGTTAATTCGAACAAAATGAAAACAGTTAAAAATGACAATCCTAACTTGGAGGTATAGCCGGTTCAGGTTGAAACTCACATATATTATTCTCTATTATGTTTTAGTGGACACGTATTTTATCTTTTTTAGAAATTCGTGCGCATGTGGATTTTAGACGAAGTTTTCCGAAGCACTATAGATTGCTCCAGGGTGACAACTATATGACCAAAACAAAGGCAATATGGGTATCAAGCTTTAATACTGCTATGTAAAAAGAGTTTTAAATATCCCAGTTTTGATATCCCTTTTAACATATCCAAGTTTCATCGCAATCGGCTGGAACCCATGAAAGGACTCTCCTTGTAAGAACCGCACTAATTATAGATGTTAAAAGTCTTACCTTTGGTGGCCTTTCAAAACCGCTTAAACGAGAAACTTGAAACTTGGTATGAGGTTCATAATCCCGTGTCAACATCCACATAGACAAGATTTCATGAAAATCCTAAAAACCGGCGAAAATTTTGTTTTTATTTAGAAAAAAAAAGATATGATGTCTTTCTATTGATTCCCAAATTCTTATAGTGTAACTTAGTTTTGGGAAAACTATTCGTTAAATATTGTCCTTCTAAATTATGTAAATATTTCTATGTTAAAGCTACATGGCGTATGAGCAATAAATAATACATATAATAAAATTCCTTACACTTCATGTGGTTTTAACTCAGAAATATGGATATATATATATAAAGTACAATATTAAACGAACCTGTTTTTATTATTTTCTATTAGAATTTTATGTAATTCCTTTAATATAATTTTAAATTTAAATATTTTTTTTAAATTCTCTATCAAAATTCTGTTGGTTAAATTTCTAGCATTTTCCAAATTCAGTTGAGGGAATCAGGAGGGGAATGAAGGGGAAAAGTATCCACCATGGCGGCCTGGCCAAACCGCTGATGCGAGGTATCTAAAATTTGTTTTTGTGTGCTCCTTATCTTTTTTTTATTTTTCATAATTTATTTAAAAATTTAATATTTTACAATTGTGTTAATGCTAGTCCCGCTAAGACGTTCGGCTTGTCTGTAGAAATTTAGACTAATGTTTTTAATTAATTTATTGTCTTTTATTGCAAACTTATAAAATGTTTTTTCCCCATTTTATTTCTGTTGTAATTATTGTTAAGATTTAATACTTGTGTTGGTACAGCGTTAAAAATTGTGGGCAGAGTTACGGCTAAGGCATTTCTTCCGTATTCGTTGTGAAAGCGTTACACTTTAAACCTTCCTTCTGCACGTCGTCTTGTGTTGTGCGCGTGATCAATTGGCTGAAGGAATCTTTTGTCATTATAAAATTCTTTTATTCTTTAATTCTTTAATCCCGAATTTTTACGGGAGAAAAATGGGTATGACGTTTGTTTGAAACTTTTTTGTTTGTGAATTTTTTAATATTTTGTTTAGCTCCACTAGATAGACAGGGTGTTTAGAATTGTCTTTGGTGATGAATGTGATGGGGGAAAGTAACGTCCTTGACAGCCTGGAATTTGGTATGTGGGTTACCCAGTTAGACGGCAAAGATGGCAAAAGTCACCCTCTTGAACTTTGGTGCGTGGCTTCCTAATTCCGAGTAGACAGTATATGACCAAATACCAAATTTAACTTGAAACCGCTTTCAAGGAGAGTTCTTTCCGATCTTAATAAAACTCAGATATGTCCAATTGAACCCATTTCGGCTTATTTCGTATTGTTTCAAAGAAATTTTATGGAAATGGAGAACCAAATGAACGAGTTTTTGAAGACGCATTAACTGGTATAAGAACCATGTCCAATGATTTCAAGTATTTTTGTTATTCAAAATATTGTGTTGTAAATGACATTAAAACTGTCATTTTGTTAAGGAATTATATTTGTTTTAAGCTTAAAATTATGTGTATTAATGCCTATTTATTTTAATCGAGTCTTTTTTCGATATTCGTAACTGTTCGTATTTTATGTGACTTTTACAGAAAAGCTTTTTGCATAGTTGTTATAAATACTCAAAGTTAATAGGCAAGATGGGTATAACATTTTTTGTTTTTTAAAGGACTTCAACACTGCGTACAAATAAATCTGAATTTGTTAAATTTAGACATGTTTACAAACAAAAAAATAATAGTTTTGACTCCACATTTTAAAACTTAAATATTGGGAGGTAAAAAATGCAGCTCCCTTATTTTTCTCCTTTATCACATATCCGAAAAACATAAAGATTAAAGAAAACCCATCTGGAAAAGTATTTTTAGAAATTCCCATGGGGAGGGTTGCGAAGAGCACAAGTCACCCTCTTGGTTCTATGGGCAAACCACTACAGGAAGGAACTCGAAATTTGGACATTCGTTTGGACAGGGTTTTGAGAAATTTCGTGAAATTTGGTATTTGACTTCCAAATCCTGTGTAGATATCCTGTTAAAAGTCTCTTCCTTAAAGTTCTAGCCAAATCGCTAGAAAGTAAGTATGGCTTTTAGATTCGACTTCTATGAGACTATCTTTTTGGAAACTCATACAGGAGGAACTAAAAGTGGGAAGCTCTTGAAGGCCCGCCTATACCGTTTTTCTATAAAAACTATACTTTGAATATGTGTATGAGTTCACAGGTTCAAAAGTGATGGCCTATAAAAACCATTGAAGTAAGAAAATTTAAATTTAGATACATGTCCCCCACTCCATTGATAAGTAAGTTTTTGAAATCTCTAATGAGAGCATCACTTAAAATAGCTTGTAGGTAATTTAAATTAACTGAAAATGTAATTTAACATAAATGATTAATCAATTTTCATTTAAATCAAATGTTTTTGGTTATTTATTTTTATATATTGTTTAAATAACTAACAAATCCGTATGAATAAAAGAATAGTAAGTTAAAAATAAATGTTGAAATTTTAACTACATATCAGGAAAAAGAAATGTTATATTTAGTTATTTGAAATTATTTAAGTTTTTTTGTTTTTGTGTTTTTTTTTACAAAATGTAGACACACATAATACATACATATATTGTTTGAATGGCTGTAGTATTTGTGTAAACTTTTTAAATTTCTTGTACATAAACAAAAAATTTTAATAAAATAACAGACTGAAATTTTTTGAATTTTTTGCAAATACCAAATAATCAGTTTTTGTGGTTAAATTTGTGTGAAACTTTAAATAAATAAAATGTTCTTAATGTCTGAAACTTAAGGTACGTTCAGATTAGTCAAATATTTGACAAAAAACATGAAATATTTCTTTGCCGTAATCTGAACACAAAATATTTTTGTGTGTCAAACAGCAAATCAGCTGATTTTGGTCAAACAAAATTATTTGCATTCAAATCAATATTTGACAAACTTAACCATAGTGTGAACACTAGCTATCAAATATATTCTTCTGATTTGAGCAAAATTTGATCTTACAAAAAAAATGTAAGAACAAGCAATGGCAAATAACAGGTGGTAAAATCGTCAATTATAAATTTTTTTACTAAATTTATTAATAAAAGGCTTTATAAAAAAACTGAAATGTAAATAGATATTAAAAAGCGAAATTTGATGATACAATATTTTGAGAAATTTTGTTTAATAAAATATTGTTAAATGGAAAACTATGGAATGAAACGGGGAACGATTGGAAACGGAGCACTGTACACAATTGTGTTGTCGTACGTGAAAATAAAAAATTATTCACTCCGATAACAGAATGGAACATTGGTCCAAAATGGAACGATATGGAATGAAACGGGGAATGATTGGAATCGGAACACTGTACACATTTGTGTTGTCGGTGTAGTGTTCTTTTTTCAGGTTTGCAAAAATTTTGTCCGTTTTGCGATATCATGGACAAAATTTTTGCTCCAGAAGAGTATTAATATACCCTTATAACATACATGGGCTAGGTCCGAGAGAGATCCCGAGTGATCAATTTTTTAAGAAACAGTTAGTTTTTCGATTATGTTTTTTTACACTTTGATTAAATAAATATTTAATACAAATATTTGTTTCAATCTGAACGCTCGACAAATATTTTTTCATTTATTTTATTTGACACTATTTGAGAGCTGTTTGAACAAACAAAACCGTCAAATATTTGATCATAGTTTGAACATAAAATAAAATAATTTTTTATTTGACACAATTGGAAGCAAATATGTAAACAAATATTTTGTTCAAATATTTGATTAATGTGAACGTACCTTTAGAATACGTTTTTCTTGAGATATGGGCTAATTCAACGAAGATATACTTTTTGGATTTTTGAAAAAATCTGGTTATAAATGGGGTTTAAAAAAATCCAATTCAATGACCCATACAAAGCCTTCCATGTGGAAATCTAAAATTTTTAATTGAAACATTCACACTGAGAGAATTATCTGCATGATATCAATGAATTTTTGCATTATATATATGAATTGTCACTGGCACTCGTCCATTGAAACTTTTCATTAAATTAATGCAGTTTTTCATAAAATTTAATGAAAAATTTCATATTATTTATTAAAAATTTCATACAACTAATGAAAAAGTTTCATTAAAACTAGGAAGCCTTTTCATGAAGTTTAAAACATTTTTCATTCACATTTTGAAGAAAATTTCATTAGTTTAGTGCAAAAATTTCATTAAACCTCGTCCAAGGAATTCTCGCTGTGCACTACAAGATGTCAAACAGATTTATTAGGAAGAGAATTTAAATTTTTTTGTAAATATATTCCGGTTTTTAAAACTACTGCACTGAGATAATTATCTTCACTTCAGTTATGAATTTCGTCATAGCTTTAATGAACATTTTCACTGGAACTCGTCCTTTGAAACTCTTCATAGAATCTATGAAACACGTATCATATAAGCCAATGTTTATGAAATGTTTTTGGAATTAATGAAAATCTTCATAAAACTAATGAATCATTCCAACAAAAGAAAACCGTTTATGAAAAAGTTTCATAATTTTTTTAAATATTAAGAAGTTTTTTGAATTTATAAAACTCTTTATTCATGTTTTGAAAAATGCATAGAATTAAGCCAATGAACAGCTTCATGTCGTGGGCTTATATTCAATATCCTCTATCTTAAAAACAGAACTTTACAGGAGTACCTAAAAACTGTTTATTTCGCTTATTAAAAGTGTTTTTAATATTCTATGTTCTACAATATTTTTTTCTAAAGCGACTACTAAATCTCAAGTGTAATTTATTTTTAAAATTTTGCATTATTGGGATATAGAGGTTTTTGCATTTGAAAAAAATCAATGTGTTAAAACATATTATTAGATAGAGCGTTTTGTAAAGTAATAAAATAAAAGTATAATCAATTAATTTATGACTTCCGTCAATTTTTTCTTGAATATTCAACAGCTATAATACAACATAAGGTGTAAAAATAATAATAAATACTCCTAGTATTTAAAAACGAAGTAAATTAAAAATTACACTGTACAACATATTTTTTGGCAGTGAATAATTCCTATGCCAGATGAATTTATTATTTGAGTATAGTAAAAGCCCCCAAAGGCTTTGGTCCTGCGTAGATACAATCAAATTTTATTGCCGTTTAAAGTTTTAAATTTTTTCGCCAACATTGTATTGAAAAAGACTCAAAAAGTAGTGTAATAGTTCTAAATTCTGAGTTCAGATCTCCCCAACATAATTTTAAGATTCATTTTTTCGTTGAATATTTTAACCCTATATGTGCAATTTTCATCAAAAAATACCAAAAAAAGTTTCCTAAAATGGGTTAACATGTTCTGTGAATATGTTCTGCAGAAAATTTTACTAGGAGGTGTCAGAGACGAAAACATCACCCGGTAATGTCAAATCACTGAAAAGGTGAATTGTGATTGAAAACAATCGTAATTTGCTTGGAAAAATAAACAAAAATAAGTCTGTAAATTAAAAAACGGAACATTATAATCCTTGAAATTCCTTATTTTCAACTCTTGCCAATTAAAAAAAAAAATACCAGGAAAAATACGCGATAAGGTATTAAAATGTTAAATAAAAAAATCCATTAAAATATTACATTTGGTTTGAGATCATAAATTAAGAAAAATTAACCTAACATTGTTAACTAGTTAACTGCGTAGTTAAAATAAAAAAAAACTTTCGCTGGTTGTATATACGTCTAACGCAGCAGAGAGGTTAATGAACTGGACAGCAAGTGATAAATTAATATTCACCTTTCTAGTGATTTAACATGACCGGATGACGTTTTTGTCTTGGACACCTCCTAGTAAAATCTGCTGCAGAACATATTCACAGAAAATTGCAACCCCTTAAAAGCACGTTTAACGATACTTTATTGTATTTTTTGGAAAATGGACTTAGATGGCACATGAAAATTGCAGATTAACCCTATATCTGTTCTATGAAAAAATTAATCTTAACATTCATCCGAGCTCAGAATTTAGTTCAAAAGAACTATTGCGCTACTCTTTGAGTCTTTTTTTTTTTTATTAATTAATAATCATATAATTATAAATTATATACTATTACCCTAACCGAGCACTAGCTACTATGGCCTTCGGCGCGTTGTAGCGAAAACCGTAAAATGTTCAGATATTGATCAATATTCAATGGGAATCTTAAATAAACAAAACTTTATCAGATTTATATGTGAGGATTGTATACATTACATCCATAATATTGATGAGGTGCTCGGTAGTATCCAAGATGGAGTTCAAACAAATAAAAAACAATTAAGAGAATATAAAAATGAATTTGAAACAGCACTGAAACACAACGAAACTGAAATAAAACAACTTTTGGAGGCAATCGAAAGAAGATATGATGAAAGAATGCAAGGACTGAATAATGCTTTTAAAATATGCGAGAATAATATTCAAGAAATTAAAAATTTTAATAAAAAAATAAGCGAGTTTGAAGATAAAAACAATGAAATATGTAAATCAATAGAAAATAATAACCTTGAAATGTGCAACGAAATAAAGAAAGTTGTAAAAGAAACAAGTGTCAAAACAAACCAAATGTCATATGCACAATCAGTAAAAAACAATAATACAGTGATGCCAGATCTACAGAAAAAAGTCCCACTTATAATAAAGCCAAAGGAAAAGCAAAATGTAGCAAAAACAAAGGAAGAATTAAATAAAAAAGTTGATCCTGTAAATTTAAAAATATCAAATGTAGAAAATAGAAAAAATGGAACGGTGATAATCCAAACTGAAAATGATGAAGAAAGAATTAAAATAAAACAAGCAATTGAAAAGGAAATGAGTGAAGGATATGAAATAAAAGTTCCAAACCCTATTGAAATGAAAATTGACATAACGGATATGACTTTCAAATATAATTATAACGAATTGGTGGAACAAATAAATAAACAAAACAATATATTACGAGAAAGTGAACTGAATGTCATAAAAATGTATGAATTTAAAAGAAATAATAGAACATTCTATAATGCAAAATTAAAAATAGATAATGAATCGTATCAGGAAATTATAAAAGAAAAAAAAATTAACATTGGTTGGGAAAAATGTAGGGTATTCGATGGAACAGAGGTTACGCAATGTTTCAAATGTCAGGGATACAACCATAAAGCAAGTGACTGCAAAAATAAAGAAATTTGTTTAAAATGCCATGGAGCACATAGAACAAATGAATGTAATAATGAGAGTATGAAGAAATGTATAAACTGCATACGTGTAAATCAGAAATTAAATCTTGGTCTGGATGAGAACCACTTTACAATGTTTAAACAATGTCCTGTGTACCAAAATAAGTTGAATAACAAGAAAAAACAGATGGGAATCAATTTCTAACAACTAAAGAAATGGCGTGGAATATATACTAATGCTCAGGGTTTATTAAATAACTTCAATCAATTGGAAATTATTGCCTTCAATGAACAACCAGAATTTATAATATTATCGGAAACTCATATTACACATGATACTGAAGAAAATGAAACGGCATTAAAAGGATATGAGCAAATAATTACTTTCTCAAATTCAAAAAAGACCGGCGGAGTCAGCATTTATTATAAAAAACAGTTTAAAATAAAGAAAATTTGTGAAAAGGTCAAGGATTTTAAATATTGGATAAATGCTTGTATGTTAAGTTATTGTAATACACATTTTATAGTAATGGCGGTTTACAGATCACCAAGTTGCTGGGAAGTAGAATTCTGTGAAGTTTTTGAAGAAGTAATAGAAGAAATAAGCGAAAATAATGGTGACATAATAATTGCGGGAGATTTCAATATCGACTGGACTAAAGATGGAATATATAAAACCAGAATTGAAAACATGTTAAATGATAACTATTTAAAACAATTGACTAACGAATATACCAGAATAACCGAAAGATCAAGAACATTAATTGATTACGTAATATCAAATATGGAAAATTTATCGGTAAAAGTTAATAATACAAATAAAATATCAGACCATGAGGCCATTGACATAATATTAGAATGTAAACGTGAAAATCCCAAAAACATTGAATCAAAACAAATAGAATACTTTAAATATAATAAGTGGTCGTATAGAAATGAAATAAGATCAATAATAAACATTAATGAGAACTATAACATAAATTGGACTGTTGATTATTTTGACAATACAATAGAGAGTGCAATTAAAAAATTTACAATAAAAAAGAATATAAAAGAACAAAATAATAACAAATGGTTTAACAATAAACTTAGACATTTAAAACAAGATAAAATTATGAAATACCAATTTGCCAAAACCGAAAATACGAATGCAGCATGGACTGAATACAAAAATATAAGAAACATATATAAAAACACAATAACATATGAAAAAGATAGATATATCAATAATCAAATAAGTAATGCCAAAGACCAAAAACAAATGTGGAAAAAAATAAAAGACTTAGTACTAAAAAATGAGCAACCTGTGATAAAATCTGTAATATTTAATCAAATAGAATATAAGGAAAATTATACAATAGCCAATCAGTTTAACAATTATTTTATTGACAGTATTAAAACAATTAGAGATAGTATAGAAAATGTGCAATATATAAACCGAGTACCTATGATAAATAACATTTTTAAATTCCGTGCAATAAATTTACAAGAACTGAAAATAATATGTAAAAATCTAAAAAATAAGCCAGATTTTAACAAAGTAACGGTTAAGATAATTCTTGATAATTGGGACATAATTGGAAAGACTTTGATGAAAATAATTAATAAATCTATGGAAACTGGAATTTTTCCAAGCAATTGGAAAGAATCTATGGTGACACCAATTGAAAAAGTAAGAAAAACACAAAAGTGTGAAGAATATCGGCCAATAAACACATTAAAAACTTGCGAAAAAATATTTGAAAAGGTTGTAAAAGGGCAATTAGAAGAATATATGGAAAATAATAACTTGTTCTCAAAGTATCAGTCTGGTTTTCGAAAAAAATATTCATGTGAAACTGCTGTAAATTATTTGATAAACAGATGGAAAAAAATAGAAAAGAATAATAAGTTAATTGCAATATTTTTGGACTTCAAAAGAGCATTTGAAACAATAGATAGAAATGTGCTTATTAGTAAACTTTATATGTATGGTATACAAGGCATTGAAATGCAATGGTTCGAATCTTACCTAAGCGAAAGGACACAAACAACAAAAGTGAATAATATAAAATCAACCTCAGTTGAAAATGAATATGGAGTTCCACAAGGATCTGTCTTAGGAGCACTGTTATTTATTATATATATTAACGAACTACCAAATATTTTAAACAAGTGTGAAATTGTCCTTTATGCAGACGACACATTAATTTTTACTGAAGCCGAAACAGAACAAATATGTCAACAAAATTTAACACATGATATGATAAATGTAGAAAAATTTTTAAAAATGAATAAACTTAAATTAAATGAAAGCAAAACTAAAATGATGGAAATAAATATGAATAGTAATATTGTAATAACAATCAATAATAAAGAAATAGAAAAAGTGAAACAGATTAAATACCTCGGTTTTATTATAGACAATACATTAAAATTTAAAGAACACATAGATTATATATGTAAGAAGATTGGCAAAAAAATTGGTTTTTTTAAAAGGATAAGAAATAAAGTAAATATAATAACTGCAATAAACATTTATAATATAATGATTAAACCACATTTTGAATTTGGTTCAACAATAATTTATACATGCTGCACAAATCAACAAATAACAAGACTACAAAAACTTCAAAATAAATCAATGCGCGCAATTTTAAAATGTAACCGTTATACACCTATAGAATATATGTTAAATTATTTGAAATGGTTAAATATTCAACAAAGGCTAGAGTTAAACACGCTTAATTTTATCCACAAAATGAAAATGGGAAATGCACCACACTATTTATGTGAACAATTGAATTACGTTGGAGAAGTACAACCGTACAATCTAAGAAATGTGATAGATTTTAGACTACAGAGAGCAAGAACTAACGCAATACAGAAAACACTTTTTTATAAAGGCTTAAATTTATTTAACTCATTACCAATGTATATTAAAAATGAAGAAAATTTTGTACTATTTAAAAGAAATGTTATAGAGTTTATAAGAAACAACAATATGTAATTTTTTGTGAAATGTATGATAAAAAGATAAAGTATTTCAAATACTACTAAATAAATAATAATAAAAAAACAAAAAAAAAACAGACCAGTGCCTCTGGTGGGAATCGAACCCACGACCCCCGCACTGATAAGCCAGCACGCTACCAACTAGCCTACCGGGGCGCACTCTTTGAGTCTTATTCAATACAGTGTTTCCGAAAAAAATCCAAACTTTAAAATTTTACACAAGTTTGTTATAGTTTTTATTAAAAATAAAAATTATGTTTTTTTCGACCTTTAATTGTGCAATGAAAATGAAAATTATTCAAGTTCGATGCCATACTCTATATTTCTTCATTAGGATATTGTCCTAACAAATAATCTATAGAGTTTTTTGTTTTCAAATTTATTATTTGACCCTTTCAGGAATGTGTTGATAGATCTATTTCGGGAATTTTCTAGGTTCCCATCATCAGAACACGTTTTGAAAGCGGTAACAATCCCATCTTAAAAACTTGTAAATTCTACCATTTATTTAATTGTATTGGAAGTGGACCAGAATATAAGTGTTTTGGTTCATTGTAACCTTTATATGGTTTAATACGAGGTAGATGTGTTCAATATCAAAATTCTGGAAGATATACAAATGATCGTTATTTAGATACCGTAGGATAGCTCTTTAAACAACCTGGTGTAATTAATGAAAAACGTATAAGTATGTTTTCTTTAGAAATTCTTTAGTGTATTCTACATATATTGCTAATAATTATGTCCACAACCTGTGCTAAAAATATTTTGTTCGGCAAACCACAGGAAATAGGTAAAGAAAGGGATATTCTAAATAACTAAAGACTTCGTTTTATTGTAAAAATTTCTTAGAAAGTATATACTGTTATGTCAATTTTGTTATCCGAAATTGTTAACCAAAGACTATTTTTTTTAAACTGAATAACAAATGTTGAAATACGTTAAAAAATATTAAAGTTTTAAAATCAAAACTCAAATGGGAGAATTAATGATATTCCAAGAATGTCCCTCAAATTTCCTTGAAGTTACTATACTCAAATCGAAGGTAATCTTGTGCTCTTTTTATATTTTAAAATCTATAATTCGCTATATTTTAAAAACAACCTACGCCATTAAAGAAAATCTGCCAGATTCGTGACAGACAAAAAAATAAAACCCCTTTCAATTACGAAAACCATCGATTCAATAACTTTAATTGCTGAAATTCCGCCAACAACGAAAATTGTTAATTCAATTACTTGAATTATTTGTCAATTAAATAATAACTAATTTTGTGTTGATTTTATATTGGCCAATTTTTCATAAATTTGTTTATTTTTTGAGCTAATAAGACCTAAAATATTCATGTAAATAAAAACTAAATTTTTGTTTACAGTTTTGTCCCGACGTTTCGTCGATTATTTGTCGACTTCTTCTGGGGATTAGTAAAGTTTGATATTGTTACATTAAATTTTTTTTTATAAATAATTTTACATTTAACATGTAACATACAACAAAAAACACGAATTTAACAATAAAAAAAAACATCCTAACTTAATATCACAGATTAATTAATGGCTATTTTGTAGCTTGAATTTATGTTTTTTGTGTCCTCATTTGATTAAAATGTGACCAATATCGTATACCTTCATAAAAACTAAAAAAAAAAAATTGTTTTGTTATAGACGTGTTGTTGCCATACCAAATGTTTTTTAACACCTTGAATTTATAACATTGAATTTAAACAGGCTTGAAATTCTCATTTAGTTTGCAGATTTATTTATACTTATGTGAACAAATTCACAAAGAAATTAGTTTTTTCTTTTTATTGAAGGCAACATTTTTTTTGGAATTTTTCTTTGCAGAAATTAGCCCTTTTGTTGAAATCAGAGTATTTTCTTTTTTTTTTGTTTAAACTAATTTTTAATTTATTTTTTGCATTTTCTTTCTGTTTAAAAAAATTGTAAGTTTTTATTAAACGAAATTAAACATTAAAAATTACATTACCAATTTTATGATAATGTTTTAGAACAAATAAATATTCAGATTTAAACAACTGAAACTAAATTATTTAACTTAATTAAGTAATAAACCTAATAAGAATTAATATCTAATCTAATTGAAATGAATTTAATATATTTTTTACTAATACCACTAAACATAATTATTTATAAAAAACAAGTGCATAAATATTACAAAAAAGCAACAACAATGTGTTGATGTTTGCTTTTGAGCGATAATATAAAAAAATGTCATGCAAGTTCCGAATTTGAGCAAATATTTAATTGATTCAATTATTTTTTAATTGACAGCTTTTAAAATTTTCAACAAACCGATTTAATTGAAAACAGTAGGAAAATATTTTTATCTGTGTAATCTGCATGCATAATTTAGTAAGAAAATACATATTGCAATAAGAGATTATTCGATAAAAATTTGTTGTATTATTACACAGAAAAAACTAAAAACGGGTTTCAATTAAAAAAATTATTGAATCAATTAATATTTTAATTGATTTTGCACCTATCACGACAATGATACTATCAATTAAACCTTTAATTAAAATTAAGAAGGAAAAAAAGTTATAAATAACTTCTACAAAAAAAAAATATGATACTCAGTGAGTATTACTCACAAAATAAGTGTTTGATCTATATGTTGGCATGTGTGTTTTGTTGCAATGCTGAGTCTGTTTGTGTGTGTGCTTGGTATGTTTGTTAACTTCAAATGTATTTGCTATGTTATACTGAAAATTTTCTATTTATGCATACAGTGTATGCAAAATAATATGATAATTGCGTCTAAAAAACAATATGTATTTACCCAGTAAAAAACGCTGCTTACCTGCACGCAGGTTTGTAAGAGAGTAAGCCCAAAAGAATCCCTTACAAACCTGCTTACATATGCCATGATTTTTATATGGTGAATTCCCACTTGGAAGCATTACTTTTTGGCAAAATAAGCGCTGATTTTAGCGCTTATAAAAAGCTGTGATTTCATGACTTTCAGTAAAATTATTTTTCATGTCTAGATTATTACGATTAAAAGTAATAATATGAATATTATATAATTTATTTTACATAAAAATCTGCAGTTATTAATTTTTTGTTGTTAAAATTTTAGACATATTAATATAATAATTAAATTTTTTCCGCACCACGTGCTAGCTCTTCAGAAACAATTAAATGACTATTTATTTTGTACAACATACTCAAAAACACCAAACACGATCGGAAATCACTCGGTAAAACAGGTACAGATCGTTAATAATCCACGATTTTAAACTTTCTGCATTACAACCTGCATCCTTGTAAGGGATTAAGGTAAGCTGCTTACAACCTGTATTATTGTAATGGAAATCAGAAAGCTCAACATTTTTTTTTGTTTATTTTTATAGGAAAATTATTCGTTTCTTTTGCTGCTTCTCAGTATTATGTAATGGTAAGCACTTACATCAGCGCATTTGTTTTATCCTGCTTCTTAAAACACGAAAATTTTTTACTGGGTATATATTTAAAAGTGAATAGAAATATTTATTGATTTAATTAAATATTTGTTTAGAAACAAATTAAATTCAAATCAAATCTTTAATTAGATATTTTAGGTTGATAATTTTTTCTGTGTATATGAAGAGATAGAGGATTTTCCAACACAGAAATGAATTGTCTGAGATAAAGAAATAACAAAATGCTAAATATGCTTCTACTTTGAAATTGATACCATAGATGAGGTATATTGTACTGAATATTTTGCCATCAAAAACGCATTTCGAGAAAATTTAAGATAGAGGATATTGAATATAGGCCCTCGATATGAGTTTTTTTTTAACAATTTCCTAAAATTCTAAAATTTATAAAAGGCTACATTTAAATAATAAATCACTTTATAAAATATGTTGCGCACTTGAGAATTAAATCTTAAAACTAAAGTTTGAAATTTATAAAAGTCTTTTTATGAAAATTTATAAAAGTCTTTGAAATAATTTAATAGCTCTAAAGAAAATTTTCATTAAATTTATGAAGAGATAATTTATAAAATCGAATGAATGAATTTTTGTTTATGAAACTATGAAATTTTATAATAAAATGTTTAAGAAAAATTTCTTAATATTAATAAAACTTCTTGGATATAATGAAATTCTTCATTGAATCTAGGAAAAAATTCTATGAAATTGTTTCATTAATATCATAAATGATAATTCTCTCAGTGTATAGGACTTCAAATTGTATTTACGGTTAAGTTAACTTAAATCTTTGTAAACCCTTAATGGATATCGATTTGCTAAAATTAGCAGCCACAAGAACGCTGTGAAGTAGATCTTGTGGCTGGCTGTGGTAGGTTGTATTCTCTTTGCATCTGTTAAATTCACAGATTTAATCAACACTTCATTTACCAACATAATGAATACCATATATTTTTAATCAAAATCTTCTAACTCCTTATAGAAAACAAATTAATAACAAGTGTATGTGTTTAAATTAATTCTTTTGTATGTATTAGTAGATACGTATAAATCAAATGTATTTAAGTAGAAACCTAATTTTATACTCATTTGGAATAAATTATAACTGATTGGGATTCTACTTTTCCTTTCATACCAGCATCAATACAAACAAAAACACTTAATCGTCTACAAATACATACAAAATAATACTATTCAAGCATGATGATGATGATGACTGACCTGGCTTGACACATACTTTTTTTCGTTAAACCCAAAGAAATCAAAAATTATCCCCAAAAAATCGCCAATTAGAGTAAAGGTTCAACAAAGTGGTAGAGTTAAAATTCTTGATTTAATTTGCCCACATTTACCAGGCTTGGCAGACACTTTTTATCAACATAAAATCAAAAAATATTGCCAACAAAAATCCCCAAATTTGACAGTGTAAATTTTTAGTTGTTTGTAAAACAAGCCCAAAATTAATCTACAGAAAAAATTAAAGTTCAATAAATAAAAACACAAGTGTAAACTAGTTCTGGAAAACAGTCAAATTCAGAACAATTTTTCGTACATCTTTTCTTAATTCTTAAAATTTTACAATTTTGCAAGAACAAACCTATGGGGAATGGGAACGGTTCTGCGTGTGCCACAGTATCGGTCCCTTCGTGCAAGAGACTAGTCCTCTGTTAAACCCTACACTATGTAAACAACTGGCAGCTTGTCATAGGATGGGGTCATTTGTCCTGCTTTAAACCACATAGTGGCATGCCACAGGACTAACCAAAGATGGACATACAATAAGACTGTCGCAAAAGCGCCATGTCGTATAAAATATACGAAATGGGTAAAAAATTCTGACCAACTGGCTTTTTCTTGTTAATAAGCATTCTGGTTAAGTGGTATGTCCTCCCTTTACCAGTCACAGGATTGGTAATTTTAGGACAATTGACACTGCTTAACCCACTTCAGTATTAAATTATACCAGTCCTGTGATAAGTCCTTCTTTAACCAGTCACTTTTAGGACAATTGACTCCTCATTCCCCATAGGGAAACTACAACTTTTGTCACTTCTATCAAAAGATCATGTCTTTATTTATAGAAATTCAGAAACTATCTAAATTGAATTAATGAGGAAAAACCAAGTGAATTTTGGAAGCATTTCTCAGGGTTCTGATTCCAGAAGTCGTAGACAAGTTTTCGCTCAAAAGAGTCTTAAGCGTACACTCACAATATATTTTCTGTTACCGATTCAAGTTTATGTATGAAGTTATACTTAAAGTTTTATTTTTCAATTGAACATTCAATTAAAATACATAGAAATATATTTTTCAACTATTTCTATCAATAGTTTAAAAAACAAACTATAGAAATATATGTACTTTCGTTAGTAGTTAAATATTGGCAGTTAAATTTGATTTTTTTTTTGTATTCAATTTCAAAAAAAAAAATTTCCAATAATACCAAAAACTGTTTTTTACAAAAATAGTTTGCTTAGATACAAAATTATTTCAATTGAATTTACAAGAAATTCAAATATACAATCATAGCAAAAATACAAACAAATACAACCCAGCAACATTTTTAGAACAGATTACCTCTGAACCTGTTCTAGAACAGGTTATAGAACAGGTTCCTGGGAGTCGAGATGTAAAGTGTCACTGCCCCAGAACCAAGTCTATAACTGGTTCTAAAACCGGTTCTATAGCAACCTTTTATTGTTTGTAGGTAAAGAACCTATTGCAAATAGGACAAACTCCATATAAAAAGAACCTGTTGCAGAACAGAAATTAGAACCTGTTATAATACAATATAAGCTGTTCTGC
Source organism: Delia radicum (assembly GCA_021234595.1). Classification (NCBI taxonomy): domain Eukaryota; kingdom Metazoa; phylum Arthropoda; class Insecta; order Diptera; family Anthomyiidae; genus Delia; species Delia radicum. The sequence goes on from CM037851.1 coordinate 225,052,614, forward strand.
AAACAATTATTTGGATTTTACTATTTTACTTGGAAATGTTGTCTTGCGTACACAGAAAAAACTAAAAACGTGTTTCAATTAAAAAATTTATGGAATCAATTAATATTTTAATTGATTTTGCACCTATCACAGCAATGATACTATCAATTAAACCTTTTATTAAAATTAAGAAGGAAAAAAAAGTTATAAACAACTTCTACAAAAAAAAAAAAAAAATATGATACTCACAAAAAAAGTGTGTGATCTATACGTTGGTATGTGTGTTTTTTGCAATGCTGAGTCTGTTTGTGTATGTGCTTGTTTTGTTTGTTAACTTCAAATTTATGCATACAGTGTATGAAAAAATAATATGATAATTGCGTCTAAAATAAAATATGTATTTATATATTTAAAAGTCAATTAAAATATTAATTGATTCAATTAAATATTTGTTTAGAAACAAATTAAATTCAAATCAAATCTTTAATTAGATATTTTAGGTTGAAAATTATTTCTGTGTATGTGTTGTGTCTTGTAATCTCAAAAAAAACTTTTAAATAAAAAAAAAAAAAATAAGGAAATAATCGTTTTTTTAAGGTTTTGTCAGCTAAACAGTAAAGGTTGTTTTAAAAGACTTTCTGTTGTTTTTACTACTTTTTTCAGTTATTTAAACAGTTTGTAAAAATAAATATCAAAATTGTTTGAATATAATAGAAAATCAGAAGTCCTTTTTTAAATTGTGTTTTTAATTAATTTAATATGTATTTTAGTTAGTTTTTAACGTTATTATGTTGTGAGTGTATAGTGTAATTTCTGAGTCAAAAATTATGCTTGTTTGGGTAAACTACCTTCATTCAAATATTTGAACTTTTAGTAATATATGTTTAGCTTTTTTTTTGATTAGCTTAATCTTAAAGATATTCGTTTAAGTCCATATGACATCTGATTTTTTCAAGCTGGAGTTTAAAATTTTAAAGAAAATTTGAATTTTTTTATACACTGCGTTGCAAAACTATAATTACATATTAATTTCACTAAATTTCGTAAGTTAAAAAAAAAAATAGAAGACTTTAACCGGCATAAATTTAAAACCAACGGAAAATCAATAATATTTAGCTAAAAAAACATTTATTTATTTTTTATTTTACTATTTAAAATGGAAAAACAAAATCATTTAGGGTTTCATAACTATAAATACACTTAACTTAATAAATCAAAATTTAGAAAAATTTGAGAAAAATATTTTAAAGCAGAAGATTAAATAATGCGTGAGGCCGTCTTTTTTTTGAATCAAATCGAAAATTCAATCAGACATACTGTCTACCAGTTTTTCCGAAGTTCTTAAATTATAAATCTCTACGCATCAATAACTGATTCTTTTAGATGAAAAACGCTCTCATATTGACGGTTTTCTGCGTGAAATCGACGGGTTAATACTCCCAAAATATTCTCAATGGGGTTTTCATCCGGAAAATATGCGGGCCATTCCGAAACTCTTATATTTTTTGATGATAGCTGTTTCGTCGTCTGACGACTTACATCTACTGAGGTATTGTCTTGTTGGAAAATTAATTCTAGTTAATTGCTATTTTCAATAAAGGTTACCAATGTTTCTCCTAATACTGTAATGTACTCAGAAGAATTCATTCTTGAAAATGAAAAAGGAACTATACCGTCGAAACAAAAAGCACCCCAAACCATTCAGCATCCACTTTCGAAATTTCTTTTTGAGAAATATAGTGGTTCCTTACGTAGGTCTAGCCAATAGTTGCTAAAACAATCTAGACTATGAAGATCAAACTTTTTCTCATCAGCAAAAATCATCTTTAAAAGAAATTTGTGTTTAAGCCGTCCTATCAACAACAGCGATTATTAACTTACAATTCTTCAGTTGGTTTGTAAATTCCTTTTATCATGTTCAAGTCGAGCAGTTTTGTGGCGGGGTAATAGCCTTGGCACAGGCACTTTAAGAACACACTTATGGTTGATTTGGACACATGTACCTTAACACTCCATTAATCATGTCGTTCCGTGCCGTAACGTATTTTGTTCAGAGTTTATGTTACGTGATTTTTTTTAAAGCGCACTAGACACAGAAAAAATGCACTAAACCACAAACAAAACAGCTGATTCGTTACAGCACGCAACGTCAAGACTAATTCAATCTTTACACTCATCGATTATATATTTGAGACTCTTCATTGTGTTGCTGGCACAGTTGATTATTTTATGCAGGTCCGGATCAGAAAGCCAGTTTTATTTTTGCCATAAGCACTCGGATTATTTGCAATTTCCCGAAAACTTAAGCCACATTTTAAATATGATGAAATTTGCTCTTTTTATGAATCATTTTGATTTGAACCACGCGGCATTTTTTTTTTTGCGAATTGGTAAAAAATTGCATAATAACCCAAAATAAATCTTTATTTGCTATTCTTCTTTGTTTACCGTTATATGTAATTATAGTTATGAAACACCAACAAAATATTACTACACAATTGTTCTCTTAAATCAATTAAGTATTCCCTTTAATTTTACACAATAATTGTCTTAAAAAGAGTTAAAAGTTTTAAAAAATCGTTTGTAATATTAGAATAAATAGCAAAAATCATTTGTAATTATAGTTATGCAACGCAGTGTATAAAAACCCGGGTAAAGATGCCTCGAAAAAGCAAGTGTCATATAGGCTTTTAATAGATTGATTTTAAAAATGTTAAGTTTTCTTTGATCTTCTTTTATTTAATTCTTCTTATTTTAAACGAACTTAAGATTATTTATTTATTAATTATAATTATTTATTTTCAATATTTCGGCTCTACATTGGGTGACTTCTTTAGGCAACAATTATTACAATTTGATGCAAATTGTAATAATTGTTCTCTGAAGAAGTCACCCAATGTGGAGACGAAATATTGGAAATACATAATTATGATTAATAAATAAATGATCTTATGCTCGTGTAAAATAAGAAGCATTACATAGATTTTATTCAAAGTCTATATTCAATTAAAACATTTATCAAAAATTTGTAACATCCCCAAAATAATTTTGAAATCCCCAACGAAATCCCCTGCCGCCAAATGAAACTGTCTTCCCCTAAAACCAACAAAAAATCCCCAAATTTGGGCACAAAACCCCAACTCTGACAAGCCTGCTGACTGACTGAATGTGTGATAAAATACTCCCTCGTTCACCAATCAATCTAAATGTCAACAAAATGCTATACATTCGTACTTTTTGTATACATGTCTAGAACAAAAAAAAAAAAAAAAAAAAAAAAAAACTTTTTATCCCAGGTTTTTCATTTAGTTATTGGTGAGATGAGATGATAAAATTCAATACTAAAAATAAATAAAGTTTTAAATGAAAATACAATTTTTTTTTTTCAAAAGTAAAATACGAAAAACGTGCCTTAAATATTAATGAGGCTAAACAAAAATTGGATAAGAAAAATATGTCATCAAAACAAAAAACATCGAGGTTATTCATTAGAAAATGGAATGTTATTTAAAATTAGAATGTTATTAGATGACAATATTCAAAATAGTCAATATCCGACATTTGATAACGATTCATTTAAAATACTCAAAATTTTTCAGATCTACAATTCTGACTTCATCGCTTATTATTAACCCACTTTAGCCTGCAATCAAAAATGAGACATAAATTTAATAACAATGCAAAAACGAGTTTTTTTTCAAATTCATTTTAAAGATGTCGATTGCTATTTTTATATTATAATAAATTTAAAAATAATATATTTTATTGTAGTGTTATTTTCACGTCATATAGACAGTCGCAATTAATTTTTAATTAATATGCATTTGATGAATTTAATTTAGAAATGTTGAGGTTAAGAAGAAGAATAAACCTTTTTCTCCAAAAAATTATAAACACTATTAATTTTTAAATCAGACTAGACTAGTTTCTGCCTCTTTTTATGGACAGGCGTCATCAGTGATTTCCCATTTAAATTGTATTAATATTTGTGTATTTAAAATTGTCAGATTGGATCTATATGATAAATTTTTCAACAACCTGCGGCTGTAAGAATCAAAACTGCGCTCTTCTTACATTACAAACGTAACAATACCAAGTCATGAGCGTTTAGCGATCACACCCAAGTATGGCCACTATCGATTTAAAAATCGCTCAACGTTTAAGGAAAATCGTATTCTAGGGATCAAAATAAGAAGCTTTGCCGAAGGAATCATACCTCTAAAACGATTTCTGATGTCCCGACTTATGACCCGTAGTGTCAAATTTTGGAAAATCCCATTTTGACCCATTTAGAGTGCCCCAATCGAATCGAAGCCAATCGAATATAATTTATACATTCATCTGCTAGAGCGTCTTCCGGAGAAGACCCTAATCTTGGAAAAACTCCTCATACTTTCTGAAATATCTCTATCCCGAAATTTGTACATTTTGCTATAAAAACACGGCTAAAAAGGCCCTCTTTCAACTTAAATTTTAACCCCTTAACGGTCACCTAGAATGATGATTTATGCATTAATCTGCTAGCGCGTCTCCCGGAGAAGAAGTAGCTCCCATAATCTGTTAGAGATTCCTCCTACTTTCTGAAATATCTAAGTGTGCTTTTTCAAAATTTGACCCTATGGGTCAAAAGTCGGGACATCAGAATTCGTTTTAGAGGTATGGTTTCTTCGGCAAAGTTTCTTATTTTGATCCCTAGAATACGATTTTCCTTAATGCAGCTAAATTGCAGTTTTTTTTTGTTTATTTTTCTAATAATAATTCGTGTGTTTGGGTGTGGAGCTACTCCTTTTCAGAACATTTTATTTAAATTGATTACTTTGTACAAATTTAAGAAAATTTTAATGTTTCCATGATTTGTATAATTTTTGAAAAAATATCATTTAAATTTAATTAAACTATACTATACTTTGGTTTAAAGTATCTTTAACGTTAGCTGCATGGGGACAAAAAAGACCCATAAGACAATACTTATGTTATGACTACAAGAATGTAAAGCTCTTAAATTGATATTTGCTTGTTTCATTCACCGGTTCGAACATGTTAAAAAAAAATAATAAAATATTTTTTTTAAAATCATAATTTTTCAAACGCAATATTTTTTCCCCTCTGTTAATGGCTTATTACGAGGCTTGACATCAAAAAAAGTAATAAGGTTCTGGCCTATCAATTCTTTATATTTCCAGCATGCTGATTTCAATAGCGTACTTTATTTGTTGATCTATGCTACTGTTTTTTTTTCGCAAACTGTCTTTCAAATTTGACGAATCTTCGAGGTCAGTCACTTGTACAACAAACTAAATGTTTTGTACTAACCTTAAAGTTCAATTAAAAAAACAAACCACATCAAATTACTGTTTTATGATTTTACATTCATTTTTTACAGTTGTTTCTTGTTATTTAAAAAAACAAATGTTTATTTATTTTTTAAGAACATATGAAGTTTATTTTTACTACTTTTGTGGTTAATTTTTTCAACATTAAAAAACAAATGACAATGTTAGTTGAATTTACTGAAATGTAAGTCGTCCTTTCTTTAAGTGAAATTTCATTTGTTTTTAACTACATTTGCAGTGGTCTTTACCTACATAGTATTCTAAGTGTACCTCCAATAAGAACATAGTGGTTGTCTTTACATTTCAACAAAAAGGAGTTAGATTGATTGCATTTTAGACACGTTATACAGTTACTAGTGAGTTCATGTGAGTACTTTTTGCACCTAAACATTAAAGCTGAAAAATATTTGACACTAGAAGATTTACTTTTCTAAAAGTAAAAGGTAAGCTGTGAAATTATATAAAAGTGGAAAATCTTAGCATTTTGATCGAAAATGACACTTTCCCCGTTAATATAGTTTAAACGCCAGATGTCGGAGAGAGGTTCTGTATTCAGCGTGCCTTATACCCTTAGAAAAGTATACTTTAGTTCCAGTGTCAACTAGTTTTCACCCTGAATCTTTAGGTTCAAAAAGTACTTACATTTACTCACTAGCGCTCCCCACTGTATGGAAAAACCAGCATTTACATGAGACAAACTTCAAAGTAATTTTGTGGAAAAACTGTACCATAGATTGAAAAATAAAGTACGCCATTGAAATCAGGTGGTCACAGCGTATTCATTTTTAGAAGTTATGATTTTATGTTTCTGTGTTATTCATGCACTTGTATGCATATAGGTAACCCATTATAATTAGTTTTTACACAAGGCTGCCAGTAATGCGTAACTCATTACATTTGTGGTATTTAATATAAAAAAGTAAGAATTATAATTTAATATTATTTAAAAACACGATTTTGTACTTTTATGAAATTTGTGGGTAATTTTTATTCCAGGCTAAAGTGGGTTAACGCTATCCGATGAAGTCAGAATTAGTTATCAAAATAATTTTAAGTAAATGAAATAAACACGGACTATTAGAGAATTGTCTGCATGATATCAATGAATTTTTCCATTAGATCTATGAATTGTCACTGAAACTCTTCCATTGAAACTTTTCATTAAATTAATGCAGTTTTTCATAAACTTTAATGAAAAATTTCATATTTTTTATTAAAAATTTCATACCACTAGTAACAAAGCTTTATTAAAAATAATTTCATTCAAACTATGAAGCTTTTTCATGAAGTTTAAGAAATTTTTCATTTAAATTCTAAAGAAAACTTCATTAAATTTCGCCCAAGAAATTCACTCTGTGCAGAGTGAAATTTTTCAAATATTTCGTATTGTATGACAAATGATATATTTTCAGCTGAAATTCGTCACAAGTAAAGGTTTTCAAAGTTCATTTTTTGCAAGAAAGCGACATCAGTTGTCATTTCTACCCACTGTAAAAATCTTAGATCATTCTCTGTACCCGTAAGCAATAAAAAAAGCTTATCTAAGATTTTTACACTGCGTGGAGATAACCGCTGTATGTCGTTTTCTTGCAAAAGCGGATTTTAAGTAATGAACCTATTGTTGAACAAGTGCAAAATGTAGTTAGCAATTACATTTCCTCTGCAAATTAATATTATTTACACTTTAAAATAACAAAACTGATATACCATTCAAACAACTCACAAATATTCACTGCATAAGTTCTCGGCGTGCGATGGAGAAAGAACCACAAACCAATCTGTGGTGTGAATTGCTATAGCAATGAAAGGTTATGTATTTTTTTTAAATCTTTTAATTCTGATGACTTCTACCAAATGATTTTAGTTAAAAAAAAAAAAAATTAAAGCCCTTTTCAATAGACTAATATGATTATAAATGAAATAAAATTTTATAAGTTTCTTAGAGAGTCAAGTAGTTGGTATTGTAAATTATAAGTATTTCTTAAAAACTTCATTTAAGACGGTTTTATTTTAACCACTTTTTACAGACCAAAGTTTACAGAATATCGGCTTGTGTATACGTTTATTATATATGTTTCAAATTCCATCGCAAACAGTAAATTTAAAATGTAGAGTGTCATACACAATCTCAAATTTAACCATCATCTTCTTAATTAAAATAAAAAGATACTATTTAGAATATTTCATTTCTTTTTCCTGCCGCTAAGACTTTTCCAAATAACAAATGCTACACAGGTGACATTTTCAATTGTTACGCACGTTTTATCGTGGTCATTATCATAAAAATAAATCAACCACGCATAAATAAAATTTATGGATAAATAATATAAAAAACAAAGAGAAGAGATATGGATGCCTGCAAGACTTGTGATATTTACACACTCATCCCTCAACATACACGACAAATACTCTTGCACAAAATTACACTTCTCTACAAAAATCAACTTTGCTTCATATTCAAATATGGCGCATAACCAATTGCTCCGCTACAGGAAACATTAATCCGTAATAATGCCAAACTTACACTTAGAATACTATGTAGGTAAGACCACTGCAAATGTGGTTAAAAACAAATGAAATTTCACTTAAAGAACGTACGACTTACATTTAATCATCATTTGTTTTTTAATGTTCAAAAAATTACTAACAATTGTAGTAAAAATGTACCACACATGTTAGTAAAATATAAACAAACATTTTTTACGGCGCTACGAAATAACCCCCAATGAAATAACACCCAAACGACAAAATGAAATAACCCCCAATGAAATAAATCCCAAAAAGAATGAAATAAGTCCCAACAAAAAAAAAATTAAATAATACCCAAAAGAAATGAAATATTCCCCAAAGGTGAAAATGAAATAACACCCAAAATTTGGGGGCTGTTTCGTAATGAAATAACTCCCAAAGGAAGAAATGAAATAACCCCCAATGAAATATGCTCCAAAGAAATGAAATATGTCCCAAATTTTTTTTATTTTTTGTTTTCATATTTTTGATTCTTTTGTTACACTGTTCAGTTTTTCTGCGTGGCGGCCTGCGACCGATCTTAGGGGTTTTCTCCTCCATAGGACGCGGCAGGTGGCTTCGCTGAATACAGTTTTCCTGCGCGCGTCTCATTATCTTCCCTAGTGTGACGAGCGCAGGGAAACTTTATTCAGCGAAGTCACCTGCCGCGTCCCATGGAGGAGAAAACCCCTTAGAGCGGCCGCAGGCCGCCACGCAGAAAAACTAACAAATATTAAAAAAATTTCACTTTTAGCAAAATGAAATATCCCCCAAAAAATATGAAATAACCCCCAAAATAATTGCATATGAAATAATCTCCAAAGAATTTAAATTTTGGGCTTTATTTCATTGGGGGTTGCTTCATAATGAAATAATCTCCAAACCGTAAGATGAAATAATCCCCAAAAAAAAAATGAAAAAACCCCCAAACAATTTTACACAATTTTTTTGGGGGTTATTTCATTTTTGGCCGTTGGGGGTTATTTCATTGGGGGTTATTTCGTAGCGCCATTTTTTACAAGTTTGATATAATTTTTATTAAAAAAACATAATTTTTATGTTTTTTTCGACCTTTAATTGTGCAATGAAAATGAAAATTATTCAAGTTCGAGGCCATATTTTATATTTCTTTATTAGGATATTGTCCCAACAAAAAATCAATAAAGTTTTTTTAAATAACTGTAAAAATGAATGTAAAATCATAAAACAGTCATTTGATGTGGTTTGTTTTTTTAAACAAACTACAAGGTTAGTAACAAATGTAATGTAGTAATGTGTTCTACAAATGATTGACATTTACATTTAAAATAAAGAATCTGTATTACAACCCAAACAACTAAATACATATTTTTTTTTTTTTTTTTTTTTTTTTTTAATTTAATTTTATTAATTCAAAAAAAAGTTCCCTGAGTGTACAGTATTTGTTGTCCTATATGATGCGAATGAAAAAATGGAACAACTTTTAAAACATTTCCAAAATGTAGGCATAATAGACGTGTCTAGCAGTTTTAAAATTTTGCTCTGATTTCTAATATATTATATATTTATAATTATAAATATTTGAAGAAAGAAACTTGACTATATTACTATATTTTTATTGAGAATTTGAAAAGTAAAATTTTATAATAAACACTAACATAAGAACTAACTACTAACGAGTTTTAAATGTTTAGCGGTTTATTACCATAATGACACTGCACTGAGCGAATTATCTGCATGATATCAATAAATTTTTGCATTAGGTCTATGAATCATGCGTAGGAACATATAAGTGTGGGTATTCAAATTTCCTCAAGATTTTTAAAATGAAATTATGATCCATGATACGTAGCGCCCACTAGACCTATTTTAAATATATTTTAAGTACAAAAATGGGGAGCAAGTTTTTTAGTTTTTTTTGTAATTTTTTACTGTTAAAATAATAAATTTACTGTTCAAATAGTAAATTTTAATGAAAATATGACTTTTTAGTTGCTATCGTTGACATTATCCAGGGAAACAACGTGGAGGTAATAGTAGTAAATTGAAGGGTGTTCTCCTCCAGTCCGCCTGGAGCAGAACACCCTTACACTCAAAAAAATAAGTTAGTAGAAAAGTTAGTAAAACGTCTTGTAAATCAGGTATACTATTTGGTAGCAAATTTTTTGCTAAAATTCTGTTTTAAGCTAAAATTTTTGTTATACTTATTCAGCACTTAACTGTTTTGAACTAATGTTTTACTAATATTATACTAATGTTTCACTAATTTATTTTGCTAAAAAAAAATTGTACTGATAAGCACATTAATAGCGTGGATAACAACCAGATTGAAAGATAAACGAACAATGAAGTAGATGTCGCGGCATGTCAAGATGTAGTAGAGAAGAGGAAAATGGAAGATTTTTGTATCTGTATTTCATACATAAAACAAAATTGTGGATTAAAACAACTTAAATATTGCGTTGTCACCGGCTTGTGAAAATAATTGTCTATTAATTAAATAAAAGACAAAATAAAATATTTAAATTAAATAAAGATTAAATATGTATTTCTAAACTAAATATTTATAGATATTAATAATCTAGTCTGGTCAAATTGCAAACAGTCTATATACTTAAAGCGAAAGACAAAGACATAGATCTTAGGTAGATTTTTATGTTTCCTTTTTTTTATTGCAAAAAAAGGGTTGTATATGTTATTTTTCGTTTGGTTTCTATAATTCTCTGCTGCATTTGCGTTCCTTTAAAAGATAGTATCATTTAGACAACCATTGATGTAAGTAGTTGGAAGATAATTTTGTTTATATTATATATAATTATTTTTATTGTTTTTAGATATTACATTAATTCATGTCGTCAATTTGGGAGTGTGAACATTTTTATGTTTTGTAACGTATTGTAAATTATTTTAAAAAGAATCACAAAAATAATGTTTATGATTTTCAGCAAATAAATTAACTAAAGTATAATTTTTCTACAAATTTTTTGAGTTTTTTTCAGTTTACTAATATTCAGCAAAAATGTTATTAGTTTTTAGCAATGGTTTTTTAATTTCTAATCCACTAAGTGTTAGCAAAATTTTTGCTGAATCTACTAATTTTGTTGCTAAAAATCCGCTCGCTGATTTTCAGCAAAAGATTTTGCTGACATTAGCAATTTTTTTGCAAGCACCCTCCTGACTAAAATTTTGCTGACTCAGCAAAATTTTTTGCTGACTTTACTAACTCTTTTATTTGAGTGTAGGTGTCCTTCGCTTAGGAAAGTTTTTTTTTGTGGAGCCGTCCTTCGGCCGGGCTTAGGAGTTTTCTTCTATGTGATAGGCAGTATAGTGGCTTCGTAAAGTTTTCTGGCTGACCGGCATTTAGCCGAGCTTAGGGATTTTCTCCTATGTGATAGGCGAAGCAACTAAACTGGCTTCGCTGAGAAAAGTTTTTAAATTTTGCGATTTATCAAAAAAATTTTATTTGTTGTGTTTTAATATATTTGTAAAAGTTTTCGAAAATAGCGCTGCAGGCAAAATTTGTAAACGGGTGTAGAGGGCGCTACGTATCACAGGTCCTAAAAATAATATTATTTTTGAAATCCTGAAGAAATTTCCTTTTACTACAGTATCCACACTTGTATGTTTTTGGGCTCTACGAGCTCTGGCTCCCTTAACCGAAAGTAGAAAAAAATTACTTTTTTAATTCTGGAGAGGACCACCTACATGTTTTTTTTTTGAGAACACCCTATAAAGTGCAGTTTAGCTTTTCATTTAATTAATGCAGTTTTTCATAAAATTTAATAAAATTTTCATTTTATTTATTAAAAATTTCTTACGTCTAATGAAAAAATTTCATTAAAAATAGATTCATTTTCACTATGAAGCTTTTTCACAAAGTTTAAGTAATTTTTTATTTACACTGTGAAATTTTTTTTTTAAAACTCGTCCAAGAATTCTGGGAAAGGAAAGCTCAGAATATAGGAATTCTTTGTTAGTATGAACTCATTTAAATGTCTTGACTTTTCGACAATAATTTTCATATAAATATATTATCCTTAAGACGAATCCATGGAATAGATTGGAATGTACTGTTTTTGTCAGCCCACAAACAAAAACTGTTAATATAATTTCTATTTTTAATACGAGTTTCATTTAATCTGTTAAATTTTTCCCACAGTATCAGAAAACGCCAATCTTGTTATTAAGATTATTTCTTGTAGTGTAATCTAAAAAAATGTGAAGTTTGATATGCGTATTGCATATTTTTGGTACTTTTTTTTTGTAGGAAAATCTATTAAAAACCGTATTTTGACATAAGTTTTACATATTTTTTACAAAAAAGCGCATCAATGGAAAACTTACAAAACAAAAAAAAAACTACACAGAGCAGAAAAAATCTAATGCTTCATATAAAAAAAATTTAGTTTTATGGAAAACCCGTTTTGTATGAGAACATTTCTCAAATTTACAGCATTAAAATAAATGTGAACAAAATTTTCGAGTTTTCGTAAAAATATAAAGTTTTATATGCATATTGTCCATATTTTGTTTACATACCTCTCAGAAATCCACTAAAATTGGTTCTTCGGGAAAAACGCGAATTATGCCGAAGTAGACTGAATGTCAAAAAACGAAAAAATACATGTCTTCTTTTACTTAAGAAGTACTTACATTTATCAGTTTCATGGTAATATGAAGTGCTTAAATAAAGTGCTCAAAAGTTGGTTAATTTTTTACAATAATAACAACAACAAAACCGAGAAACTTTACAAAAACAATACTCCAGCAGATGCTCCTATGAAATTCCTCTTCGAGTATAACATATTGTCCTATTGTTCTATTGGTATAAATGCCGAAAACGGTTATTTTTGTCCCCACTTTTTAACCCCGAAACCATCATTATGGCAGTTAAGCAAAAACCGGTCGATCTTAGATTGTTGTCTTTATAACATATCCAAATTTTATTACAATCTGAGTGTTTCAGTTGGGATACTTTCCTTGTAAGTGAAATATTCCAAATCGAAATACGTCAGCTTTTTTTGCTCCAGATTCTACGAGGGCGGATCAATAAGTCCGTGACTTTTCGAACTTCCCTCGTTATTATATGAAATGCAGCACTGCTCCCATCAAGTAGCACCTGTTAATAGACTACTGTCAAATTTTGAGCAAGTTCCGTCATTTACTTTGCGTTTAACAGCTGATACAAAAGATACAAACTTGTGGATTTTTTTAAAAATGGAAAAATGTGAATTTCGGGTGCTCATTAAACATTATTTCTTGCGACTTTCGTTGTGGTCGCACAAGTACAAACGACGCTGAACGTTCTGGACGGCCGATTGAGGTCAATACACATGAAAATGTAGAAAAAATCCACGATATGTTGTTGGCCGATCGAAGAGTAAAAGTGCGTGAGATTGTTGATGCCATAGGCATTTCATATGGCCGTGTGATTTCGATTTTAAATGATCAGTTGGGTTTAAGAAAGCTGTCTGCAAGATGGGTGCTGCGCTTGCTCTCAATTGACCATAAACGTAATCGTGTGACAACTGCAAAGGATTGTTTGGAGTTGTTTAACAGCAATTCGAATCGAGTTTTTGCTGTGTTTTGTAACTGTGGATGAAACGTGGATCCATTACAACACTCCGGAGATCAAGCAGCAGTCTAAACAATGGGTTTCTCCGGGTGAACCGGCTCCGAAGAAGACCAAGGTAAGTTTGTCGGCCAACAAGGTGATGGCAACATTTTTTTGGGATGCACGCGGGATAATCCACATCGATTACCTTCAAAAGGGAAAACAATAAACGGCGAATATTATGCCAACTTATTGCACCGATTTAACGAGGATTTAAAAAAAAAAAACGACCCCACATGGCCAAGAAAAAAGTTCTATTTCATTAAGATAAAGCACGGGTGCACACGTGTGCAGTCTTAATGGCAAAATTCCATGAATTGGGCTACGAATTGGTACCTCATTCCCAATATTATCCGGATTTAACCCCCAGTTACTATTTCCTATTTCCAAACCTAAACAAATGGCTCGGTGGAAAGAGATTTAGCTCCAACGATGAAATTATTGATCAAACAAATGCCTGTTCTATGGACCTCGAAAAATCCTGTTTTCTGGAAGGGACACAAAAATTGGAGAAACGTTGGACTAAGTGTATTGAGCTAAAAGGAGAGTTTGTTTAAAAATATATTTTTTTTTTTTTTTTTGCAAAAAAAACTGTGTTTCATTCAAAAAGTCAAAGACTTCTTTGATCCGCCCTTGTATTACAATTTTTAAAACTACTCAAAAGAGCCATATTAGTGAACAAGTACTCTAAAGTGGACCTAAAATAAAAAAAAAACTCTTTAAAACATAAAAAATTCTTAAAATATTACGTTAAATCGACAAAAATTCGTTTTAATTTCGTTTTAAGTATGCAATGCTAACTTTTTTGATTGCGGTTAATAAACGATATTCGTTTACTGTGAAACATGTTGAATAATTGTACAAAATAGGCAAGAGCAGTTAAAAAAAAAAAATCAAAAAATATTAGGAAAATATATTAAATCTCCGCTTCAGCGAATATTATGAAAATTTACTATATTTTTTATGGAATAAATTAATTTTATTAAAACTGTGAATAAAATTCTTACCGTTTGCAAAAATCCGACTTTTCACTTTCGATGCGTTCTTTTGCAACAACAATATAAAACCAAGAAAATCGTGTGCATTCAGGTCAAAACTTTCTTGACAGATTCGTGAAACAACAGAAAAAATGTACAATTTGGAGAACTGGCCACATTAGAGAACACTTCCCTATTAGAATTTTTTTCTGAATGATTTATTGTAATTAGGTATTGATTTTTTGAAATTATTGTGGTTTTGGCATTTTAATTGTGTGCTGTCAATTTTGTTATCCTTAGTAGGTTAAAATATAGGAAAAAATGCAGAAGCAGCAAAAAATGAGTCAATTGACTTCAAAGGTTCTATCGTGTGACAAATTACGAATAAGCCTGCCCTTCAGCTATGTTTGGTTATCGATTTTTTCTTTTATTTTCTTGTAGTGTTTGTTTTAACTATTGTAGTTGAACACACAAGCAACAAATATAACTATGCTGTTAGCCAGCCAATATGCACAATCACCATTAGCTCAAACTGCAGACCGTTCTGTGATCGAGCTCTTTTAATGATAATAATATTTTTGATATATTTGTAAATTTATTTCTATACATGCACCTAACACGTCACAAGTTATTTGAAACGTGTTTATTAAGTCCCTTCTATAACAGCGAGCCCTATGAAAATATAGACAAATCTCGGTTTCCAATAACAAAAATATTATCTTTTGTTGCAAATCTGAAATATTTTAATTTAAATTTAAAAAATTACCGCGTTAATTAAGAGTCAGCAATTTAAAATTTATATGGAATTTCAGAAATTTTAAAAACCTTCATGTAAATTGTAAATTTTTCATTGAATAACAATGACAGGTTAATAATAATTTTTAATTAACTTCTGAATGTTATATTTAATAGCTTGTTTAACATTATTAATATACAATGAAATATTTGTTGGGAAAATTACCTGCTGTCTTTAAATGTTCTGGTTGTTTTTTCTTCTACTCTTAGACAGTTTACTAGGGGTATAGTAAAAACGTGTTAATTTGGTATTTTCATAGTATCCTTAAGCGAACAAAAATAAATAACAAAATAAGACATTTTCAATAAGGATGAAATGTGAAATAATAGAGTAGGAATTAATAGAGAAAGGCATTGTTAATTGTATAAAGATGAAAGACCACCACTACCACCACCACTATAACAACCAGAGACACCTTCACTACAGTAAATACTTAGCAGCTTTAATACCATTTTCTCTAAGTAGTCAGAGTTAAAAAGAATGAATTCTGTTTGAAAATGTTAGAACTGGAAGTATTATTAGATATAAAAATTTCTGTTAGAATTTGAAATATAAAATTATACAATTGGTTATCGATATATTGAATTTTGCTAACGCTTCACAGTGGCATATATCACAAAACTTTTGGAAATAATTCGGCCATTTATTACCTAGTGGTCCGATTGCAATGACATTCAGAACAGGAATAAGTGACGTAATATCGAGCTCACCGCGGAGGGTGGCAAAGTTGAGCACTTTTTGCATACAAAATTTCAAGTGCTCGCCATTTTTTTTTTTTTTTTGTCTTTAATCTAATTTTAAAAACCTAACATATTTGTAAGTTGCTAGTAGATACTAACAAAAAACATTAGTGGCATTCATTTTTGGCAGTAAATAACCCTTGTCGATCTGGTTTATGGTGCACGTTTGATAAATTTATCAGAATTTACCAAAACCAACAACAAAATGTATTGCACTAAAATATACTAAGCTGTGGCGAAATACCAATAAAAAAAATGTAGTAAACACGGGTGATAAATTTATCAGCAAAAACACAGCTAACTGTTCTGCCGTCAAAAAACTTTATTTTGTGTTAACTATTAGAAAAACTTAAAAACGAATAAAAATATTGAAAACCCAATTTAAAATGAAAGCATTTTGCATTTTGCTCTAATAAAGTTGTGCTTTTTTCTTTTTCTGTAAATTTTGGCATTTTTCTTAAATTAAAATAATTTTTTATACATTTGTGGCGAAAATCAAAAATTAGCTGATTTATCAATTCACCATACATTAAAAAAATACACTCACGCTTTCTTGTGAAAAAATCGAAGCAAATATAACACGAAGTAAATATAACACTAAGAATGATAATCGCTATTGTGAGTATTATCACCTACCGCGATATTACAATTTTAAAATGTGAAATTCAAAATTTGGTCCGACTCAGGTCCAGTTTTTTGCTAATAGCGGGACAAAATCGAGGACAATTTTAAGCTAAAGATATTAGTTATTTAACCTAAGGAATTCTTTATGAAACACAAAGTTAATGCAATATCTTGTTTCACTCAAAAACTACATTCGGTTAAACTAATAATTTAAAAAAAAAATTACTTTTTCCGATTGTTTCCCCAAAAAGCACAGATAAATATTATCTTTCAAAACATATAAAGAATGCATACTCTTCAGAAAGACTTTTTCATGTAAAAATGCGTTTTGTTAAAAACTATTTTATTTGTATATACTATTCCCCCAGCTGCTTCTAATGTTACCGCATTTTTAAGGCAAATATCAACTTTAACCCACTGTTCCAAGATTTGAACGTCTTCGATTAGGTAGCGGAAGCGGTTGTAGATACTCCAACATATACTTATATTATTGAATAAGTCGCTTCCAATGCCCGCTTTAAATGTATATATTTACATAAATCCTGACATCAATATCATATTGCTGACTTTAAAATCTATTTAAGTCCAAAAAATCATTGGATTATTTTTATTAATAAATATTTTATTGAATAGTGAAAATTAGCATTTTAACAAATACCTCCATTTTTACCTTTCTAATAGCATTACCCAAGTTTTTGTTCCAACAAGGGGTATAAATGTGCTTATTTCTAAACATTTCTTAATCCACAATTAATTTAATTTCCAACGATAAATATATGATATATTTACAACCCCTTAACAGGAAATCTTCAAATATTTCTTACTATAAGTGTTTGTATTTTTTAAACCTGCCTTCAATGATGCAGGATATATAATTGCATATATTTTTTTTATGTAAAATTGTTTTTTTTTGTTTCTGGAAAAGCTCTTTTAACACCAACTTTTGTTTTTTTTTTTATTTTCCCGACGTTGGCAAGCTGTTTCCATCAAATCTTATGCCAGTGCTGAAGTATTTGAGCATCCAACTGTTACCCAGCAGTTATCATTTACGTACGCTTCAAGCTGTCAATAATTATATTTCTCATTAGCTCAGTGGTTAGAGCTGTCGGCGGCCAGAGTTCGAATCCCGGCGGGTCCAAAAAATTACGCATGGACTTTTATTTAACTTTATTTTGGAAAACAAAGTTTTAGACCACTTTTTTCGTAGTTTTATCAAAATTTTGCCAACGTTGCAAATTTTGTTTCCCCAGTGCATTTTCGACAGTTTTTCAACAGACGGACCTTTTGTCTAATGATGTTATCATTTTGGACTTGTGAAAGCACTTGTTGCCAGCACTTGTACCACTTGCTTAAGTGCCTTGCCAGCGGTGGTCCGTTTGTCTATTTCTGACTGGGTAAAGGGTTTAAGGCCATAATCGGACTGAAAAATATTGTATGCATAATAAATATACCATTTAATTATCTTTAATTAAAAAAAAAACTCTAAAACTTCGGGTTCTGATGAGATCTTTAGCCAGATCGAAATACTAGTATCAACCTAGCTAATATGTTTGATTTGCTTTATTTTTGTAAATATACGGAGGTTAAAAGCTCGTTATAAAATAAAAATAACATAAAAATAATCTCGATGTATATAAAATCAAAAAACTAATAAAACTGTAAAAAATAGTACTTGAGCCAGAGTAAAAACTAAATTTTTTTTATATAAATGGAACATTTTTGGTCTTCAAAGTTTAGTAACATCATGATGCTTGTTAGGAAATGACCCTAACCACGTGTTTGATTACTAAGAAGACAATAATGGAGAAAAATTGATGATTAATAGATTCTTTGTTAAAGTTCTGCCTATTGTGGAGGCTCTAGATATTTTTATTTAAGTAAAACTACTTTTTAAAGTTCAGCAATACCTTAACAAGTGTTCTACTTTTTTATTTTTGAACTTCCTTTTCGGATTCAGCGTCGGTAAAACATAGAAAATAAATGTCAAAGATATCGAACATTTTTTCAAAATTTGTAAACCAGTGATATACATTGCATTCTTTAGAAGCTCTGGTGCTAACCAACAGGTAGACAGTTTGAAATTTAGTTTTTCTCAATATTATTTTTTTTTTTTAATTTTATTTTGCTGTCACGTTGAATACTGTGTTGTGTTCATCATTTGTTTGTTTTTCAGCTCTTTGGTAAATTGTGGTGACTGATGATTGTGTGGGAAATGCAAATGTCTTGTCTTCTTTAAAGATGCATTAGAAAAAGTTTTTTTTTTTTTTAATTTAATTTTTGCATTTTCCTTTATTTCAATTTGATTTTAATGTTATCTCTTTTGTAGGTATTAATGGTAATTCAATATTTTATTTCTCATGTGTTTTTCTTTAGTTGTCTTTATGAATGTTATTTTTTTCTGGTGTCTGCGAACAACCAACTGCATTGTTGTATTATGGCAACTTGTGGTGCTGTTTTTCCAATTGCTGCTTTGATGTGTACAACATGTGTTCAGCTTAAATTACATTTTTGTGAACTAGTAGTCATATTTTTCAGAAATGTGGAATGCCTGTGCAATTTTTAATAATTTTTGGTAAGTGATATGTTTTATTTCCTAGTAAAGCAAATACATACAGTGAAGTTTGGTTATAACAAACTCCTAGGAACCTGACAAATTAGTTTCACAAGTGAAAAAAAATTGATGTGTGGCATCATCGAATTATATTAAATTATATATAAATTAGAAACGCGATGGAAGCAAAATTGATCCGAAAAATGAGAACATATAATTGTATCTAAAATACATCAAATTGTATCGAATTAGATACAATTGTATAGAATTAGATCTAATTCGAAGCAATTAAATATAATTTTGTGTAATTTGATGTATTTTTGATGCAATTTCATCTGAATTTTGCCCCCATACAAATTTTTGTGTATTATGTATAATTGTATCGAATTAGTTATAATTTATTTGATAAAAGTTGATACAAACAGTTATTAGTTTATCTACACAACTATATCAAATTATATATAATTTCATGAACTAATATGTATGACTAACACTATTTATACAGTTTTTTCTTACGAAGATGAACCTGTGGAGCCAAGAAATAATAATGGCTCTTCTTCAACAATTTAACTCCGAAAATGTTTGCTTTGCAGAAAAATTAGCTTTTCTCAGACTTTTTTACTATTAGAATGCATAAATATGAACTCTTAGCATATGTTAAACTTCTTATGCTAACTAAAGAGGTATGTTGCGAGAGAGTCTAATTTTTTTGTGTTATTTTTCATTAAAAGTACATACCCGAGTAAAAACTTTCATATACAATCATATCTTATTTAATATGATTTTATATTAGAATGTAGAGCTTTATATAGCTTTATATAGCTTAATGTGGATATATGTGATGGCGCATATGATCAAATTAAATTTTATCTTGGATTTGGTTTTACGAAACCTTTTTATATGGTCCCATACATATTCATATTTAAATATATATCGATTGATACTGAAGTATATGTGGCATATACTACTACATATGGTATATATTAGTTAGCATGATTTCATATATAATTTTATATCGCTTAATGTTGCGTATAATAGTACAAAATATAATATCTTTCGTATAATTTTGTTGTTTGGCCAATGTAGTTGTTTAATAAATTTGTTTTTTATTTTAGCTAATAAGGCCTAAAGTTCTTTATGTAATTAAAAATGCATTTAATCCATATTTTCCCAACGTTTCGTGAATGTTATGTTCACTTTATCAAGGGATTCGTCTATTTAAATTAAAGAAAAATATATTTAACAATATTACAATAAACATTTACTACAAACAATTATGACTTACTGTAAGAAAAATTATTTTTATTACATTGAACAATAATTTTTATTGTAGACAAACATAAAACAGTAAACATGAAAATTAAATTAAACACAATCTTAAAAATTATATCACAGGTTAATTATAATATTGCAACACAGTAACTGGCGTTAATATTTTGTGTGTCTTCTTTTAAGTTCATCGTCTTTTTTATTTTCTGTTGTATCCTTAATGTCTCTATTGTGAATCTTTTCTTTTCTATTTTTTCACGATCTAATATTCGTATTTTGTCAAAATCTGCCATATGATTTGTATTTTTTATGTGTTGAGCTAATGCAGTACTTTCTTTTGATTTGTTTATGTCCATTTTATGTTCTGTTATTCTTGTTTCTAATGTTCTCTTTGTGGTGCCAATAGGTCCATTCGTTTACACCAAAATTTGCACAAATTTGTACAAATTTGTACTGGATTTTACTGAAATGCGTTCGCGTACACATAAATTTGCAAAAGAGAGCATCTACTAAGAGAGTAAAGTGACAGTTGTCAGCAAAAAACCTGCAAATTTTTACTGGAGAAATTTTTGCCAGTAAAATCCAGTAGAAAACAAAAACATATGATTAAATTAAGTAAACAAACAAAAATAAGCATACATTTAGTAATAAAAACATTTAAAAGATTAAAAGCTGAATTAAAAGGGCGGCAAAAACTAAAAATAATTATTTTCAACCTGAAACAAATTAAAGTAGTCAGTTACAATTATTATAGTAACAATTTATCAGTTTTCTAATATCTCTGTTAATTGTTTTTATTTACATTAATATATTAGAGATGTAAAGCTAATGAATATATGAATACTTCTTACTGCATATTATTCAGGGTACCGAATATCAAAAATCAAGTATTCATGTATTTTCGTATGTTATTTAACTAGAAACAAAATTAAAAGTCATGTCCAAACTAAACAAGTCTAAAAGCTTCCACAAAAGTTTATTTAATAAATACAATTGCTACGAATTTATAATTATTAAAATGCAATACATCAAGTACCAAAAACAATATATACTGGGTAGTCTAAATAATACATATTTTACAACACTAAGCTTTTTAGCGCTCATATGTTTGAATTAACCTGCAAGTTTTTGCAATTTTTCCGTTCGTTTACTTTTTTTTGCAAGAGCCAGTTTTGAGAGTAAAATTTGAATTTTGCCCAAAATTTACTCATCTACTGGATTTTACTGGAAAGTAAACGAATGGACCTAATATAAACCAAATCGCAGCTTTGATCGTTTTTTCCCTTACATGGTATTTCATAAACAACGTTGCTTTGTTGTTGTTTGTTTATTGGTGTTTTTATGTTTGTAAATATTGTGCTTAATGTTTTATTGGGCTTGTAGGCAAAACATATGTTTTTTTCCTCTATTGCTTCTTTGATGTTATGTTTGTCAGTAAGGCCAGGGATGTATTTTACACTGTAAAATTGTTTTTTCTCTTTATCGATATTAGGGTGGCCAGATGTTTTGTTTTCTATTTTTTTCACTGCATTTGTTATTAAAGTTATAATAAGATTTTTTGGAAAGCTATTGTTTGCTAAAATTTTAGTTATCGTTTCTATGTTTTTTGAGTGATATTGTTTGTCACTAATGTTAAGTACTCTGTCAATAAAATTTCTGGCAGTATTAATTATTTGGCTCCGTGGTTGTGTTGCATTAAAATTCATGATTCTTCCAGATGAAGTTTCTTTTGCATACCAGTCGAAAACTATTTTATTTTCACTAATGCGTAGTTTCGTATCTAGGTAAGCAATTCCTGTGTTAGTTTGTATTTCGATTGTGAACTGGATTTTTCTATGATATTCGTTAAAAGTCTTCAGGATTTCATTTTTATCGTCAAATTTTATTATAGCTAAAATATTATCTACATATTTTGCTATGTATTTTATGTGGATATTTTTATTTTCCAATTCCTTAATTGCTTCGTCAAGTAGAGTATCTAGGACTATATCAGCGATGGTTGGTGAAAGGGGATTACCCATCGGCATACCGAATATTTGATTAAAAATTGTTTTATCGTAAATAAAATAATTATTGTCAGTAAGACACAATTTGAGTATATTTAAAAACTTAGACCTGGGAATTCTGGTGAAATCTTTTAAAACGTTCCATTTTGCCATTATGTTCTTTATCGCGGTATGAACTGGGATATTTGTAAAAAGTGATATTACATCGAAAGATACCAATATTTCTCCACGGCAGATGTTTACGTTTTCTAATTGTGATTTTAAATGTGATGAATTTTTTATATTGTAGCTATCCGAAATTAAGTTTTTTAAAATTTGTCCTAAGTATTTAGAAAGTTGGTAGCATGGTACTTGCATTGAGGTAGCATGGTACTTGCATTGGTACTTCCTTTGGGAAAAATTTAAAGTGCAGTAGTTTTTTGTTGTTGTTTTTTTCTTTGATATTTGACGTGTTAAACTACGCTACTAAACGAACACTAGAAATTCTCATTGAGTTTTACAAATGTCTCTAGCAATTTTAGGAACATTGTCACCTCACGATTTCCTTAGGCAAAACTGAAACCCGGATAGGGACCCGCCTACTATAAAGCAATTAATGTCTATCCCGATCAAAATAAATTTGAAAGTGCGGTTTAATGATTATAAAGCTTTGCATCGAAATTAATTCCACCACACAGTTTTATTAAAACCAATTGGGCTTATCAACAAATTTGTTGAAATGTCATGCAATGTTTTTGCTTCTCCTTAAACAAAATTTTAAAATCAAATTTTTATCTGTAATTTTTCTATTTAAAATCTCAGCAGATAGTTTAATATATTGTTCTTAATTTTAAAAAATTAAAAACATTATTAAAGTTTTGAAATAGAACTTGAAAAAACTATAAACTAAATTGAGATTAACTAATTGAGAATATTTTAAGTAACATATTAAATAAGGTGGCATCTTTAACTTCAGTTTGAATATTAAAAAAAATCTTTTGATTAATTTAATTACAAATGAAAAATTCCAATATCAAATGCAAATTTTCTGCATTTAAAATAGAAAACTAATTTATTTGAAATTTTCGTGATATCATCTGGAATGGCAAATAAATATAATAAACTCGTTTATAGATTGAAAACTATAATACATTTTATGTTTATCATACACTTTAAAGAATACTTGTAAACTTACTAATATAAAGTATGTAGTTTTCTGTGTAATATAACGCATAATGCTTAACTTTAGACATCAAATGTGTACAATTCTTGTATACACATTAATGTCTATAAAAATACAAAAAAAGCTGTATTAATGGGCTATTTTATTGATAATTACATACACATATTGTGTGCATAATTCAAGTTGTGTGCTTAAAAACAAAATATTAGGCACAAAGTGTGTAAATATACCAACTTGAAAGTAATACTGACTGGTGCTGATATCTGTTGTTTTACCTGCATTGGTACTTTTTTTGAATACATTTGTCAGTTGAAATGTAGGGTAGTACATCTTTTTAACTACAAATTCAGTTATTTTAACTGTCGGTTGCACTTGATTTTACAAACATTATTCCCTGAGTGCATTCTCATATTTCTTATGTAATTTGAGTTACCGAAAGTATAAAATTTATAGCTAACTTGATTTAAACAAGGAGATGATTCTGCGATGTTTTGATGTACGTGCTTGCTCGGATTTTATACGACTTTCCCTGAACTTCAGATCAAAATCATTACCTGTCAACTTTTTTTTTTCTGGTTTACTTTATAGTTATGTTTAAATAAATTTGAATTTTGCTTCACCGATTATGCTCACGAAACTGTAGTAAATAATTCTTACAAATATTCATGTTCATTGAACGTCATATGTCTGTTAGGATGGCCGTTAAAATAACGATTTGTCGATTTCGTTCATTCATTTTATTGCAAATGGTTCCAAATGAAAGAAATCGATTTTTTTTTTTTTGGAAAACGTTAATCCGTGCCGCAAGACTGCCGAAAATGGCCCATTATGGAAAAAAGGTGTATTATTGTTAAAAACTCTCAAAATTCGAAATTTCGATGAAATTTATTTTTTAATTCATATATGCATTTAATGTTCTCAATATTATTCAGATATTGAATTCTGACTTAATCGGATATCATTAACCCACTGTAGCCAGGATTGCAAAATGACCCACTAATTTAATAAAAATGCAAAAACGTCTTTTTTTAAATTAATTTTAATGATTTTTTAAAATGCCTAATTTGTAGATGAGCAATTCCATTTAATATCACCATGAAATTAATCGATGTTTTCCGATTTTGATAAAAGGCGCTACGAAATAACCCCCAATGAAATAACCCCCAACGGCCAAAAATGAAATAACCCCCAAAAAAATTGTGTAAAATTGTTTGGGGTTTTTTAATTTTTTTTGGGGATTATTTCATCTTACGGTTTGGAGATTATTTCATTATGAAGCAACCCCCAATGAAATAAAGCCCAAAATTTAAATTCTTTGGAGATTATTTCATATGCAATTATTTTGGGGGTTATTTCATATTTTTTGGGGGATATTTCATTTTGCTAAAAGTGAAATTTTTTAATATTTGTTAGTTTTTATGCGTGGCGGCCTGCGGCCGCTCTTAGGGGTTTTCTCCTCCATGGGACGCGGCAGGTGGCTTCGCTGAATAAAGTTACCCTGCGCTCGTCACACTAGGGAAGATAATGAGACGCGCGCAGGAAAACTGTATTCAGCGAAGCCACCTGCCGCGTCCTATGGAGGAGAAAATCCCTAAGATCGGCCGCAGGCCACCACGCAGAAAAACTGAACAGTGTAACAAAAGAATCAAAAATATGAAAACAAAAAATAAAAAAAATTTGGGACATATTTCATTTCTTTGGAGCTTATTTCATTGGGGGTTATTTCATTTCTTCCTTTGGGAGTTATTTCATTACGAAACAACCCCCAAATTTTGGGTGTTATTTCATTTTCACCTTTGGGGAATATTTCATTTCTTTTGGGTATTATTTCATTTTTTTTGTTGGGACTTATTTCATTTTTTTTGGGATTTATTTCATTGGGGGTTATTTCATTTTGTCGTTTGGGTGTTATTTCATTGGGGGTTATTTCGTAGCGCCTTGATAAAATTTTGTGAGTGTGTGCGGTTGTGAACGGTAGTATTAAAAAAATTTTTTTTTTTTTTTTTTTTTGGAAAACTCTGGCAACCCTATAGCTTGAAATTGTAGGGTAGGGACTTCACATAAAAGGTCATAATTTTTGATGTGTACAAAATATCGACCATTTTTTTTCAATAGTAATAGTAGTTTTTTAATAGCAACAATTAAAAAAAAACAAAAAACAACATTTTCTGTTGTACATACTTCTACATTTTTTCTGATATAACATTTTGTGAGTTTGTGCGGTTTTACACATTTTTTAAAAATAACAATTTTTGAACAAAAATTTAAAATAAATTTTTAGAAAAAAATCTTTTTTTTTAACATTTTTTATACAAATAGCTACACCTGTGTTCTAAATACCCTGAAAATTTCTGAAATTTCTGAAATTTTCAGGGTATTTAGAACACAGGTAGCTATTTGTATAAAAAATGTTAAAGAAAAAGATTTTTTTCTAAAAATTTATTTTAAATTTTTGTTCAAAAATTTTTATTTTTAAAAAATGTGTAAAACCACACAAACTTACAAAATGTTATTAAAATCGGAAAACATCGATTAATTTCACTGTGATATTAAATGGAATTGCTCAGATGTCGATTGCTATTTTTATAATGTAATACCCAGCCAGAAATTGCCAATGGTCTGAAAAATCAAGCACTGGCAGAGCACTATTTGCCAATGATTTAACAAATAAAGTGCTGGCAAAGCACTGATTTACAACGCTCTGCCAACGTTAGTAAAAAGTGCTTTGCCAGTACTTGATTTACAAAATTTACAACCGTAAAGATAAAAAAGCACTGGCACGGTAATGACTTAGAACGCTTTCCCAACATTGGCAAAAAGTGCATTGCCAGTACTTATTTACAAAATTTACAACCGTAAACTTAATAAAAACAGTGGCACATCCCTTGTTCAGCACAAAGTATAGTTTTTGTACTAAAATTTTACTTAAGAAATTTATTTTCAAATTTCTTTCTTTAGTAAAATTGTAGTAAAAAATCGTGCTAACTTATCACAAAAATAACTTGATAAAAAAAATATTCAGTTATTTTGTAATTAACTTAGCTGAAGCAAACCTATTGTTATTTCTGTTCAAATTACCAAAATCATTCAATAAGAAATAATACAACTCTTTACTGAAGTGAAATACTAAGTAGGACTTTATTAGTCGTTTTTGGTTTTGGTACTGGCAAAGCGCTTATTGCCAGTGCTTTGCCAATGTTTTAAAAAAGAAACGGCCAATCCCTGCCCGGTGTTATCATTTCGGAGTTGGCAAAGCACTTATTATGTTATTAAAAGATCACTTTATTGGTTGTTCTACCAATGCTTCGCCAACATTTTAAAACTATGGTTTTGGTACTGGCAACGCTCTGCAAATGAATAAATGAAATAAAAAGACAATTTTTTCGAAATTGAAAGTTAAATTTAATATATAATAATATTAAACTATTTTTCCAAAATGAGCCATATTCGGCCGTCTTGATGCACGGGTTAACGTTTTCCAAAAAAAAAAAAAAATTAATTGATTTCTTCCATTTGTAATAAAACTGGGGGGTGTAATGACAAATCTATTTTTCAGGGACAGCCCAATGTCTGTATGTAATTTTTTGTGTCCAACTTTTCTCTGTTATTTTAATCGCACACAGGCATCATACAAAGGATATTCCATACATTTTAATATAAAATATAATTTTACCAATGAAACATGAAGAAATATGAAGAACGGTACGGATTTACCGCCACTACAACTGCTGGCAGTTAATACAATAATTAACCTCTTTTTTCTCTATAAATAAAACATTTATCTTTTATTTTTATAAATTATAATCTGTATATGTGTGCGCAATTTTCTTTATAATTTTTAAGTGGTATTTTTCCTCCTATGCTTGTATATATTTTTTTAATAATCTACTTTATAAAAATATATGAATATAATTTAAATATCTTTATTTTATAAGTTACAAAAATTCATTCATATAAAGATAATGGTTGGTATATAGTTATTCTTTTATTTGAACTTTTTCTATATGAGTGCAAAAATTTATATTCTTAGCTTTCACTCGATTTTGTATCCTTTTCTCTGGTACGAATTGTTCACACAGAAATTAACATCAAAGACACGTTTAAAGTGTTCTCCAAAAAAAAAAAAAAATTAATTTAGTTTTTTTCAAACAAGTAGTTTTGGCAGAAATGCTGTTTAAGGCCCTTTCTACACTGAAAGATTTTAAATTATATAATTTGTCAATTTCGAGACCAGCTCTACTTTAGATTGATTTAACTCTTATGATCATATGGAATGATCGTTCTAAAAATTTTCATGCAAACTTTAATAAACTTTTAATAAGTTTCATAAAATGTTTATGCATGTGCAATAGGGCCTTTCAGCATTTGCACTCTTTAGGATTTTTGCAACTCTTTAAGCGGAATATAAATATTTATAACCCAAGAAGTTTTTGAGAAGTTTTGTTAGATTTTTTGACGCTGAAATGGATGATGTACAAAAAAGAATTTACGAGTATAAAACAAATTTTTTAAAATTTTTTTTTTGCTATTGTGCTTCGTTTTCACAAAACCTTATAAATCACTACTCATGAGTGCAAGAGTAATAAAAAAATTATTCGGGGTACAAATTATTAATTTAAGAGTCATTCTGATGACCTTAAAAGAAAAACAAATCTAAATTTTCGTAATTCTAACCTCAAAGAGGGGCCGCACAGTGGTACATTTACAGAGAATGTGGTCAAAAATCTATAACTTTTATAGAAGTCGTCGTACTGAGGTTTTATTTTGTTGGAAAGCCTAAACCTTGAGGTATAATTTAAGATATCGATCGTAAAAATCGAGTGGTAATGAAATTATATATTAAGGATTAAACTTATATAACACCAATTTTTGGTAAATTTTAGTGCAATACATAATTTTATTAACAACTATCCAGCCAGAAATTAGCAAACTTAGAAGTATTCTGAAAGCACTACGTATGGTAGCTGAAACGTTACCAAAGCAACATGTTTTTAATGATTATAGTGTTCTCAGGGCACTCAAATGATAACCCAAATTTACGGTCTCATGTTGGTATTTTAGAGTATTCTTAAAACGTTACAAAAACCAAACATAAAGTAGTTGTAAAGCGCTACGTCTTTTGTTTTTAAAACGCTTCCAAAACATTTGAAAACCCAAAAGTATAATGATTTTAAAGTGCATTTAATGCAAAAATTGACTGATTTCATAGAATTTTAAATACAAAATGTGGAATAATTTTCCAGTACTCCAAATACCGAAAAGAAAGTAATTTCCCAGTACTAAAAACACATTAATTATTTTTTTATATTTTATTAGTAATTCAATTTTTTTTAAATAAAAATGTAGTTGTTTTTAACTGTTAAAAAACATCTAACAAATGTAGTAAAAACAACTACCAATTTTTTTTGGTATTTTAATAAAAATTTAAATTTTTTTTTCTTCATTCAATTACTACAAAATTTAGTATTTCCAGCATCTTACTTAAAGTCTCAAGTCAACATTCCAAAACAACTGTTAAAAATTTTAGTAGTTTTCGTTAGTTGTTTTTGAAAACAACTGTCAAAATAGTTGTTTTGCATTATTTCATACAAAAACAACTGTAATTACAGTTAAAAACAACTACTACTGATTACTACACAAACAACTGTCATTTAGTAACTGTAAAACTTTTTTGAGTGTATCCACATTTAAAAGTTTTATTGACTACACTATTTTATCAAAATTCCACAGATATCATTTTTATTTCAATAAACAACTATGGTAACTTATCTTAAAAGTACACAAAGTAAGATACTATTGTTTTTAAAATATTTTCTATTCCTACACTAAAAAAAAAGTTAGTAAAATTATTTTTTTTGTTAAAATTTCGTTTTTAAATATTAAAATAACAAAACTACGAGGGCGGATCAATAAGTCCGTGACTTTTTGAATGAATCTCCTTTTAGCTCAATACACTTAGTCCAACGTTTCTCCAATTTTTGTATCCCTTCCAAAAAATAGAATTTTTCGAGGTCCATAAAATAGGCATTTCTTGGCCTTATGGCGTCTTTTTTTTTAATCCTCGTTAAATCGGTTCAATAAGTTGGCATAATATTCGCGTTTATTGTTTTTCCCTTTTGAAGGTAATCGATGTGGATTATAGCGAGTGCATCCCAAAAAACTGTTGCCATCACCTTGCTGGCCACGATTACGTTTATGGTCAATTGAGAACAAACGCGGCATCCATCTTGCAGACAGCTTTCTGAAACCCAACTGATCATTTAAAATCGAAAACACACTGCCATATGAAATGCCTATGGCATCAACAATCTCACGCACTTTTACTCTTCGATCGGCCAACACCATATCGTGGATTTTTTTAGACATTTTTGGGTGTATTGAAATCATTTGCCCGTCCAGATCGTTCAGCGTCATTTGTACTTGTGTGACCACAACGAAAGTCCCTAAAGCACTTTTTACCATTGAAATCGATGATGCAGAGTCCCCATAGATTTTAGCAAGCTTTTCCTTGGTTTGATTGACCGTTTTTTTTCGCAAAAAATAATGTTTAATGAGCACTCGAAATTCACTTTTTTCCATATTGCTGTTAAACGCAAAGTGAATGACGGAACTTGCTTGAATGACAGTAGTCTATTAACGGGTGGTACTTGATGGGAGCAGTATTGCATTTTATATAACTACGAGGGAAGTTTGAAAAGTCACGGACTTATTTCCTTATTTTCTAAAAATATCCATATAGCAGACATTTTTTTCGTTTTTTTAGATCCTCTTATATAACAAAGATACAGCAAAAAGTTTATTTGATTTCAGTTAGTTAAATATTCATAACTAATAAACTAAGGGTTAGCAAAATATTTGATAAATTTACCAATTTTTTTTTAACAATCATTGATTTTTCGCGAACCGATTTTTCTGAAACTAGCAACTTTCCACTCTTCTAACTAAGAATTTCTCACATTGCAAGCATTTTAGCAGACTTTACTGCTTTATTTTTAAATGTACACTATAGTGTCCCGATAAATATCAAACAAGCAAGTAATAACCTTTTTTCATAAAAAGCCAGTAGTTTAAATTTTTTAAAAGTAAAATTTTAAATTAGTTTCAGTTTAGTATTTGGAGCTAGGCAGCAATAGGGGTGTGTGTTATAGTGTTGTATGAAGATTCTCAGTTACAAGATTTGTATATGCTAGATCCACAAATGCATGAGACAAAAATGGGGGTTAGGTTGTTGAAAATGGCTCCCCAACGGTGGGGGTGATGGGCTAAAAATCCACAACTGAGCTCCTAGAGGGGTTAAATGTAAGACCGACCTCCATTAATTTTTCTGAACATACCTACCCCCTATCTAAACTCCCTAAGGGGCTCCCATATAAAAATAACATTTTAAAAACATTTTCTCCAACCGCTCGAACTGTGCCAAAGATGCCTGACCCCCCAATATTTTTTCAACCCCAACATTTTCTCGGAACATACTTACCCCATATTTCCGTTCGCTAATTGGCTCACATACAAAATTACATTTTCATAAAATTTGCTTCCAACGATCAACTGTCCCAATAGTGCCTCTAGAGGAGCCAAATGTATGTCCAACTCCAAATTTTTTTTTTTGAAAACCAAAATGTTCTCAAAACATACTATAAATCTACTCCCTAAGGAGGCTACCATACAAAAATTAAAGTTTTATAAAATTTGCTCCAACCGCTCTAACTCTTCCAAGGGTGCCACTAAAGGAACCAAATGTATTACCACCAAAACCCCAACCTCTTACAAAATTTTCTCAGAATTGTTTCATTTCAACATTTTCTTAAAAATACCGGAAACTTTGAACTGAGGAAAAATCAACAAAAGTTATAACTTAACAAAATACAGAAAAAGGGTATTTTGGGTCAGCCTGTTCACAGTGAAGTAGTAAAAATTGTGCTTTGATTTGTTGGCTTAATTTTTTCTACGGTGTTCCTTTCGGATGAGCTAATTTGTTTTAAAATCGGTTCCAAAAAAAATTATTTTCTGAAAATGTACCAATGTGCGTCGTAGTCGCGTGAAATAAAATTTGTTGGATAAGTCTTTAAAATAAATTTAATTTGATATCAAATTTGATTTCGTGAAATTTCCATACATGTTGACCAAATCTAATGCGAACTATGAGAAAATAAATGATTTTGTTTTGACTTTTTAATTTTTTTTCAATATTTCACTCGAATGTCAAGTTCAAATTTCATATAACTATCCCATTTTTGCTCTGCAGTAAAATGAACCCTAAATTAGCGTTTCTGGCTACCGTGCGCCAGTGGAAGGAGTTGGAATTTTAAAATAGTAACTACGCCATTTTTTTATTGCTGTACAAACCGTAAAAAAAGTGATGATATCCTAAAATTAAATTTTTGTGACAAATTCTAATATACATAGCTTTTTTTTGGTTTGTCTCCAGCAGTTTTCCCTCTAGAATTCACACAAAGGTGACAATATAGATTTTGGAAACTAGCCAAAATCGGAAACCAAAAAAGCCAATCACGGCTAAAAATGAATTTCGATTTTAATATTTTCTTTAATTTTAAAATGTTTTTCCAATTGAACTGTAGATTTAATTCTGAAAGTTACTATATGTATGACATGATAGTAGGTACAATTCGACTGTTTCCAAGAAACTCAGTTAAGCTTTTTTACGCGATTTTTTTAAATCATTTACATTTGTAAAAGGGTGGATCAGGAAACGCAATTTGTTAAAATTTCGAACAAAATAAAATAGTTTGATGACTATATACAGTTGAACCTTGGTTATCCGGGTTCAACCTTGGTTATCCGGGTTCAACTGTATATAGTCCTTTCCAGAACATTTTATGAAAATAGCTTATTCTGTCAAAAATTTGAAATATATCACATAAATTTATTAAGATTATAATTATCTTTACTTTTTTTTTAAAAACTTTAACCATTAGTAGCCTGGGTAACAAAATACTCAATTTTAATTATGACTTCGAGATTGTAAAGCTTTTAAATTGATAAAAAAAAAATCGCAACTTGATAAAAATAATTATTTTATGTAAATTGAAACATATTGGGTTAAGTTTTGCACGTTTAAAAAAAAAAGACCCGCTAGGAAATTTACAGAATAACATCTTTCATAATTTTCCGAAAAATATCATTTAAATTTGGTATGACTATAATTATATTTCCTTGTATTTAAGAAGTCTTTAACCCTTAGTGGTCGGGATGCAAAAAAGACCAATGAAACTTAGTTTAAATTATTTAATTTCTTATTACTAAATTATTATTATTAAATTATTATTTTAAATATTTTAAATCAAATCAGTTCAAACACGATAAAAACTATTTGCATTTTTTGAATTATTTTGGCACACTTTTACATATTTACATGTACTATTCGTTTAACATCCATTATCTGGAGCCAAGGAAAACAATTTTTTATTCACTCCTTTTCATGTGATTGGTTTTCCTTTTTCTGGCAAATTATTTCTAAGCTAAGAAGAACAGAAGATTGTTAGAAAATTTTTAGATTAAACAAAATGCAACTTACATAGATATTTATTACAATCCAAGAATTCCTTTAAGTCTTCACAAGATTTTAAAGGGTCCGCCATCTAACGTTTTTAGTGCTTATTTCGTGAATGGTAACACTTAGCTCATGTCTGATTTGACAGATAATTAGTTTTATCCTTCCGCTGAACGAATACGGTCCGTATGTTCGTTATCTTGTGAAAAAAGTGAAAGAAACTGGCATCCTCATCGATAAACCAAAGCGTGAAAAGCCAAAAACAGTGCGTACACCCGAGAATATTGCTGCTGTGGCAGAAAGTGTGCGTGAAGCGCCATCAACATCAATTCACCGTCGTTCTCAACAATTGAACATTTCGGAGACATCATTGAGACGAATTTTGCATA
This sequence comes from Delia radicum, assembly GCA_021234595.1. Lineage (NCBI taxonomy): Eukaryota > Metazoa > Arthropoda > Insecta > Diptera > Anthomyiidae > Delia > Delia radicum. The sequence goes on from CM037851.1 coordinate 225,086,052, forward strand.
AAGACCTTGGTATGACGCCATACAAAGTCCAATTGGTTCAGGAGTTCAAAAAAAAAAAGTTATTTGGCGGACCCTTTATTTTTATGTTTACCTATTGTTTCAACATTAGCCAAAAAAAGAAATACAAATTATTTTAATTTGTATGAACAGAATTTTTGATTGAAAAAACCCACCATTTAAAAAGTTAAATTGGAATGTTTAGTTTTTCAATGATTATTGGTGAACACAATATTGGCAAATAATTTTGCGGTTGGTACTTGGAAAACACATGCTTTGAAAACAAAATAGTGTTTTCCTAATACAATATTAGGTATACCTTTTAAAATTTTTAACACGGTGGGTTTTACGAAAATTGCAGTGGTTTGCCACAATATTTTTTTTTTGGTACGGTTGGCAATTTCTAAATGGGTATTTGTGCATATATGAACTTTTTTAACAGGGTACATTGAAAAAGTTATAAAATTTTTTATTTGTATCATAAAGAACACTAAATACTGAGTGTTTCCATTGTATTTCAACTACAAATTCTTTAAAAATTATTTGTTATTTACTTTAAATTTTAATGAAAAATTACACTTTATGTAGCCCTTCTTTGCAACGACGTAATCCAGCCAGGAAAAACGAAGGAATTCACGTCGAAACTTTTTTAAAATAGAGATAGCGAAAATTAACTTTCACAACAGTTTAAAATTTTGATATACAGGTATCCCTCGATTTACGCGGTACTCTATTTGCGCGTTTTCGATATAACGCGATTTAATAATAGTGACCACTTTTCTCTATAACGCGTTTTTTACGCGTTTTTGGTATAACGCGATTTAAAAATAGTGGCAACCCTCAAATTGCGCGCATTACACCATTTTTTTAAACATTATCAGCTGTTTTCAAAAAAGAACAGGTTAAATTTAATTTGCAGTGGAAAAAAACTTTACAGGTAATAAAAAATAAACTATTTGCTGTGGTTTTATGTAAAATATTATTTATTTCAGAAATGCCACCAGTAAAATCAAATTCAAATCCTAAAAGGAAGGTTTTGTCATTGCAAGATAAAATAAATATCTTGGATCGTTTGCAGAATGGAGAAAAGATAGCATATGTAGCAAAATCCCTGAATTTAAATGAATCAACCAGTAAGAACAATCCAAAAAAAAATGATAAAAAAATTCGAACAAGTGTTTGTGCTGGATCTTCTGATACTGCAAAACGTGTATCCTATATCCGAGATGGTTTAATAGAAAAAATGGAGAAATTATTAATTATTTGGATTGAACATGCAATTGATAAACACATTCCTCTTTCTACTAAAGTTATCAAACAAAAAGCTCTAAAAATATATGATGGTTTGGAACAACGAGCTGACACAACTTGTAAAAGTAAATTTTTAGCAAGTAATGGGTGGTTCGAAAAATTCAAAAAAAAAAGAGCTGGTTTACGTAGTCTACTTATACAGAAGATCACATAAATATTTCCCTACAATTTATTTTAGATTTAATGGAAAAAATGCCAGACAAAGTCTTTCAAATTTATGGAAAGAACTTTCAATTTTGACGTGCGTTGATGTAACATCTCAACCTATAAAAAAACCTTACGAGTTCTACACTAAATGGTTGTTGAAAAAAACTAGGGCCGGAAGTTGTTCCTAATGATAATGTTGTTACTCCGTTAACAGCGGAAGTTGCTCAAATACTACAAGTAATTGAAACATCTTGGATATATTGGAGATGATAAATGATGTTCCAGAATTGACAGAACAAGATCTCATTGAATTAGCCACGGACCCCGATGAATCAACTGAAGACGAAAGTGATAGTGAGGATAATCCAGATTTTGATTACTCTAAGTTAAAAGCTTTTATACAAATGGCTCAGGATTTGATAAAATTTTCCACTGATAATGACTCTTGTACAAATCGATCAGATTTATTTCAGTGTTCAATAAAAAAATCGTTGGCATCATACGAAGAACTTTTAAAACAACAGGAACAGCAGCAAAAGCGAATAATAGACTTCTTTAAAGTGGACGAAGGCGTTAATTGTGATCAAAATTCTGAAGTCAACTATGACAAAGACTCTGAAAAATTAGTCTTTGACGAAGATACTGAAGATTTTAACTATGAAGAAATCTGTGAAGATTAGCAATTATGTATAATATTTGATATTTTTTATGAATTTTTTGTTTTGTTTTTTATTAATTTATGTTTGGTTGATTTTAAAAGCCGGAATGAAGTTTTTTTTAAAAAAATTTTGTTATTTTGTTATTTTTTGATAATTTATAAATTTTGAATTTTTTTTCAAAGCTTGTTTAAATATACTATTTTTACAAATAATATTTTGTTATAACTATTGAAAAGTACAAATAAAATAAAATAAATTTAATTTAAATTATATTATATTATATTAATAATCTTTTTTAACACGGATTTTCGGTCCCAAATTTGAATTTTGTATGAAGTTGGTGTTTCAATTTGCGCGGTTTATTATATTGCTGGTCCGAAAACACAATTTTGTATTGATATAGAACCTTTATTTATGCGGTTCTGAATTACGCGGTTTTTTTTTTGGTCCCAACGTGCCGCGTAAATCGAGGGATACCTGTATTCATGAAACAACATAAAAAAATGAAAGACCCTTTTCAATTTCACAAGATGATCAATATTACAAAGGATGACGTGAAATTATGCGTGAAAGTTTTCACATCAATAATTATTTCATTAAACAAACTCGAATTTGAAATGTGCTTTGAAAATCGCTAAATAACCAATAAAAATCTTCATTTCGGACTCAATAAATTACAAGCAAAACTGTGAATTATTGCCGAGCCACCCTAATATACACTTTTGTTTGTATTTTTGCATACAAATACTTATGCGAGATTGTTTTCTTTTTTTTTAATATCCTGCATAACGTCACTTATATAAAACAAATATCATTTTTTCCCCCATATTTTTTTACCAATGGAACATGTAGCTATGCTAAATTGGTGCTTTCGCAACATATTTTGCGCTTTTTTGACTATCCAAAAGGCGATTTGTCTTTGTTTATAATACCCTCCCACACACTGTGATGAAGAAATATATCAGTTTTCATTTCCTTTGAAACGCATCAAAATATAGGCATTAGACCTCGTTAAGTACATATAAACATTCTTGATCCTTATTCAATTTTTAGCCGATGTAGCGAGTGCATATGTATGTCGCTTGATATGTCGATCACGGAGCGAAACTCAATCGGAACTGCTAACTTTTAACTAGACTGATGGACATCTTTCGAAACTTTTAATATTAAAAGTGAACAAAATCGGTGTAGCCTCAAAAAATATGAGTGAAAATGTAAAGGCACCTCTGGATTTTCCATAAAAATTTTTGTATCTTGTCTATGAGAATTATCTTTACTTTAGTAAAGAATTGCTTCATAGTTTTAATGAAAATTGTCAATGAAACTAGTTCATTGAAGCTTTTCATAGAATCTTTGAAACAGGTTTCATTACTGTAAATTTTTATAAAATCTTTCATAGAATTAATGAAGTAATTTTTGATCGGAAATCACAGATTTTAATGAACTTTGGATATGTTGTAAAGGAGCAAAAAAAAAAAAAGATATCCATATTTAGCTGCCAAATCTCTTAAAATATTCATTTGTTTTTGTATGAAAACTTGCTTTTAGTTTAGGAAAACCAAATTTATTTGTACGCAGGGCTAAAGTACTCAAGAAAACAAATATTTTGATACCCTTATTGCCTATGTAGTGGAACCAGAGCTTACACATTTTGGAATTATTTTAAATAAGAGGAAAATGGATCTTAGAGAAAAGTCGCATATAAGCAGAACGCTTTCGAATATCGGAAAAAGCCAACTAAATTAAATAGGCATAGCTAGGCTTTATTTTTAGCTTGATACAACTAGAATTAATTAATTTAATGTTACTTAAAATACATTTTTTTGAATAACAAAAATATTATAAAGTCCGTGGACATAATTTGTATACAAGTGAATGTGTCTTCAAAAATATTTAATTTCAAATTTCAAATTTTCTATATACTCGTATATAACTTCATATCATTATAAGTGCTTACATGTGTGGCAAATCTATTACGATATATGTTCATATCTTATATTTAGTTTATAAAAATGTTTAAATATGGTGTAATATAACATCATATATCATTGTATCGTATGTTGCATATTAGCATATGTTGTATATAGATATAGATTTATATATGACGATATATTCTATCATATATGATCATATGTAAGTGTATAAACTCATAGAAATAAACTTGCAAAAATAGCAGAAAAAGCTACTAAAAATTAGTTTAAATACCTGTAAAGTTAGCAGATTTTTTGCTAAATATTAATAACATAAGGATAGAAAAAATAAATATATTACAAAATTTTAGTTATATTTGATGTGAATTTTAGTTAATTGAAAATAGCATTTGACACTCTAAAATTAGCAAAAACTTTTACTAAATATTTGTAGACTCAAAATAGCAACCAAAAACTATAATATTCACTAAATGTTATATATATTACCTACAAATTTAGTAGAATGCAAATAGCAGTTTATTTTGCTAAAATTTATAGAAATGTTTGCTAAAAAATTGTAGATTGCTGATTTCACAAAAGCAGACTTTTATTCGAATTAGAAAAACCTAAAAAACATATTATAAAAAAATTTCACATATTTTAATGAATTTTTTCTGTACTAATATTTAGTTAATGTTTTGGCTGATTTTAGCAGATTATTCAAATATAACTACATATTTGTAAATTCAACAATTTTTTTTTGTTAATCTTATATTACTAATATTTAGAAGAAAAAAATCTGCTACTTTGAGCAGTTTTTTCTGCAAGAACATTTTTAACTAATTTCTACTAGCTTTTTTTTGGTATTTATACAGGTTTATTTCTACCAGTGTGTGGTAAAATTAATCAAAAATAATTCTATTACTTTTATATACAGGGTGTCTGTCTGGTAGCAGATTTATATTTTCAAACTTACATAAAAAACGTAATAATTGACACAAAGTTTTATTAAGAGCATTAAATGCGGATTTTATTTTTTAAAGAGTATGTCATCCAGATGTCTTCCGTCGAGTTGAACACACTGTTCAAAACGGAGTCTTGTGTTCTGCGCCACAGGCTGCAGTAAACTTGGTTAAATTGAGCTGATTTCTCGACGAATATTTTCCTTTAAAGCCACAAGAGATTGGGGATTGTCCTTATAAACCCTCTCTTTGAGGTAGGCCCATAAAAAAAATCCATGGGATCCACTCGGTCCATCTCGTATTCGCCGAATACCGAACTTTGAACAAAATTGTCGTAAGAATCAATTACGTAAGAATCATTACTCTTAAAAAATGTTTAAACAGCGAACGCGCGATCCTCACTCGACCACTGCGACATCGTGACTGACAAATCCGTACAATCAATAATTCCAACGGCGCCACCCTCTGGTGGCAAATTTATATTTTTAAATGCGATAATTTCAAAAAGTAATAAACGGTGCGGAGGTTTATTACTTTTTGAAATAATCGTATTTAAAAATATAAATTTGCCACCAGACACCCTGTATTATATATTGTAAAACATATCATTATATATAAATATATATAGTAAAATTTAATGAAAAAAATTTTTTCACTTTTATATATATTTTTTAGCACCGTTTATAATTAGAATACAAATGAATGTCAAAATTGTCTGCAAAAAAAAAACATGAAAAACTACGGTTTTTTGTTTTGTTATAATTACACACAGTCATAAAATTAGAAAAAGAATCGATTTGGTTTGAACCGCGATATATATTTTTAACAGATTATGTCTCGCTGATTCCAATTCTGTTTCCCAAATTTTTTCATTATGTCACAACTTTGCGAAAACCGCGATAAAAAATGCGTTTTTAACCATTTTTGAGGTTGGGTACACAACACATCCGAACAGCTTAACCATTTTTATTACGATGGTTAAAAAATTGAACTTAATTCGTTTATAATTGGTTTATTATTATAGCTAAAAAGTGCATTTGAAAAATGTTCCATTAAAAAAATTACCAAATAATAGATTTCTAAAAATAGACTAAGCATCCGATCTAGGCTATCATCCGATCATTTTTATTTTATTTTAGGGTCACGATATAAACCTTGAACTTTAATTTTTTTAATGTCGCCGAAAAATGTTAAATTTTTTACACCAACTTCGTTTAAGTTTAAAATTAAGTTTCAAATATAAGATATCTTTAAAATTGGTCGAAATTATAATTCTTATTACTCAATTTCAGACAAAAAATGTATTTAAATGTTTTTTTAGAAGGCATTTGATAAATGTATCTTTTCGCTATTTCAGTAATTAGTTTTAGAAAATTTCATTTGCGGTTTCTTTAAGAGAAAAGTGTATTCTAATTACGTCTCTTTATTATGAATCCTTAGAAAACGTCGATCGTATGATAAAAGGCTTCCAAAAGAGTCAAAATGCCTATTCTTGGCAATTTTAACCGTTGTTATCTCAAAATTGTGATGTGATGAAAATGAGGTATTTGGAATCAGGGCATCAAAGAGTATGTATATCACATATCGGTATTCAAACCATGGCAGCTTATCGAGGTGTGTTATTAATATTTATTTTTTAAAGTACTAAAAAACGAAAATGAAAATTATTCAAGTTCGAGGCCATACTCTATATTTCTTCATTGGGATATTGTCCTAACAAATAATCTATAGAGTTTTTTGTTTTCAAATTTATTATTTGACCCTTTCAGGAATGTGTTGATAGATCTATTTCGGGAATTTTCTAGGTTCCCATCATCAGAACACGTTTTGAAAGCGGTAACAATCCCATGTCAAACATCAAACATATATATGAACTAGTTTACTCACTACATGAGAACTAATATACATATGAGTTTGAAGTTAAAGATTATAACCATTGATCAATAAAAAACAACTTTATAATTATTAGGTTTTGAGCCAACGAACATATAGACTACAGAAGAACCAATGTACTCAACATCTGTTACAGTTTTTACAGGTTTTTAAATTGATATATTTAGTATGTTTAGTTATACAAAACTTATGCAGCGAATACATCAAATAAAACAAACAAACTTTAAAATTAAATTAAAATTGCTTAACCCTTTCATGCATGCATTTGTTGTATGTATACAACAAGACTTTTTGAGAGCAGCTTTCTAATTTCCAACGATAAATTTTGCAAAACGAAGTATTACAGACAGATCTCAGAGGCATATACTTCAGTTTGCTTTCTATTTGAACGAAAGTAAAAAGTATTTGTGGTAAAAAATTCAATTTTTAAGCAAATATAGCTTTCCTAAAGAAGTTTGGTGCATGAGAAGGTTAAAATCATGAAAATTAATTAATTAAAAGCACCACTGTTCCTCATATATCGCCCATTCCATGAGAGAACGTTAAAAAACGATCATATTTTGACCTTAATTACTTTGATTTTGTTTACATTTAGCACACTCTTACTCTAGGATGTATATTACTCACTACGGTTTTCAGTGCCTTGACAAATTACGCAAAAACTCACGATTTATTTACGTTTTTCAGTTTTGTACAGAAATCAAAAAAATTACAAAAAATGTGATCTTATTTCCCTTAGCAGTTGGACTATTTCAAATATTTAAAAAGCATATAAAAGCTGCACACAGAAAAATATAGTGCCAACCGAATTAAAAAGTGTATTTTAATGGTAACAACTTATAAATTCAGTTAGTACAACGATATTTACATTAGATTTCTGAATATTTTTGGTGTTGCAACTAAAATTCAGTTAAATTAACCGAACTTTGTTGTGAAAACGAATGTTTAGCTGTGCCAAACAGCGCTGAACTTTGAAGATTACCATAACAGCGCTTAACTTTGAAGATTAATATCTTATCTTACGTTATATATTCCAAACATTTTTTAAAAAATTACAAGGTTTCAATAGAAGAAGGGGCAAAAAGTTCAAAAACTCAAAGTAAAAAATTTCAGCTTTCAAATGCTTTTTAATTATTTAAAACAGTTCATCTACTTTAGGAAATATGGATTTATAAAATTCACAACTTTTAGCAAATTTTTTGATTTTCTAAAAAAAATAAAAAGTTTCAATAAAAACTCGATTTTTAAAAATTTTACGATACTGAAACGGTGGTGCCTAACTCTACACAGCACGTGTGCTAAAAATAAAGTAATTTAAATGACTTCCGCTCAGATTTTTCCGATCTATTATGAAATGGACGTTGTATTAAAACAAACCTATCTGGAACACTTTAAAAAATTTTCTATTAGACGTGTTATAATTTCAAAAAATTGTCATCACTGAGAAATATGAAGGCTTAATTTACTCATGAAATATGAAATCACACACACTTGTATAAATACGCAGCTATGAAACCATATGATACGTCCCAGCGAAAAAAGAGTGGAAAAAGATGTAGTAAAATCATCACATATACGGATTCAGATGTAGTGCAAATTGAGGTGAAACACGCATGATTTTAACATGGGGTTGTCATAGGACGAAGGTAATGCAAATTCCTCAAACTTCACTTTATTAAAAGTACTATGTGTAAGGTTATGAAAGATTGTATTTTTGGGTGTCCTTTTTCATAGAACTTAATTTGTTATTTTTAATTAGTGGTTAAGGTGTGATGCCAAGTCACATCTTATTTACCGAGTGATAATATGGATTTGTAGGAGTGCTTAAAATGTTATAATTAAAAAAACTTTTAAACAGCTTTCTAGCTTTAAAAACAAAGCGAAATAATAGTTTTTCGTTCAACTGAAAAGAAAGAAAACTATTGTTAAGTCTGATATTTTGTAATCATTGTTTTTCAAATTTATAGGTCAGAAAACACTAATTCAAAGCGACATTTAGATTAAAAAATAGTTGTTAAAAGACACAAACTCCCGGTTCCATTCGAGTATGTCAAATACCGAATTGTAACCAAACATTCGTGACATTTCTATTAGTTAGCCTTGTATATGATGACTTTATATGCTAAGTTTAGAACAAGGGTGCCCAAGCCCTATGCGCTTCGTGCTCATTTGTTTTTGTAAAAAGACTTAGCTATAGGCTGTGTGTTTTAATACACACATAGAGCACTCAGCACTAGCCATACGAAATACACAAACAACTTTGTCTTATTAGTTTTTTTGTCGTTCTTCACTGTATACACGCAAGTGCAAAGCAACAACACATTCGTATGCTTTGCTGGTACCCAGCATACCATATGCGCTCTAAATGGGCTCATAAAGACTCTTTTGTCGAAACGCTGACGCTCATAATGAGTTCATACAATAATCATAAACAGTCATAAAACCCTCATATTTGAGTGGCTTTTTCCACTAAACTGGTCACTCATGAAAGAGCTCTAAATTTTATGCATAAAAGAGTATTTTCCCAGCTTACCATATGCGCTCTAAATGGGCGCATAAAGACTCTTTTGTCGGAGCGCTGACGCTCATAATGAGTTCATAAAATAATCATAAACAGTCATAAAACGCTCATTTTTGAGTGGCTTTTTCCACTAAACTGGTCACTCATGAAAGAGCTCTAAATTTTATGCATAAAAGAGTATTTTATGACTCTTTTTTTAAAACGCATTTTGAGCTCTTATTCCAGTGCATAAAATAACATTTTTGAGCCTTTTATTATTTTTAATATTACATGCTAGATTTTCTTTTCTTAATTTGTTTGAATGAAGTTCACTTATTATTAATTTGCTTTCTTTTAAGCTTGCTCTTTTCATTATTTTAATAATGTATTATTTTACGCTTCCAAAAATATTCACTAGTGAATCAATTTGTGTAACTTCTTTCTTCTGCTTAGCTGGAATTTACCGTTATCTGTCAGCGTGCAGAAATTACTCATAAAAAGCACATAAAATCTATCGTTTATGAGCTCAGAAATATGCGCACAGAAACCACGCATAAAAAACTCATAAAATTTACCGTTTATGAGCTCAGAAATTTACACGCAAGAAACACTCATAGAAAGTCATAAAATCGATCGTTTATGAGCCCAGAAATATGCACGCAGGAAACACTCACAGAAGCTCATAAAATCGCTCATATATGAGCTCATATATAAGAGCGCTCCGATAATGGTATGCTGGGTAAACATTGAAATATCCCAGCATACCATATGCGCTCTAAATGAGCTCATAAAGACTCTTTTGTCGGAACGCTGACGCTCATAATGAGTTCATAAAATAATCATAAACAGTCATAAAACGCTCATATTTGAGTGGCTTTTTCCACTAAACTGGTCACTCATGAAAGAGCTCTAAATTTTATGCATAAAAGAGTATTTTCCCAGCTTACCATATGCGCTCTAAATGGGCTCATAAAGACTCTTTTGTCGGAGCGCTGACGCTCATAATGAGTTCATAAAATAATCATAAACAGTCATAAAACGCTCATTTTTGAGTGGCTTTTTCCACTAAACTGGTCACTCATGAAAGAGCTCTAAATTTTATGCATAAAAGAGTATTTTATGACTCTTTTTTTAAAACGCATTTTGAGCTCTAATTCCAGTGCATAAAATAACATTTTTGAGCCTCATTTTGCCTGCATCAAAAACTCTAAATAGTATCCTGAAAATGACGAAAAACAGATAATTCAAAATAGGATTTTTTATTCAATAAGTTAACATATTTGTATTGTTAAAGTAAAATGGTATTAAAATGAATTAAATAAACTGAATGCATTCAACATAAATTCAAAAAATAAAATAAATAATAATAAAACAAAAATTTTTAAATATTAGCACTCTTTCTTTTTAAGAAGTTTGTCACGATATTTAATACGGTCTTTTGCAGTCTGAAACCACCTTAAAGTGCAGTATTTATTATAAAATAACTCACAATTTTGTCTTTACGATTCCAAAAATATTCACTAATGAATCAATTTGTGTAACTTCTTTCTTCTGCTTAGCTGGAATTTACCGTTACCTGTCAGCGTGCAGAAATTACTCATAAAAAGCACATAAAATCTATCGTTTATGAGCTCAGAAATATGCGCGCAGATACCACGCATAAAAAACTCATAAAATTTACCGTTTATGAGCTCAGAAATTTACACGCAAGAAACACTCATAGAAAGTCATAAAATCGATCGTTTATGAGCCCAGAAATATGCACTCAGGAAACACTCACAGAAGCTCATAAAATCGCTCATATATGAGCTCATATATAAGAGCGCTCCGATAATGGTATGCTGGGATTTTTTTCTTTTTTCTTTGTATGTATTGGTTTTTACAACAAAAAATATTGAATAAAAATTAGTTTTTCTTTAAATGTATTGGTGTTTGCTCTTCCATAAGGAACTCTTGGGCACTCCTGGTTTAGAAACTGATCTAAAAGGCCAGCATTAGATCAGAAAAATCAGTAGTAGTAGCTACTTAGTGTGTAATGAAAATGTTGTTTCTTTTGAACTACTTCGCATTATTTTTGCTGGGGTACTACAGTTATATTTATAAGTACATACAAATTTGTGTGAGTGCATGTGTGTGTGTGTGTGAATACCTGAAGTATTTGAATTCGAACTCCTGCCTTTCCATACAACATATGGTTCGCAGCGTACTATGGTTTGGTTTTGAGTATAAATAAAAGCTTTAATTTAATGATGATACTCATGGTGTCTCCACCATTCACTTTACCCCTTGTGTATTTTTAGCCCCAGTCAATATTAAAATGCAGCGTAATAAGAGAATACGGCTTTCAATATTTTATTTTTAAACCAAAGTGCAATATAACGAACTCATATTTCAATTTAGTTAAATCCCCCCTATAAAAATATTCTTTATTTTTAAAATATCTTTAATGTGTCATAAATTGGAGAAGGATTTAAAAAAGAGATAGATATTATGCAGTGAAAACAACATTTTAACGATTTTATTTTTTAATTGAAGATTATTATTAATATCAATTAAAAACAATTTTTTTTTTTTTTTATTTAATAACATTATTTGAAAAGAATTAGGGTGTACTTTAGAGTTGATTAATTTTGAAATTATTATATTAGGTGAACATAAAAGTTATCAATCAGTGTACAGAGCGAATTTTTAATCCAAATTTGTTTACTTGAAATATTTTTTTTGCATTTTGTAGGAATATTTATACTTTATTCGGTACTCTACATAATCGGCACGTTTCTTCAATTTCACTGTGTGTAATTTTTTAAGTCATGGCAAAATAACCATATACACTGATAGAATTTTCCTTCATAGTATTAATGAAACGAATTCATTAAAATCGATTCATTGGTTAATGAAAAACTTCATTAACTGAATGAAAAATCATTAATATTGGTATTTTTTTCATTAACATTTTTTAGGATTTTTTCATAATTTCATAAAAAAAATTCATTAAATCAATGAAAAATTTTCAAATTTTTTTGAATAAAAATTTTGACTTGAAATAAGAAAATTTTTTTTTTTTTTTTTTTTTTAAAGAGAAGCAACTCAGGAAATTCTTCCTATTAATTAATGTGTTGCTTTCTTTGGAAAGGGGATAGTGGAGAGATGAAAGGTGGTGAAAGATGAAGGGCTTCAAACATGGCAACACTGTAAATGCGCGAGTAGATAAGTCTTAGAACAGTTGTTGCTCGCCACCTGATGAGAGTAGGCGAATTTATTGGAGCTTTTTGTTTCATAGCCCTAATTCATTATTTTACTTCGGTAGGGTTAAGTGCTATGGAAACACCGAAGGTGGGCGCAGCGATACATATAAGTGATAGAAAACTCATACATATTATTTTTCTAAATTGATGTTGTCGTCACCGGGAATCGAACCCGGGACCATCTGTGTAACAGTCCAACGCGCTAACTATTACACCATTATTACAACGCCCACATGATTTAATGAAACACCTTTCATTGACTCAATGAAACGTTTCTTTGGGGACTTTTTTATGAAAAAATTCATTGGATTAATGAAGGAATTCATTAATACTACGCACAAATTTCTATCAGTGTACGGACACCACTACGTGATAAAAGACTAAAAAAAAAGACCCGTGTCTCCCAATTTTTCCCAAGGTCATGTATTTTTTCTTTTATGGGCCGCCAAAGATTTGGGGCCTCGGTATCATTTCGCAAAAAAGTGATAATTTTCTCAGGCTCATATCTTGCAAACCGTTCAGAATTTCGATTTAAAAAAATGAAATTAAAAAATTTTCACTTTTGCGCGCTACCTAAACAGTGTTAAGAATCATCTCTAGGAAGTTTATATGTTCTAGAAATTTGTTTATTGAGATCTTAGGTAAATTTGCGTAGTTGATTGTTTCCTTGAATTTTGAACGGTTTGCTACCTATGCACCTGAACAGGAGAAAAAAGGTAAAAAAAATGAAATTAAAAAATTTTCGGCAAATTTTTCACTTTTGCGCGCTACCTAGACAGTGTTAAGAATCATCTCTAGGAAGTTTATATGTTCTAGAAATTTGTTTATTGAGATCTTAGGTAAATTTTTGTAGTTGATTGTTTCCTTGAATTTTGAACGGTTTGCTACCTATGGACCGGAACAGGAAAAAAAAAGGCAAAAAAATGAAATTAAAAAATTTTCGGCAAATTTTTCACTTTTGCGCGCTACCTAAACAGTGTTAAGAATCATCTCTAGGAAGTTTATATGTTCTAGAAATTTGTTTATTGAGATCTTAGGTAAATTTTTGTAGTTGATTGTTTCCTTGAATTTTGAACGGTTTGCTACCTATGGACCTGAACACGGGAAAAAAGGTAAAAAAAATCGAATTTTTTTAAGTTTTTTGCGATTTTGATCTGGAAGGTGAAGTTTTTTGATTTTATATGTTCGCAATTTGTTCTTTATGACAAGAGCTACAACTTTGCCTCAGAGGGTAAATCGAAATTCTGAACGGTTTGCAAGATATGAGCCTGAGAAAATTATCACTTTTTTGCGAAATGATACCGAGGCCCCAAATCTTTGGCGGCCCATAAAAGAAAAAATACATGACCTTGGGAAAAATTGGGAGACACGGGTCTTTTTTTTTTAATCTTTTATCACGTAGTGGTGTCCGTATATGGTTATTTTTTTTCGTGTTGCACTGTGTTTGTCAAGAATCTGCACTGAGAGAAATTTAGTGGACGAAATATAATGGAAATTTTTAGTAAACTAGTTAAAGTTTTCTCCCGAACGTAAACAAAAATTTTCTTAAAATTAATGAAACGTTACATAGTAGGTTTTAAAGAAACTTTTTTATTAATTCGAAGAAACTTATAATACAAAAATTGATATTTTTTATAAAATTTTATGAAAGTTTGCGTTAGCTTAATGAAAATTTTTAATTGACGAATACCAGTGCAACTTCATTAGTTCTATTCAAAAATTCATTAATATCATGCACTGAATTTTTGCATTGCATTATTAAATATGCCGAATACTCAATAAAAGTATTATTTGTCCAAATTATTTGGATAATGATTAATTGTGCAAAACTCAGTATTTTTGCCAAAAAAAAAAATCGAAAAAATTAATGCTCGAGTTTCAATTGCTTCTATGCAAAACCTCATTAATATTTTGCCAACGTTGGCATAGTAGCCTCATTGTAAGTTCCCAGCCAGAAATTGCCAATGGTCAGAATAATCAAGCACTGGTAAAGCACTTTATTTTTGGTACCATTGGCAGAAATTCAAATTAAAGCACTAACAAAGCCCTTGTATACATCGCGTTCCCAACGTTGGCAAAATGTACTTTGCCAGTACTTGATTTATAAAATTTACAACCGTCAACAAATTAAAATACTGGCAAAGTCGTCATTTAAAACACTTTGCCAACGTTAGTAAAACGTGCTTTTAAAGCATTGATTTAAAAAAATTTACTACACTTTGTTAAAAAATATTAAAATTGTGCTAGTACCACCGTTAAAAACACTGGGCCAACGCTTTGCCGTTCGTATTTTTCTGGCTGGGTTGCCAATAAATATTGGCTGTAAAATAAATATTGGCAAAACGCTTGTAAAGCGTTTTAAAAATGTGTTCTGCCAGTATTTTAAGTACAATTCCTCGGTAATCCAGTGTTAAGCCAGTGCTTGATTTTTTGTACCACTTACAGTTTCTGACTGGGTAATTTCGATTTAAGAGAAATTATTAGTGTCTCACCGAACAGTTCGGTAAGACAATCTATAAAAAAAAACATTAATTTTGCTAATGGAACAATGTTTGTTGGGCCGATCATATGCGAATTTGAGATTCAAAGTCCAAAGTCAAGTGAATTTTTTTGGTCAAAATTCTTTTACTTCAAAATACTTTGTTTGCATACACAGAAAAAACTAAAAACGGTTTTCAATTAAAAAATTTTTTTGAATCAATTAATATTTTAATTGATTTTGCACCTATCACGGCAATGATACTATCAATTAAAGCTTTTATTAAAATTAAGAAGGAAAAACAAGTTATAAATTACTTCTACAAAAAAAAACAAGTGGAAGCATTAAGGTCCGATGTGCCGAATTTGGTATTAAAAAAGATTAAATTCGGCTGTGACGAATTTTTGGATACCCTCCATCTCGGTGTTTTCATAAACCAGGGAAAGTGCAAACAATATTAATATCTATATTCTTTGTAAAAATAACAAAAATAATGTTGTTTTTATAAGTAAAACAAAATATGACTGATTGATTAATGTGTTTGGGATGTTTCAGAAGAAAAAAATGTTTAATTAAAGTTTACTAAAATGAATCTGAAATTCTGCAGTGGGTATTCAAAGGTTATTCTGATTACCTAAAGAAGAACGTGTAGTGAAAAATATATATATTTGTATAGTTCCTTATGATGTTAAAAAAACTGTTGTAAAATTCGCCTGTTGTTTGTCTCTTTGCCTATATAATAATGAAAGAAAGTTACTAAAATATATTTTTGGATCGTTAGAAGAGATGCAATGAATACAAACGCATAAAAACAGTTTCGAATAATCAGAATTTTAGATAAATTTAAGGGAACAAAAATACACTTGCGGAGACATACATAATGAAATAATTATGAAATGCCAGTTTACATTACAACACATGTGTTTATACTATACATCACATAAGTAAAACGGAAAGTGTGATGAAACTAAGTTTGTCAAAAATTATAAAAGAAAATCTTTCGAGTGTTTTCGAGATACAAAAAATTAAAGAAACTGGTATTTCAAATTATTGTTTTTCAGCTCAGTTGCTTGTGCAATTCTCGTTTACGACTCCTAGAATAAGAACCCTAAGAAATTTTCCCAAAATTCGATTGGTTTTTACACATCAATACTTTAATTTAGATTATTTTTGTATGTATCAAATAAAAATTAGGGCTTTTAAGGAAAACAAATGCATATAATCAAAAGATTTTAAGATGAAGTATGCACCTTATATGTCTTAAATAAAAAAGTTCTGAAAGTGAATGTCCTTTAAATTGAATGGGGTTTTTAATAAATGTAATTAGAATGTAAGAGTTTCCTTGCAAATTTATTAAAGGTTGAGAATGAAAATAAGTAAAAATAGTGTACGAAAAAAAGTTATGAATTTACATTGTTGGATTCGGGGATTTTGTTCCTGGATATTTTTTTGATCTGATAACGATTAATGTGTCTGGCAACTCCGGTTAATGCAGTCAAATAAATAAAGAATTTTAACTAAACTATTTTGTTCTACCTTTTTCTTATTGGTGATTTTTTGATTTGTTGGGGTTAACAAAAAAAGGTATATGGCAAGCCTGGTATATGGAAAACAAAAGCATACTTTATAAATTAGCTTAATGCTATAAACACATAGACGACTGCAGCTACACGACTACAGCCTGTCAAAAATAAAATACACACGTTTATATGAAAACGATTATTTTGGCACCAACACAACTACACGGCTACCCGACTACTTTTGCCGCTGTAGTCAACTTAGGTTAATTTCTATTTTTGTTGGCTGCAAAACAAAAATAGTGTTGACAATAAAACAAAATATGTAACAAATTAGTGCTTAAAAATATTTTATTTTGTTAAACACAAAAAACGTCGCAACATCAAATGGTATAATTGCATTAATATTCAAGAGGGGTTATATAAATTTATTTTCACGTTATAATAATGTATTATAAATAAGTAATTGTATTTTTAAGTGAACTTTATATACGTGTCTACAACCAAGCATGTTGTTCTATTTTAATAAAGAAAAAAAAGATGTAATTGGCACTACTGAAACAAAAATGAATTTGTATCAGGGATGTTAAATGGAGTTTTCAATTTTGTACCAACATCCAAAAAAAATTGTACTTTTTGGACGTTGACGGTACCATTTTTTTTAAATTTATTAAAACAACAAAAAAAAAATACATAAAAATTCTCTTGTACAGAAAAAAAAACAAAACCTTCCAATAACATACATTATATGTATGAATAAAATAAGGCATAAAAAAGTCTTATGAATATATGAGACCAAATCATGGAATTATTTGTTTAGTTAATAAACTATTTGGAATTTCTACAACATAGCAGCATAAATTTGTCGCTCTTAACCAATCCTTAGTCTGTATGAGACTTGATAATGTTGGCTAATGTAGTCTGTTTCTTTCCTTAGTTTTTATTATAAGAAGACAAGAATGGAGCAAAATTAATGATTAATCGGTTTTTTGTTAAAGTTCTGCCTATTATGGAGGCTATAACTTTTCTAAAACATTGGGTTCTGATGAGATCTTTAACCAGATCGAAATACTAGTATTAACCTAGCTAATATGTTTGATTTGCTTTATTTTTGTAAATATACGGAGGTTGAGAGCTCGTTCTAAATTAAACATATATAAGATTGTTTGGAATTTTCTTTCATTTCTTTAACAATAATTTAATTTTCGATTGAGTTTGAATTTTAACGTCTTTTTCAGACAATTGCAGTTAATACTATAATTAATATGCAATTTTATTTAATTTAATTGTGAAAGGCGTGGTAGAGAAGAATGAGTGTATTTTCTAAAAATCATAACTACATTGCAAATATTCAATTTTTTCTGAATCAGACTGCGCAGTTTCTGGTATTGAACGTTCGTCAGTGACCCTGTTTTTTTGAATTTTTGAATAATGTAATATTTGTTATGTTTTTATTTGTTCGATTGCGTCTATATGAAATTTTTCTGTGCAATCACTGACCGTGGTATAGATAAACTGATTTCTAATGCCACATGCACCCGCACTACACGTTAGACAGAGCGCTTTAGCCCTCTGAGCTATAGTTAGGTCGAGTTTTGTTGTGATTAAAACTAGTTTTATTCAATACACGGTGTTTTTGTTCTTGCATACATAATCTCAGAAGTACAACTCCAACAACACAACAGTTCTATTTTTAGAAACTCACCTCACTCTAATGTCCACTGTTTTCCCATATGTTATAAGTGATGCCATATCTATATATCAATTTTCACTTCTTCAGAATTTTAATAAATTCAAAATAAAAGTGAAGTTGGCTGCAACAAGTGTCAATATATGTAAGAGCTGCCAGATAAATTTTGTAAAAAATCGTAAATTTTTAATCGATATTAAAAAAAAAATTGCCAACTTTATTCTTCAAAATCCTTAAAATGATGATAAATCGTAAAATCTGGCGGATATAGTCGCATATATTTTAAGAGCTCATTACATAAAACGAATAAATGCAATGAAAAAGGACACAATAACAATTTGTTTGCTATACTAAAAATTCAAAAAGGGGAAAAATTAAAAATGTTTAAATTGTACCAAATGAGTAGCGGTAGTACCACGGTACTTTAGAAGGTCAAAATGTACCAAACAAAGTACAATTGTACCAACTTTAACATCCCTGATTTGTATAAAAAACAGCTATTGATATTTTTAAATTGAATCGTGATCAGCTGTTTACTATGCTGCTGTCGTTTCCAAAATAATAAGTAGCTGACCACACGGCGACGATTGCAGTCAACGGCATTTGCAGTCGTGTAGCTCTGCAGTCTGCTGTGGTCTATGTGTTTATAGCATAACAATTTTTCGAGGGCTTCTCGCATTTGCACTTATAACCAGTGTTGCCAGGTTTGCAAAGCATAAAAACGACAAACTTTCTAGAAAAAATCGTCAAAATCGTCATCATATTTTGAAAAATCGTCAAAATAAAATATATTTGTTAGAAGAGGGATAAAGTTTTAATAAAAAATAAAATACAATAATGTTATTCACATTTCAAATGTTAACGTGTTATCGTTGTAATATAACACGATTTTTGACACTTCTCTTTGGTTTAAACTTCGAAAATCATTATATTTTACAACGATATTCATATTTATAAAATGTTGTTTAAATCTAACTCCAATTAAATTTTATAAAAATTTAAAGAAATGTTCTAAACATATAAACACAGAAACTAAATTAAGCTAAACCCGTAATGAATTTATAAAAAAATAAATGCGGTTTGGATTAAGTTTTATTCAATTCTAGGATTTGCATTTTTGCAAAATTGTATTTCACATCATATTAGCATATAAAAGCTAGCTATCGATCAAAAAACAATGTTTTTGCTTTCAATTTTTAACGAAATAATATAAATTTAATAATCGAGCCGGCGATTTTATGAGAATGATAAATAAGTAGATCTTGCTGACATATTAAATTATTGTCAAAAAATCGTCATTTTGGAAGCAAAAGTCGTCAAATAGTCATTTAGTTATTTTGGGTATTAAATATCATCAAAATGACGACAAATCGTCAAACCTGGCAACTCTGCATGCGATTGCTACTAATTCATACGTACATACATATATATATATATTCCCGTCGTTCCTATAAGGAGCATAGGGCCGTACATACATACTGTATTACAAAACAAAACAAAAAAACAACAACAATATTTTGTGGGTTTTTTTTTGTTTTTAAGTGTTGATCATGACCATGGATGGTAACCGATTCTATGTGGTTATTGGTCGTAGTAACGCTATTTTCTTTTATTTCGGTAACGGTATTTTAGGGGAAACTATACTTCAGTTATTTCGGTAACGGGATTTTAGCGTTAACGGTATTTTAGCGTTAACGGTATTTTATTTATTTCGCTAACGGTATTTTAGCGGTAACGATATTTTAGATATTTCGGTAACTTTATTTTAGGGAAAAAGATTTTTCAATTATTTTGCTAACGGCATTTTAAGGATAACGTTATTTTAATTATTCAGGTAATGTTAATGCACACCACAATTTTTAACCGCATTATGCCCGAGTTTAAATGACTGTCTAGTTTATGATCACACTTTGGGAAAATATATCTATTTACAGAAGTTTTTTTGTTCAGATCTTGTTAGATTATTTCGGTAACGGTATTTTAAGGTAACGGTATTTTACGGATAACGGTATTTCAAGAATATCGGTAACGGTATTTAAGCGATAACGATAGTCAGTTGAAAGGTGTTAGAATCGGGGACGGTAATTCAGCGATATTGACAGCCATCCCTGCTTGCGTATATTCTTGTGTATAAGCATTGAATGTACGTATGTATGTATGTATGATGAAATAAAAAAAAAAAAATTTTAGAGGTCTTCCCACATTTTCACTCATAACTTTTGAACGCGTTAACCGATTTTGATCATTTTCACTAGAAAACTGCTCATGATATCAACAAACAATTTGACTGAAAATTAGCAGTACCTCTTCTGTATTGGAGGAGTATTTTGTGTTTCCACAGACAGACGGACGGACAGACGGACAGACGGACAGACGGACAGACGGACAGACGGACATGGCTATATCGACTTCTCTATCCATGCTGATCAAGAATATATATAGTTTATGGGGTCCCAGAATTTTTTTAAAAGAATTACAAACATTTGACAAAGTGAATATACCCTCCAGCACTATGGGATGGAGGGTATAAAAAATATGATACTCACAAAAAAAGTGTGTGATCTATATGTTGGTATGTGTGCTTTTTGCAATGCTGAGTCTGTTTGTGTGTGTGCTTGTTTTGTTTGTTAACTTCAAATGTATTTGGTATTTTATACTGAAAATTTTCTATTTATGCATACAGTGTATGAAAGAATAATATGATAGTTGCGTCTAAAATAAAATATGTATGTATATATTTAAAAGTCAATTAAAATATTAATTGATTTAATTAAATATTTGTTTAGAAACAAATTAAATTAAATTCAAATCAAATCTTTAATTAGATATTTTAGGTTGATAATTTTTTAGATATTAGATATTTTAGGTTGATAATTTTTTCTGTGTATGTCAAAAATATATATTCATTATTCGGTACTCTGCATAATTCTTAAATTTTTTCAAATTTCTGCACTGAGAGAATTTTAGTGGGCGAAAAATAATGGAAATTTTCAGAAAACTAATGTTCCTTTTCTTTAAATCACTTTTTAACTAACATCGGAAAATTTTGGCATTCAGTTTGTCTACTGCTTTCGTATTTTTCCTTAACCTGTTAACTACCCTTGCACACTAAAGTGTACACAAAATATGATAATGCAATAAAACATTATATTTTTGTTTAAATATATTTATTAGGATATTGAGCATTGAAAAAAAAAAAAAATCATCACATGCATAAACTGTTCATCATGGCAATATAGTCGCGGTTTTTTAATCAGCCTTTATCTGCGAAAAAGGGGCATTTGGTGTATCTCCTTAACTAACAAAACTAGGGTCTTGCAATTTGGCACGTAGCTTCATCTAATGGTTAGAACAAATCAAACAAATCTTTTTTAATTATTCGATTATTTAAGTGGGTAAAATGGACTAAGAAATTTCAAAAATTCGATTTTCTGCCCATGCACTAATAATAATCCATGCGTAAATTTACAAAAAAATGTCAAAATAACCAAACTTTTTGTAAAATAAACGAAAATTTGTATATTTTACGAAATTTTTTGTAGTTTTGACAATAATTTCGTATTTTTATGCATGGATTATTATGAGTGCGGGTAGGAAGGGGAGTGGGCATATACATACGGAGAAATAAAGTGGCAAACAAATTGAAAAGTGTATATTAATGGTGACAACTTATAAATTCAGTTAATACAACGATACTTAGATTACATTGCTGAATATATTTGGTGTTGCAATTAAAATTTTGTTAAAATAACCGAACTTTGTTATGAAAACTAATGTATAGTGGTTTCAACCGTCTTAAATTCGTAATAACCGAATTTGAGTAGTAGTAACTGAATTTCAGTTGGCAAATAGCTAAATTTTTCTCTGTGTAAACCTTTTTGTTTTAATTAAGGGGCCCCTAACAAATGCAAAATTCGTGATTTGGCAAAAATTATACATGGCACCATAGCTTACCAAGATGATCCAGTTTTTAGGGTGATCTGTAAATACGTTTCAAAAGTATGTTTCCAAATATTCAGCAAAAATATTTATATATGCATAAGTTTTCTTAACAAAAACCTCCGTTTTGGTACGTGTTTGTCACAAAAGTAGACTTTTTGTTAGGAAAACTTTTTCAAACATAAACATTTTTGACAATTTTTTGCACATATACTTTCCAAAGGCATTCACATATCATACTAAAAGTTGGACTCAGTTTTTAGTTTTTTTTTGCATCTCGGAAAGCTGTGCTGCTATATTAGATTTTTGAAATATCGCGCATTTTACATATGAGGTAAAAGTAATTTTTTTTTTCTGAAACACAACTTCCAAATAGGCTCTTTCTAATGCATGACCATTTGTTAAAGTTTAATTGCTAGTTTAGCGATAAAATTCGCTTAGACCATAAAAATTAAGCAAAATGAGAGAAAGCACTAAATAGCGGGATTAATCTACGGTTTTGTGAGTCAAATAAGAATGTGCCTCAAATAAGAATACAAGGATTGTCGTTACATTTCAACAAGAAATTAGTCAGATTAATTGTATTTAAAAATCGTTATAAAGGGTCCGCCATCTAACGTTTTTTTTTCAACTAGTGCTTATTTCGTGAATGGTAACACTTAGCTCATGTCTGATTTGACAGATAATTAGTTTTATCCTTCCGCTGAACGAGTATGGTCCGTATGTTCGTTATCTTGAGAAAAAAGTGAAAGAAACTGGCATCCTCATCGATAAACCAAAGCGTGAAAAGCCAAAAACAGTGCGTATACCCGAGAATATTGCTGCTGTGGCAGAAAGTGTGCGTAAAGCGCCATCAATATCAATTCACCGTCGTTCTCAACAATTGAACATTTCGGAGACATCATTGAGACGAATTTTGCATAAAGACCTTGGTATGACGCCATACAAAGTCCAATTGGATCAGGAGTTCAAAAAAAAAAAGTTATTTGGCGGAAAACTGCATTTACATGCACCAAAATTGAAAGCTATTTTGTGGAAAAACTGTACCATACATCGAAAAATAAAGTAAGCCATTAAAATTAGTGTGCTGAAAAAATATAGAATTTTTGATCATAACCTTATTAATTTTTAAAAGTTATGATTTTGTCCTCCTGTGTTAATTTGTCCTCCTGTGCTATTTTATTTAAATTCAAAACTTAGCTCTATTTGCCAAACTTTTGCTTTAGGGGTAACAGTAATTTTTCGATGATTATCGGTATGTAGTTTGCTTAACCCTTTGTCAACGAATAGTTGATGTATTTTCCATTTTTAATTTTAAATATTTTAGGAAAACCAGATGGTAAACTTGTTGTGGTCGACACTAGAGAAGCGATACCTATAAACTGTATCCTTATAGTCTCAGAGCCTGCCAGTGTCAACTCAAATTTAAACAAATTTTTGCTTGTTTTTTCATGATTTTTTACGTTTTTGTTTTTAGTTTTTTTAAATTTAAAAATTCAATTTTAGGTTTAAATTAAAATGATTTTTTACATTTTATAACGAGCTTTCAACCTCCGTATATATACAAAAATAAAACAAATAAAACATATTAGCAAGGTTGATACTAGTAGTTCGATCTGGCTAAAGATGTTATCAGAACCCGACGTTTTAGAAAAGCTAGAGCCTCCATAATAGGCAGATCTTTAACAAAAAACCTATTAATCATTAATTTTGCTCCATTCTTGTCTTCTTAGTAATACAACAGATGGCTAGGGTCTTTTCCTTACAAACATCAATACGTTTCTAAACTTTGAAGACCAAAAATGTTCTATTTATATAAAAAAATTTAGTTTTTACTCTGGCTCAAGTGATATGTTGTACTGTTTTATTAGTTTTTTGTTTTTATATATATCAAGATTATTTTTATATTTAATTTTCAATAACATAAATATATTCAGTAGGCATAATTTAACACAAAATAAAAAATTTAAATTTTGAAAAATATCCTAACCCATTCAGAAACGACGGCCCAATCATATTTTAGCTTTAATACTACATTTCTCCGATAGGGGAAGCAGTATAGCACCAAATGCAGCACAAACATTTTTAGTTATAGGTCTAAGTATATACAAAGTTTTGTCAAAAAATCGTCAGCGGTTTAAGTTCGGTTGTCAACGGGTTAAATATTTTCCTTATTCCAAAACACTATCTAAACAATAAAATACAAACCATAACTTATAGATATATTTTTTTTTTTACTTTTAGTTTTTTTAGTGTTTCGTAACATTATCAATAATTTTCAACAACAAATTCGTAACTTAAAGAAAAACTTTTACTTCAAATTAATTTGGTCATCATTTATATTTATTTGGTGTTTTTCGACAGTTTCCTTTTGTTTCTCAATGTAACATATACACCCAGAAAACAAACGTGGTACTAACAACAGTATTGGTAGCCAATCGAATGATTCGGCTGTAGCTACCAAACTTTTTGGTATTTATCACCGAATTTCTGTTGAGGCAGTCGAAATTATATTGTTGTGTCACAATTTTGGTTGCTTCAATTAAATTTTTATTATCAAAATCGAAAATTATGTCGAAGCATTCTATTGGCAATAATTATGGTAGACAGGATCGAACCAGTTTTCTGGGTGTAGATATTCGGAAAACATAAAGTTTATATCAACAATGGTCGTATTTCACAGCATGAGGAGTAAGAAAATAAAATAAAACAACTTAAACTTTTAAATTATACTTTTGCAATACTTTTTCATGTTGTTTTTCTTACAGTTTTTTTTTTTCTTTTAGTTTGTGAAAAAAGATTGTGAGTGTCTTCTATGAGGCCAATTTGTGTAAAATCATACTTGTCGATGAAAATCGAATTCTTAAAACCCTACATAAAATGAACTATTCTTCGACTTTATAAATATTGCAGCCTAAAAACATAATAATTCAGTTTTATTAATTACACTTGGTCTCAAATGCACACATTTTAGTAAATAAACTCAATTGAACCTATCCCTCAAAGAACCTATCCCTTTGCAGTTGATATCGGTCTTAGGATTGGGTGATTTAGCTTAACTTTTTGAGTTGGGTCTCGTCTTCCTGATATTAGTTCCTTACGGTCGGTGTGGTCTTTTAGAACGGGTATTCTAGAGAACTTGACCTCGAATGGCACTCCGTACCGTGGATAGGACCTCGAAGGATTTAAGTTTTTTTATTTTAACTAACGCTCAGGGGAAACCACAACTGATGCAGTGCATTGCATTGGAGAGAGAAAGTTAGATTAAAGGATAGATGAAAACGGAAGTAGTGTCTTTAGAAGTGTCTTTTAATGGTGTGACCTGGCACTGCACACTTCGCTTCAAACCTCTTTTCAGGGTATTCTGAGGACATTACTTCGTTCTGAAAACACTTCAGGCCACAGGACTTCGAAGGAAGGTTTCGTGGCCTAAAGGATGCGGCTTGAACGGCACACATTCCGGCTGAATCGAATTTATTGATTAATAGACTTCTTTGGAGATACTGACTTTTAGGACCTAAACAGGATGTTACCTTGAACGACACACATTCCTTGATGTGACCTCTTTTCGGGAACCTGACAGACTTACTCCCTCGAGCACTTTAGGATATTCGATGGACATAATATTACTTTCGCAGGTCCTTCAAGGCTTCTCATCGGAGTTGCACGATCTCCAAAAGATCTTCTAGGACCTTCGCAGGATTTTCAAATAATCTGTATGGATATACGATGTGCACTCCAGCACTCGCAGAATTTCTAAGGATTCTTACAGGACCCTACAATGGAGTGCATCCTAGACCGCCTCGCGGCCTTGTCCAGCAAAACTCGCCGGATGCAGGAGCTACCATAAACAGATCGTGGCAGGGCTGTTGGCCTACCAAGTACATGCCGTATTTCAACTTCCTTGCTTCAGCGTTTTACCCAAAAAGATATTGCTGTATTATTGAATCTAAACAAAATTTTAAACAAGAAGTGAAAAAGTTAAAAATGTTCTCTACTTTCTTTAGTGAAACACATAAACAGAAGTTTTTGTGTTGTTTTTAATTATCATTTATTCTGTCAAAAAATTCCTTAAGCAAAGAGAAAAATCTAAAGAAAAAAGTGTCCATAAACTCCGAAAGTCTTTAAATAAAAACTATGGCGTCCAAGATTGCTTTACGCACCCTTACGACATACGCCAGTGGCAAAAAGGACAGCAGCTTGGAACTTGACTGACATTTTTATTGTATTCATTAGGGCTATAACTTTTAACATTTTTTGCAAATATCAAAACATCAAACCATAAAAAGCTATGAAGAAATAAAGGTCGAAAAAGAAATAACTTTTATTTTTAATAAAAATTATATCAAACTTGTATAAAAGACAAAGTACAGTCTAGTTTACTCCCCCTGTTTTGTTTATAAACTAAACAAAAAATAAAAAGGAGGAATAAAACAAAAAAAAAAAACGTGTATTAAATAACCACCAGAGGTGGACCTTGCACATAACAAACAAGTTTTCAATTTATTTTTGGATCAATGGTTATAATCTTTAACTTCAAGCTCATATATTAGTTCTCATGTAGTGAGTAAACTAGTTTATATGAATGTTTGATGTTTGGCATGGAATTGTTACCGCTTTCAAAACGTGTTCTGATGATGGTATCCTAGAAAATTCCCTAAATAGATCTATCAACACATTCCTGAAAGGGTAAAATAACAAATTTGAAAACGAAAAACTCTATAGATTACACAGGCCTACAATGATTTTGGTGCCGCTAAAAATAAAACAGATTTCAAGTACGTTCGGTACCCTGATACAAAATTGATACTTACTTTTTTAATGCTACGTGTAGTTTTCGAGATTTCGCAAGGATATTAAAGTAATCAACGTATGTCTTCTTCACTGCATTTGTTATAGGTTTTCTAAACTTTTTTACTACATATTCACCACAAATATAACAAAATGTATTTGGATTATTTACACAACACCTTCTCGACGACGGCATATCGATATTATCATTAAATCAAAGAAATTAATTGACTATAATGACATTAAGTATAATAAAATACGTTTTTTAGGTTATGACCGATCGATACAAACCTGAACGTAGCTTCGCGATTTTGACAGCTAACCATGACGTCTTGCGGACTAATTAACCAAATTATAACATAGAATTAGCGGCACCAAACAAAAAATTTTTTTTTGTAGGCCTGTGTTATTTGTTAGGACAATATCCTAATAAAGAAATATAGAGTATGGCCTCGAACTTGCATTTTCATTTTCATTGCACAATTAAAGGTCGGTAAAAACATAATTTTTATTTTTAATAAAATTTATATCAAACTTAATATGTTTTTACTTTTTCGCTGGCATCAAAAGGTGGGTGAAACCAATCCAAGATGTCTTACATTTTAATTTTTTTTTAATTTTTAATAAAAAATATCATTTTTTCATTTTGTTTTATACATACAATTACGGGTGGCGGAAAAGGTTCCCGCCTACTGTGATTTTTTTTAATTTCCACAAAAAAAAAAATGCAAAACGGTGTTCTATTTAGCATTTATGTTACAAACATCGACACGAACTTAAAATATTGTTGATAACTTTATAGCGAAAGATTTAAAAAGGAAATGGTGATAAGAATAGTCGTTGACTTTTTTTTTTATTAATTTTTTTTGTTGTCATTTCGTTGATGATGTTGGTGTTTTTTATTGAAAAAAAAAACTTCTCCACTTCTTATCCCAGTATAGAAAAGCATTACCATATAAGTGGTTATATAAGTACATATTTGCTAATGGCAATTACTTACAATTCTCATTACAAATTTCATTACTAAACATCTTTCAAAAAAATACAAATATTCCTACCAGTATAGATAAAAATATTAAGTCTAAAAATAAGTTACAAAAAAAAAAATAAATATAATAAAAAAATATTTTTTTATTGCAAACATTTTTTTTAATAAAATGGGCTGTGATTCGAACCCGGGACTCCAGGTTGTCAGTCAACCACTCTATAATCTGAGCTATCTCGACATGTTATCCTTGATAGATAAAAACATAAATGACTTTTTTGGGCAAATCGTAATTACTTTTCAGCTTACAAAAATCAAAAATATGTAGTTATGCATGCACTTACTAGAAGTGAAAATATAATGAATCTAAAAATAGATTTTCAAAAAAGTTGTAGATTATTACTTTATAATTAAAATAATATTGAAAATCAATGACGAGAGGGTATCAAGCTCTATTGACTCATTGGAGCATCGTCGGAATGTGGGTTGTGTAACACTGTTCTATCGATATTACCATGGAAATTGTTCTGCTGAGATAAGTGAACTTATCCCCAGGGCCCGAATTTTCATTCGAAACACTCGCTTATCTAGCAGAGCTCATCCGTTTGTAGTCGATTGTCCAGTGAACCGCACAACGCATTACAGGGAAAATTCGTTCATCAGCCGTACTAGCCGTATGTGGAATAAACTCCCCGCGGAGGTCTT
The DNA here is from genome assembly GCA_021234595.1 of Delia radicum. NCBI lineage: Eukaryota > Metazoa > Arthropoda > Insecta > Diptera > Anthomyiidae > Delia > Delia radicum. Next base: position 225,114,782 of record CM037851.1, read on the forward strand.
CCCTGTCACTTACAATGTAGCGAAATTCAAATCAAATATTCACAAACACTACTCCCTCTTTCCTCCTCCCCATAACCTAATTTCCTGATATCAACACAATGTATTGCATTATAGGGGGCATCCCCTGAGTGTTGGTCTAACGAAAAAAAAAAAAAAGTATTTAAGGGTAACGCATTATTTTTTGTATTAAAATAATGGGAAAATTAACTACACAGAGAGAATTTCTTGGACGAATTTCAATGAAATATTTTCACTAAACTGATGAAGTTTTCTTCACAACGTGAATGAAAAATTTCTTTAACTTTATGGAAAAGCTTTATAGTTTTACTGAAACTGTTTTTAAGGAAACTTTTTCATTAGTCGTATGACATTTCATAGATCAAATGTAAAAATTCATTGATATTATGCAGAGAATGCTCTCAGTGTAGTTACTAGTAAGTTCTTATTGTTTGTGTTAAAGTAATGCAGAGTTAGCTGGGGTCATTACTGTTAATGAAGTAAGTAATGACATATCATTACCGTTTCTACACTGGGGATGTGCATATATTTTTTTTATAATTTTAAATCCTTAAATGTGTTCATTATTTATTCAATTGTGTTGTTGTCGAAGATAAACAACAAGAAAACTTTTTACTACTGCTTAACTAGGCTAATGATTGACTACGCAGAAAATACACAAGAAAAAAGAAGAAAGCGGAAAACGGAAAGGAGAGCGGAAGTAAGTAAATTGAAAGAGCTGTTGTCCTTTTTGTGCAAGGACAACAAGGGGAGAGAAAAAAATGTAATGTTAGAGTTTAAATTTCTAATATTAATTATAAACATTTGAATAAAAATGAATCGAATATTTAAAAAAAAAAGTTTTGTATATAAATGACTCACTCGAATAAGGGAATACATTTCCAAAACTTTACAGGAAAAGAGAAATACGGTTATAAGACCATATTGTTGATTATTTTTGATCACAGTCACAAATGTGACCAAATTGAACAAAATTTAAAATTATTTTTTTTTATAGTAATTAAATGTGCTAAAATCCCAAAACTTATTTAACAAATTGTGAAAAGCAATCTGATGTAGGCGTGTCCCTATCCGGATTTCATTCCTGCCTAAGGAAATCTTCAGGGGACTTTGTTATTAGAATTTCTAGAGATATTTGTTATGTTAAATCACAAACTCAATGAGAATTTCTTGTCCTCGTCTAGGAGCGAGATTCAAAATTTATTCATTTTAAAATTTGTGAATGAATTACACTACTCGCCGGCCAAAAAAACTGGCTCTGGAACACATATTTTTTAATAGACCTATGTACTCTGAACTCAAATCTGCCATTTCTCATTTGCAGTTTTTTAAAATATTGCGATTTTTGCTAAATTTTTTCGAAATTTTATCACAAAATCCTGAAATACGAGTATTTAAACTAAGTAAGTCTACACTCATAAAAAAAAGTTTGTAAAGTCAGCAAAAAATTTTGCTGAGTCAGCAAAATTTTAGTCAAGAGGATGCTAGCAAAAAAGTTGCTGATGTCAGCAAAATCTTTTGCTGAAAATCAGCGAGCTGATTTTTAGCAACAAAATTTGTAGATTCAGCAAAAGTTTTGCTAACACTTAGTAGATTAGAAATAAAAAAGCGTTGGTAAAAATTAATAAATTTTTTGCTGAATTTTAGTAGACTGAAAAAAACGCAAAAAATTTGTAGAAAAATTGTAATTTAGTTAATTTATTTGCTGAAAATCATAAAACATATTTTTGTGATTCTTTTAAAAATAATTTACTATAATAACGAAATATAACAATTTTAATTTTCCCACATTGACGACATGAATTAATTTAATATCTGAAAATATATAGAAATAAATATATATAACATAACAAAAATTTTCTTTCAACTACTTACATCAATGGTTGTCTTAATGATGCTATGACGAAACTGCCGAAGATAATTCTAGAAACGAAACGAAAAAATAAACAAAACAAACGAAACGAAAAAAAACAACCCTTTTTTGCAATAAGAAAAAGAAACCATACAAATCTACCTAAGATGTGTGTTTTTGTCTTTCTCTTTACTCTGTCTACATGTCTGTATATGTTTTTTCATGGTTGATTTTTTTACTTGTCTTGTTAGAGTTGTACTTTTTAATATCATTTTCCTCTTCTCTACTACATCTTGACATGCCGCGACATCTGCTTATCAGCACAATTTTTTTAGCAAAATTAATTAGTAAAACATTAGTATATTAGTAAAGCATTAGTATAAAACAGTTAAGTGCTGAATAAGTGTAACAAAAATTTTAGCTGAAAACACGATTTTAGCAAAAATATTTGCTAAAAAATAGTATACCTGATTTACAAGACGTTTTACTAACTTTTCTACTAACTTATTTTTTTGAGTGTACACAAACTATCTTTAATTTGAGTATAGAGCAATTCCATATGAAAGCGATCACCTCTTGGACGACCCCTCTCCGATTTTAAAATAAATAGTCTCAATCGATTGCCCAGCAAAAAATAATGTACCTACATATTTTTTTTTTTTTATAGTGACTGGTTTAGTGGTGGTGTGCACCACTGTCATGTGACAAAATTGAAGAATTCTTCATAAGGGACCTCATTGAAAGTTGTTTTAAAAAAAAAAACTACTAAAGCAATCGCAACGAGTGATAGCTCGTTCCCATGAAAATTAAATTTTCCCATGAAAATTAAATTTTCCGATTTTCCACAGAAGCTCCTAAATTTTCCGGCTAATTTTATTTTTTTTGGATTCCTCATAATTTTTGCTTTAAGAATCAGCAATAAAAAAATGGGCCCCGACTCCTTGTTTGGACAGGAGAAGAGCATTTAAGAGACCACCTTGTTCTCATTGCTTTTATATTTTTTATAATTGAATTATTTTTAATTATTTAACAAGAAAAATTAGGAAAATTTTATTTTTCAATTAAAGCCTGATTCAATACCTTTCCAACGAGCTATCACATTATTTTTTGCTGGGCAATCGATTGAGACTATTTATTTTAAAATCGGAGAGGGGTCGTCCAAAAATTTGCCAATTTTGATCGTTTTCATATGGACTTGCTCTATAATCATGTCAGGATATCGCATTGGTATTGCAAGAAGTTGAAAATTGTTCTTTTTTAGTTTTATCCTTATGAATTTTATTCATGATAACAAAATTAAAAATTTTACAATTGTGCAAAAACTAGATATTCCAATGAACAAATTTTAGCATTACTGTCCTTAAACATTTTCAAAAGAACTTAAGAAATCTTAACTAATTTTTCACATGCCTCAAATACCAAAATAAAAAAAAATCTTTCATATTAAAATATATTATTAATAAAGGGTCCGCCATCTAACGTTTTTTTTTTCAACTAGTGCTTATTTCGTGAATGGTAACACTAAGCTAATGTCTGATTTGACAGATAATTAGTTTTATCCTTCCGCTGAACGAATATGGTTGTGTATACGCTTGAACAACGCTGGGAAATATTGCGACATTACTTTAAAAATCATGGTAATGTTGCAGAATGTGTGCCGATACACCCAAAACGAGTCACTGTTTGGTGCGGATTTTGGTCCAGAGGCATAATTGGGCCATTTTTCTTCGAAAATGAGCAAGGAGTGGCCGTTACAGTCAATGGCGATCGTTATCGGGCCCTGTTGAACGAATTTTTATTCACAAAAATTGAAGAGGAGGAAATACAGCTGCACACAATCGATAATGTGCTTAAAAATTGGACCGATCGTGTAGGCTACTGCATGGCCAGCCGAGGCATCCATTTGAATGAAATTATTTTCCATTATTAACCGGAAGGATTATACTTTCAAATAAAAAAGAAATTTGAGAAAATGTTCAGTAGTTTTTTTTATAGCATTTTCAAAAAAAAAAAAAGTTATTTGGCGGACCCTTTATTACTACTGGAGAATTTGCAACTTTTCGCAGAACCTGTCTTTCTGAAACATATTTTCTAATAGATTTATTCACGCCGAGTCTAAGTCTGTCAAATTAAAATATGTTATAACACACATTAAATTTAAAGGGATAAACTGAACATGCAACATTTTTAATTCCTTGCAATATCGGAAAAATATCCTGAAACAAACACCGACATGATTAATTTTGTGTAGATTTATATTCCTAAAAAAAATTTCATAATTTTGCGGTTAAAGCAAAATATACGAAAAAATATACGCTTTATTTCAAAAACAGCACAAGAGAACAGTTTTGAATTCAGCATACCTTAGTTGTTACTTTCTGTTGCCGTTCTGTTCTGTAGGTAATATTTTGTAATTACATTTTCTGTGAAAAAGAAAATCCAACCAAAAACATTCAAATATTGAGAAAAAGATTTCACAACAAATACGCACTTTAGGCTGCCACTAAACGTTGAATTCTATTTTCAACAGATTTGTCCGCAACAGAACAGAACGAAAAAGTGAAAACTAACCACACATACAGACTTTCAATTGAACAGAAACAAAACAGCTGATTCATAACAGAACAGAACGTACAAACTAATTCTGCCTTAAGTCTATTAAAAACTATGTACTTCAAAGAGAGGTTCTGCAAAAAAGAGAAATTTGTCAAGTAGTGTTAGAAAAGGTTATTAGTGAAACTAATTTAATAACTCACGTGCAGTGTTTACTAAAGAGGAGCATGAATGTCTTTGCAAGACGTTTTTTTATACAACAACAATTTGGACAAAATTAAAGTGTTCCATGAGAAAAATAAAAACAAAATCAAGTTAAATAGTCTGCTTTTTGCTATTTTAAGTATAAAACTCATCAAAACTGCCATCACAGCACTCAAGAGAATATTATATACATATACATTTAATTATATATATTATATTATTTATTACATCCAATTATATCCAAATAAATCCCATGGTACATTTTTAGATCTATAGGGATCTTAAATTAAATATTTTTGTATACCCCAATTTTCAGATCAATGTTGATCTAATTTAATCCAGTAATATATTTGAGGAATCTCAGCGGATATTACTTGATACCCCAATTTTGAGATAAGCTTGGATAAATATAAATAACGATCTATATCAAACGAAATCTTATTTTGGATTTGAGATATATATTTTTTTATCGGTTATCTAACAAATTTCATTTTACTCCCATACATTGACTGCAGGTAAAGAGGTTCGAATTTAGAAAATTATGTAGTTTTACATTTAAGGTCGGTCATTGAAATCTTGAAATCACATTGAACTCTTGAGTATTAATTTAACCGGTTTTATCAAAACATAACACAACATCAAATAAAATTGTTTTTGTCTCGTAACCAAATTTTTTGGTTAAAATTATTCTCAAAGTTTTTTCGTAAAACGATCTAATGAAATCCAGAAATTATATTGTTCTCAGCACTTCTTGGTTAAGATTGGTTTGTCTCTCATTACTCTCATTAATTGGGCCTTTAACTTATTCAGCCCGATTATGAATATTCAATCGGATTTTTTCCTCTGCGGATTTTATTTTCTCGGGAAAGAATCCTCGTATTCTAAACAGGCGGGGAAAAGAATAATAAGGGAGAGAGAATTGAATAATATTAATTGAATAATTGAATAATTCATACAAATGCTATCACAATTCTCCCTATTATTGACATTCATAATAACTCCTTGTTTTCGGAGGAAGAGTTTCCCATTTTCGAAATTCATTTAGAATAAGGGAAAAGTAAAAAAATCCCCGGGCAGATTTTATTAAGAATAGGGGAACAAGGAATAGGGAAAAAATTCTCACGGAATTGTTATAGAGAATTGGGCTGATTATGTTCATATTAAAATTCTTTTTTATATACAAATGTAATAAGTTTGAGCTTTTTTGTGATTTATTTATTTTTGTAAATTTATTCAATAATGTCTATGTTTCGCTAATACCGATGCCGAATAAAATACCGTTACAGATACATAAACTGAAACAAACAATAAATATTTCCTTAACCCGTTATTCGATTCGGTTGCGAACGTTGCTTAATGTGCTTTCTGAAATATTTGAGAAAAATTTCAACAATTATCCCCTCATATTCTTGAGCTGGATACGCCACTGTGTTTGGTATATACTATTAAAACTTTATTTAAAATGACAAAAAATCGCCAAACACCGGTGCAAAATCTATAAAAATAATTAAATTTTTAAAAAATCAGCAAAACTAAAAAAATTAATTTTAAATTTTTGTGATTTTGGAAATTTTGAATATTTTTTTAATTATTGGTGATTTTATTCGAGTAAGGCATTCCTGCGATTATAAAAAAAAAAAAACTTAACCACGAATTTTTAGCTAATCATCTCTACCTGATAGCAGACTTGGGCGACGTTATTTACATTTCAAAATCGTTCACTTATGAAATTTTTCTATATCATTAATAATATCAGACCTACACTCACACTTTTGAGCTTTATCGCTTCCCTGGAAAATTTGTAAAATCTTTAATACCAAACATGGGGATTAGTAACAACATTTGGGTATTTAATTACAGGGCAATTACTCAATTACACCCAATTACATGTAATTGAACATAAAAAAGTAATTGGCCTGTAATTAAATACACAGATATTGGAATTATGTCCCATGTCTGGTCCCAGGTAGAAAAATACAATCTTTAAAACGTTTTAAAAGCATTTTTCATGATGGTACAAGCGTTTTCAGAACATACCAAATTACAAATTTAAAGCGTTTTGAGAATGTGCAAAATGATAACCCAAATTTACGGTCTGAGGATGGTATTTTATAACGTTCTCAAAACATTGCAAAACAAAATTTTTGAAATGCTTTTTCAATCGTTAAATAAGTATTTGCAGAACATTTTGGCTTACAGTTATTAAGCGTTATGAAAACGACCCAAATGATAACCGCTTTGAGGGTTGTAATTTTGAACATTGTCAAAACGCTCGAAAGACAAATTTTAAAGATCTTTATGAATTGTTCATAAATACCAATTTACAGTTTTAACGTTCTCTAAGCGTTAAAAAAGCTACAATTAAAGTACTTTGTCATTGTTTTCAACACAAATATCAGAATAATAATTTTAAACAATTTTATATATTTACATTTTGAAAAATAATATTTTTATTGAATTTAATTAAAATATATTTTAAAGTAACAAAATATAAATTAATAAGCTTGAAACATAAAAGTATTACTTCAGGGTTTTAAATTAAGGGAAATGTGATTTAGTATAAAAAATATAAACATAAAACATAATTTTGACGAAACGATATTGTGACAACCACAAAAGAAAAAATAGATTTAAATTTGATATATAAAAACATATCAATAAAATCAATGAAATTAAAAATCGAATATTCAAATATGAAAATAAAAAGCCCTCTATTGGAAAATAGATATATTTCATTATATAAAAAAATTGCATAAGAAACCGAGTTCGCATATAGATAGACCCCTTATGACAGTGTTGTTTTTTAATCAGTAAAATATTTTGTAAAAAAAAAAAGTATTTCTAAAGTACTATTGGCAAATGTTAGAAAAACGCTTTAACGCAATGGTTTTACATTGGTTTCATTTTATAAACCGTTGTAAATTTTGTACGATAAGAACTTCTAAAGTACTTTTTACAAACGTTGGAAAAACGCTTTGAACCAATGTTTTTACAGTGTTTTTATTTCACAAATATTTGTAAGTTTTGTATAAAAAGTATTCCTAAAATACTTTGTCCGAACGTTCGAATAGCAATCCAAAATAATGTTTTTTAAATGCTTTTTTTCGTATTATTTGCAATTATCGCTTTGGAAACGCTTTTATTTTAGTACCATCAAAAACAAACGTTTTGAAAACTCTTCGTTTTTTGTACCATCCCAAATTTCTACCTGGGGTATTGACAAAATTGAAAATTTTCCAAGGAAGTGTTTAAGCCCACAAGTGTGAGCGTAAGTGTGAAATTATTAATGATATAGAAAAATTTCACAAGTAAACGATTTGAAATGTAATTGACGTCGCCCAAGTCTGCCTGATAGTTTAAAATTGTATTCATTATTTAAGATTTTAAAATACAATTTTTAGTTTTGGTTTGACTTTATTAAATTTTGAGACGTTTAATTAAGAATGTCATTAATATACATATTTCTTAATTCAATTAAAAGTTTAATTGAATTCAGTCCTATTAAGGAAATTGTAGTATCAATAAAATGAACGTGTAGCTATTTCATTGATTTAGTTTTAAGTAAGATTTTAATAACATCAACAAAAAAGTTAAAAATTGACAAAAACCTTGCGAAAATCGAGAATAATCGCTTGAATTTAAAAAAATCGTTGGAATTGGAAAAACGTCGTACTTAAAAATAATTTAGAAAAAGCACCAAAATATAAAAAACAATGATCAAATTGGAGAAATCGCCAAAATTGAAAAAAGATCGCCAAAAACTAAAAATCGCTAATATTTGAAAAAAAAGCAAAAAAGAATCTTCAAAATTGAAATCACTAAAATAGAAAAAAAAATCGCCAAAATTAAAAAAAAAAAAAATTTAAATGAAAAAATCACCTCAATCATATAAAAAATGTCCATATATTTTACATTTTTTTTAATTTTGAAAATTGTTTTCAATTTCTGTGTTTGTTTTAATTTTGGCGATTTGTTCAAATATTAGCGATGTTCGAATTAATCGTTTCTTTTTAATTTTAGCAATTTTTTTCAATTTCGTTGTTGTGTTTTTTTTTTTTTTTGTAAATTTTGGTATTTTTCCAATTGTTTATCATTATGGTTTATAAAAACTGGAAATTTTGTGTGAACCAAATTCATTTTAAATTAAACATTTAATAGATTTGATTAAACTTTTAATTAAATGTGAGTTTAAATCAAAGAAAAGTTTAATTAAAATTTTATTGATAATAATTTTTTCTGTGTAATTTTTACGATACGATTTTAATCGAAAACATTTTCTTTTTTCCTTAATGAAAACAGACAGTTACTTTTCATTAACTTGCACATTTGTGTTAATTATTATGACACGCTTTTTTTGTCGTTATTGTAAAGATCACAAGAACACTCCAATTAAGTCAACCGAGCAGAGATTTCCCTTTAAAATTAAGTTAAAACAGCATTTCCTTTATATGCACAAAATGTTTTAGAGCATGCAAATGTTGACAGCTTTTATGCATTAAATACCGACTCATTAAAATACATACACAAAACATGTGTATTAGGGTTATAACTTTTTTTCTGCAACATTTTTAGGCATCACCGTGTGATAGGCAATATTGTAGTAATAATGAAAATCGCTTTTCCGGTCATTTGAAACAAAAATCTCCCGCATAAAGTACATTTTCTAAAAAATGCATTTTATCACTTTTTTCATCATTAAAGGGTCATCAGTGGACCAACAAAACAATAAATTACCTTTTTCCTTATTTTCTCGATGTTTTAATACCCTATCTCCAAACAACGCTATAATCTTTTTTTTTCGAAATTCGCGAAACTCTTTCAATTCGAAAACGTTTGTGTCCGTTAAGATCGATTGGTATCAAAATAGTATAATAACTTTAAAATTTTTAGCAAATGAATTAACTTTTAGTTTAATTAAACAAAAAAAATTGTATCGAACTGCAAAAAGCGGAAACTTTTTTTGAAACCGCGCGAGAAATTAAAATGAGTTCCTTAATATTTTTGATGAACTCTACGAAACAAAAACCTAAAATTTTAATAATTACAAAAAAAAATCAAAAGTTATAACCCTAATGTGTATATAGTTTTAACTCGCAATACTACCAACATCATCGTCATCATCAGATGTTTACTTTGTTCCATTTCCATTTCCATTTGACTCCATCTTCTTGTCGACGTCTTTACCATGCTTTAGTAAAAAGATTATTTTGTGATTAAAAAGATTTAATTTTTTTTCATTAAAGTTTTTCTTTTCTTGTTCCACTGCATTATAGGAAGTTGAAAATTGAAAAAAGGGGAAACAAACATTTATGCAGATTCTTCTAAAGTACGACTACTAGAACGCGCTCATCAACAATGACAAATGTCAAGTTCAAGTGCTACACAATCGTATTCTAAGAGTTGCTGCTATTTAATGATGTAAATGCAGCTGCATAATGTTTAAAATGATTATGGCTGGATTTAAGTTGAATTTGTATTTCAAAGTGTTTTCTTGCTGTACTTTTCCATGTTTCAAGTCAGTATAATGGATTAATTTTGACATTTATGATTAGTGTTTAAGGAAGTTGACGTATTCTTATCTTTAATATTTATTAAAAAAAATTTCATATGAAAAAAAAGAAATTATGTTCAAGAAAAAATCTTGTGAGATGATACAACTGTGAAGCATTTTTATTTAATCAAATAAGAAAATATGGATGCACAATAGAGCACGCATGATTTATATGAAAATTGCAAAGTTGTTTTTTTTTTCTCGCACCCCGCGCATTTTCTGATAGATTGGGTGTAAGAAATAAGATCTGCAAAAAAAACTGGACTTTTATCCGTCAAACCGATGCCGTTTTGAATTTTGACTTCAAAAGCGGACTAAAAATGGTTAATAGGTTTGTTGGTGTACAAGTTTTTAAATAAGGGGTTTACGTTAAAAAGTGTTATTAGTGTTATTATGAAAAATAAACCACAATTATTTTTCTCATACATACTTTTAAAAATTTTGTAAAAATAAAATTTTTGAGCGGCTCTTTTTAATTTTTGTGAGGCGATAATGTATTCCCTACACATCAGCTAATACAGTGTTAACTGCTGTTTTAGCAAAAGTTTAGTTTTTTAAAAATATATCATCTCTTAAATAACGAAATGGTAAAAGTCTTACAAAAGAATGCTATATTAGGGGCGGGATAGTGAATAAAATGTAAGGCATACTCTTATAAATTTTAGCCCAACATTTTTCCGGAGGTATGATCCACTTCCTAAGGAGGCTCATATAAAAAAAGTTAAATTTGTATGCAACTTGCTCCCACTAGCCTCTACTGTTTCGAAGGTGACCCTAGAGGAGTCAAATATATGAACGACCCCCAATGTTTTTTCTATTTCAAAATTTTTTTAGAACATACCTACCCACTTTCTCTGCTTCCCAACCAATGCTCTAACTCCCTCAAGTATGCCCTATACGAGTCTACAAATATTTAGTAAAACTTTTTGCTAATTTAAATTAACTAAAATTCACATCGAATATAACTAAAATTTATTTAAGTTATTTTTAATATTTATCAAAAAAAATCTGCTAAATTTAGCAGTTTTTTCTGCAAGGTCATGTTTAACTAATTTTTTGTGGCTTTTTCTGCTATTTTCACAGGCTTATTTCTATGAGTGTATAGTTTTCTTCAAAACAAGTAAAAGCAATTAACTTCAATTAGGTAAATTTTTATTAAAATTGAGTAAGTTTTGTCTTACATTTTATGAAACTTTACTAAAATTTAGTATATTTTTTATTGAAACTAAGTATACATTTTGCTTAAATCTAGTAAAAATATTTTACAATCAAGTTCATTTTTCTGAAATTTTAAGACACTTGAAGTTGTGCTAATGCAAGATTACTTATTTTTAGTTCATAAGTTATACTCATACTAAGTACTCGTAGGTATATTTAAACAAAAATTTTTATCTTGTATGTTTTATTTTTTTTTTGTAATATTATTTAATAACACTCTGCTACAAAAAAAAATTGCAATAACTTTGAAAGTGACCTGCATTCAAAAAAATAAGTTAGTAGAAAAGTTAGTAAAACGTCTTGTAAATCAGGTATACTATTTGTTAGCAAATTTTTTGCTAAAATTCTGTTTTAAGCTAAAATTGTTGTTATACTTATTCAGCACTTAACTGTTTTGAACTAATGTTTTACTAATATACTAATGTTTTACTAATTTATTTTGCTAAAAAAAAATTGTGCTGATAAGCACATTAATAGTGTGGACGACAACCAGATTGAAAGATATGCGCAGAATGAAGCAGATGTCGCGGCATGTCAAGATGTAGTAGAGAAGAGGAAAATGATACTAAAAAGTACAACTCTAATAAGACATATAAAAAAATCAACCATGGAAGATTTTTGTATCTGTTTTTCATACATAAAACAAAATTGAGGATTAAAACAACTTTAATTTTGCGTCGTCACCGGCTTATGAAAATAACGGTCTATTAATTAAATAAAAGACAAAGTAAAATATTTAAATTTAATATGTATTTCTAAACTAAATGTTTATAGATTAATAATCTAGTGTGGTCAAATTGCAAACAAACATATACAGACATGTAGACAGAGTAAAGCGAAAGACAAAGACACACATCTTAGGTAGATTTTTATGGTTCCGTTTTTCTTATTGCAAAAAAGGGTTGTTTTTTCGTTTGTTTTTGTTTATTTTTTCGTTTCGTTTCTATAATTATCTTCGGCAGTTGCGTCCTTTAAAATATAGCATCATTTAGACAACCATTGATGTAAGTAGTTGAATGATAATTTTGTTTATGTTATATAAAATTATTTCTATATATTTGCAGATATTACATTAATTCATGTCGTCAATGTGGGAAAATGAAAATTTTCATATTTCGTAATTATTGTAAATTATTTTTAAAAGAATGACAAAAATATGTTTTATGATTTTCAGCAAATAAATTAACTAAATTACAATTTTTCTACAAATCTTTTGGGTTTTTATCGGTCTACTAAAATTCAGCAAAAAAATTATTAATTTTTAGCAAGGCTTTTTTTATTTCTAATCCACTAAGTGTTAGCAAAACTTTTGCTGAATCTACTAATTTTGTTTCTAAAAATTAGCTCGCTGATTTTCATCAAAAGATTTTGCTGACATTAGCAATTTTTTTGCAAGCACCCTCCTGACTAAAATTTTGCTGACTCAGCAAAATTTTTTGCTGACTTTACAAACTTTTTTTTTAGTGTAGTGTAGGTTGTTAGTCTCGGTGAGTACATTACGAAACCGGTTTTAGAAGTTCCAACATACCCCCAAAACCGTTTAAAAATTCAAAATCGGTTGAAAAATGACTGAGTTATAAATGTTTGAATTCGACAGTCGCAAAAAATACACTTTTACCGTTATCTCGAAAATTTGGGGGTATATTGGAACTTCTAAAACCGTTTTCGTAATGTACTCACCGAGTCTAACAACCTACACTAGGTCACTTCCAAAGTTATTTTTCTGTGTAGCACAGTGTAATTGGTAGTTCTCAGAAGGTATATAATTTCAAAAAATATATTTGTTTAGGTTTGCCACTTATTAGTTGAAGTAGTAAACTTCCTTCATCTCTTAAGAAGTTAATGTTAACGAAAATAATTACATGATTATTTATGTTTATGCAAACGTGGTGAATGTGAAATTTATTACTTAAATTTTAATTGACAAAACTAAAACATTTATATAATATGAATTATAAACCAAATGAGAATTTTATAGGTTTATAAAGTTTAATCTTCTTAAAGACAATTTTTAAGAAGTAATTATACTTAATTTTAAGAATTAAAAATTTTTGAACTAAATTTAAGTATATTCCGTTTTTGGTTATAGTTTACAATTTCTTAACTTTTAGTTTAATAACTTCTTAAATTTCAGATTTGTTACTACAAACAAATACATTTTCTAATATTTTTTAAGAGTATTAAACTAATTCAAAGATGGGAAATTAAAGAACTAGGCTTACTATTTTTGAGTTCATGAACAATAAATATGAACTAAAATCTAATTTATTTTATTTAAGAAACTAAATTTTAGTATGGCGTAAACTTAATTTTGGTGCATACTTTTTTTTTTAATGCACATCATCAATATATGATTTTTTAATTTACTGCCCTTAAATTTTTGCCTAGCAACATAAAATGTTATATATGGTACATTTTGGAATTTTTGCCATGGACGAGGTAAAATATAAAGTACAAAGTGGAAAAAAAAGTCTTCACACTAATGAACTGCCCAAACCGCTGAAGTTAGAAACTTGAAGTAAGAAAATTTCCACGTCCTGAGAAAACATTCGCTAAGACGGAATTTTTGGAAATTTCCACGGAGACGGAAAACTTGGAATTTAGATACATGATACCTCACGCATTTATAAAGTGGTTTTTGAAAACTACAATCAGAACTTTTCAGTAATAGGTTTGGGAATAAGAAAAAGACCGGTAACTAGTTACTTTTCTATTACTAACCCTATTATGTTAACAAGGACATGAACATTCTGGCGACACCTTACAAAACACATATTACGTCCAGTATAAATGTAGTAAGTTTTTTTTTTTTTTTGGAAAATTTATTATCTTATATTGGATATTGCATTGAAATTTAAAAATTTTAAACTAAAAATTTTGAATATTTTATAAGTTTTGTGTGAAAAAATAAACTTTTTGTAATAAGGAGGTAAAGAGTTACTTTTCTATTACAAAACCTATTATTTCATCAAAGGCATGTCCCTATTAATTTAACAAGGGTACACTGAGAGAATTATCCTGGTAATTATGAAACAATTTCATCGAATTCTTCTTTGTAGATTCAATGAAGAATTTCATTTTATTCAAGAAATTTTATTAATACTATTAAGAAATTTTTCAAACGCTTTTTTTTATAAAATTTCATAGTTTGATAAAAAAATTTAGTGAACATTTTTTTTAGAGCCATGAAATTATTTCAAATACTTAATTTTTTTTTATTTTCTTTAAAATTTCATAATTTCATTAATTTTCATACATTTCATACATTTCAAACTTTAGTTTTAAGATTTAATTATCAAGTTTTTAACATATTTTAAAAAGTGCTTTATTGTTTCGTTGCAGCCTTGTATTAATTTTGGACTTCTATGAAATTGTTCAAAAAATCATATGCAGCGGTTTATTGGCTTAATCAAAACATCTGTGAAGAGTTTTATTAATTCAAACAACTTCTGAATATTAAAAAACTTTATGGACCAGTTTCATAACCGAAATTATACATTAGTTTTATGAAAGTTTTCATTAATTCTACACACAGAAAAAAATGAAGCCATTTGCCAACTGAAATTCGGAGACTACGAATCAAATTATGTTAATACGAATTTCAGAGAGTTGGCTCAACTTTTCATTAAAGCTATAAAGAAATTCATTGGTGAAGTGAAGTTACTTTGGTAACATGTTGCTCTTCACTTACAGGTAACATTTTTTTAAAGTGAAATTGACTTATATTTCATTTTAAATATTAATTTCAATTTCAATTAAAAGTTTAATAATATATATTAAATTTTTAATTGAAAATGAATTTGATGCACACAAATTTCCAGTTTTTAAAACCCATAATGACAACAAAATATATAAATGCTAAAATGTAAAAAATTACCAAAATTTAAAATAAAATCTACTAAATTGAAAAAAATATTTAATAATTGAAAAATAAATATTTGAAATAAAATCGCCAAAATTGAGAAATTCTCTAAAAAATTTAAATATTGCTAAAATAAAAATATGTTAATATTAAAAAATCGCCAAAATTAAACAAAAATTTTAAAAATTAAACAAATAGCCAAATTTAAATCAATCGCTTACATTGGAAAAAAAACCTAAAATGTTGCCAAAATTGAAATGACTTTTTATTTAGATGTTGTGTTTTTTTTTTTAAATTTTTACATTTATTATTTTTGCGATTTTTTTTTTTCTTCAATTTTGTCGAGTTTTTCAAATTTTTGCCGATTTTATTTTTTTTTGATTTTGAAAAAGTATTTTCATTGCAACTCGATTTTAGTTTTTTCTGAGAATGTTTCAGTTGAAGACATTTAAATTTTACCGAATTTTTTTGAGCCAACTCAAATTTATTTCTTGCAAAAAGTTTACTTTTCAATGTCGATTGGCGGCGCTACGAAATAACCCCCAATGAAATAACCCCCAACTGCCAAAAATGAAATAACCCCCAAAAAAATTGTGTAAAATTGTTTGGGGGTTTTTTAATTATTTTTGGGGATTATTTCATCTTACGGTTTGGAGATTATTTCATTATGAAGCAACCCCCAATGAAATAAAGCCCAAAATTTAAATTCTTTGGAGATTATTTCATATGCAATTATTTTGGGGGTTATTTCATATTTTTTGGGGGATATTTCATTTTGCTAAAAGTGAAATTTTTTTAATATTTGTTAGTTTTTCTGCGTGGAGGCCTGCGGCCGCTCTTAGGGGTTTTCTCCTCCATGAGACTCGGCAGGTGGCTTCGCTGAATAAAGTTTCCCTGCGCGCGTCACACTAGGGAAGATAATGAGACGCGCGCAGGAAAACTGTATTCAGCGAAGCCACCTGCCGCGTCCTATGGAGGAGAAAACCCCTAAGATCGGCCGCAGGCCGCCACGCAGAAAAACTGAACAGTGTAACAAAAGAATCAAAAATATGAAAACAAAAAATAAAAAAAATTTGGGACATATTTCATTTCTTTGGAGCTTATTTCATTGGGGGTTATTTCATTTCTTCCTTTGGGAGTTATTTCATTACGAAACAACCCCCAAATTTTGGGTGTTATTTCATTTTCACCTTTGGGGAATATTTCATTTCTTTTGGGTATTATTTAATTTTTTTTTGTTGGGACTTATTTCATTTTTTTTTGGGATTTATTTCATTGGGGGTTATTTCATTTTGTCGTTTGGGTGTTATTTCATTGGGGGTTATTTCGTAGCTCCTCGATTGGCGTTTTTTCAATCTTCAGTGTGACAGAAACAATATGACGGACTAATTTTTCAAAAGTGACTGAATTCACATGAATTTTTTTACGCATGGGCTTTTAACAAAAAAATTTTAACAAAACTTAATGTGATCGACCCTGCAGAGATATCGATTTTCTGGAATACCTAACTGTTTTCTATCAAAAAGTGGGAGTCGACAAATGAAAAATCGGCATTTAACTGCAAAAAGCGGGAAGTTTAAAACTTTTTTCCTAAATATAAATTTTAATTGAATTTTTTTTTGTTTATCAAACCAATTCTTGTCCTGCATAGTTGTTGTCATGCATTCACTTTAATTCCTTTTTTTTTTAGCAAGAAACGTGTTTTCATTTAACTACGTTTCATTTCCAATTTTCCTAATGTTATGAAAGTCATGTTGCTCGATTTACTTTTCAGTCTGCTGGTATATTGTTTGGTTGTCTCGTTGACTGGTTGACTAGCTGGCTATTGGGTATACATTAGGGTGGCCCATTTTTACCACTTGGTGGAATTTGCTAAGTGCTCTCAAAAATTATGATAGAGAGCTTCATTTTACATATATTGGCCAAATTTTTACACATTACGACGATGCGTAGAACTTGCGATGCGATCAAATAAGTTAATGAAACCCTATATTTATAATTTTTATAAAAAAAAAAAATTATATAAAATGCAAGAGGTGCAACAATTAAGCCTCAATGTTCTAAATTTGCATAAGAAGGACTACAAGGACCTCCGAAGTTCAAAAAAGTTATTAATAATGAGATGAATAACTTTTGATACATCCAGCCAATTTTAATGGTTGTATATCAAATGAAATGTATTTTAAATCCATGAAGATATAGCTTTTTTATATAATTTATGTAAATCTCGTTGAATCGACTGTCGTCTGAGGTGTTTGACACATTCGACCATAATTACAAAAAATGTGTTCCCTTGAAAATGCTTTTCAGCGAATATGAGTGAAAAACTAACCACAATGAATAACAAAATTTCTGTTTTTGCCTGCATATATGACACATTTGATTCGATTTTATGAATTTATGAAATAATAAATTATTAGAATTTCAGATTCCAATATGATATATAATATGACATTAAGATGCAACAACGTTTTTTTCTAAAAAAATCATATGAGTTGCTTTTCTACTATTTGCTGATCCAATTGTGATATACATATATTCCTTTTTATATAGTTTAATGAACAATTCTAAAAAACATTTTACAAAATCATTAATACTACGTTCATACGATTTCGACTTTCAAATTTCATAAAAAAAACTCATGTTTGTGGTTCAGAAAATCTGGTTAGATCGTATATAAAAAAAGCTAGTAACTAGAATAACACATTTAAAACAATGAAAAAAACTACAATTTGTTGTGGTTTCACGTGTTTTTTCTATCACGTTAAGTGATAAATGTGTGCCAAATGTTAAATAAATTGCAGAGAAACGTCAAAATTATGTCAACTGCACTTGAACACCTGAATCAATTGCACTAAGAAATGCCATCGTTTTGTTTTAAAACATAAAATTTAACTGAAATTTATTTATTTTTTTTAATACAAAATGTATTTTTGTCTACAAATAATACGTTTCCCCGTTTTTTTACAGAAATTTATCTCGCAGTTTTTGATTGCTAAATTTAAATGAAAACTAAATGTAAAATTTAATGTCATACATCATTGCAAGAGACGGCTGCATGTCAACAATATCTTGACAGTGCAATAACATTAAAATGAAGTATCTTCATGTGAAATTTATTGAGCTGATACCATTTTGACAATGGCTAGCTATCATTTTATTACATGTGCAGACGCGGGGTTACACTACACCTTTTTAACACAACTGCATGTTAAAATGTCATAATGGCTCTCTAATAATGGTTTTAAATTTATATAAAGACTTTTCCAATAAGTTTTTGATCAAGGACAAAAGGTAAATTCTGATAAATGGCGCCAAATCAACAAACATTTTTTGTACTGGATTTGCGCATAGATGCACTTACAAAAAATATAAAATTATTCTTTAAAATTCATCATACTACAAGTTACGAGGGCGGATCAATAAGTCCGTGACTTTTCGAACTTCCCTCGTAGTTATATGAAATGCAATACTGCTTCCATCAAGTACCACCTCTTAATAGACTACTGTCAAATTTTGAGCAAGTTCCGTCATTTACTTTGCGCTAAACAGCTGTTCAAAATATACAACCTCGTGGATTTTTTTAAAAATGGAAAAAAGTGAATTTCGAGTGCTCATTAAAGATAATTTTTTGCAAAAAAACACCGTCAATCAAACCTAGGAAAAGCTTGATAAATACTATGGGGACTCTGCACAATCGATTTCAATGGTAAAAAAAGTGGTTTACTGACCTTCGTTGTGGTCGCACAAGAACAAATGACGCTGGACGTCCTGGACGGCCAATTGAGGTCAATACACCCGAAAATGTCGACAAGATCCACGATATGGTGTTGGCCGATCGAAGAGTAAAAATGCGTGAGATTGTTGATGCCATAGGCATTTAATATGGCAGTGTGGTTTCGATTTAAATGATCAGTTGGGTTCAAGAAAGCTTTCTGCAAGATGGGTGCCGCGTATGCCCTCAATTGACCATGAACGTAATCGTGGCCAATAAGGTGATGGCAACAGTTTTTTTGGATGTACGCGGGATAATCCACACCGATTACCTTCAAAAGGGAAAAGCAATATACGGCGAATATTATACCAACTTATAAGACCGATTTAACGAGGATTTAAAAAAAAAAAGACCCCATATGCAAAAAAAATGCCTATTTTATGGACCTCGAAAAATCCTATTTTGTGGAAGGGATATAAAAACTGGAGAAACTTTGGACTAAGTGTATTGAGCTAAAACGAGATTATGTTGAAAAACAATTTTTTTTTAACAAAAATTTGTTTCATTCAAAAAGTCACGGACTTATTGATCCGTCCTCGTAACTAACTTTTTATTTTTTAATTTGCTCTTTATGATTTTTGGTACTAAATATGTGTAAAATTTTGAATTTTTGAGCAGACATTTTACAAAGTTTAACCCAAAAAATGACAAATAGCCCAAGAAATCCTATATTTTTTCTTGTTTAATCCTTTTTTTTATCTAATTTTTATTCAATTTCCTATCAAAAAACAAATTTTGCTATTTTTAGCAATCAGATTTCGGTACTCTTCTTGAGCTAAAGTTAGTCCGCCGCCGCCGACGTTTTACCACGGCTTTCATCTCTGGTGGGAATCTGGTGGGAATCTTAGGGATCTTGACACATTTCGCCAACTTATTCGATCGAGTCGCAAATTCTTCCCATCGTCGTAGGGTGTTGAAATTTGGCCAATGTATGTAAAACGAAGCCCTCTATCATTATTTTTGAGGGCACCCAGCAAATTATACCAAGTGGTAAAAATGGAGCGCCCTAGTACACATGTATGTATGTATGTAGGCATATCCTTTTCTTCCAATTATGTTGAAATTTCTTAAACTCATTCAAAGCTGTTGACCGACCATAAATATGAATGTGTGCTCATTCTCGCTAGTCATCATCATAGTCATCAAGGTGTATATGTATAGCTTTAGGTTGCCTCTAGTTAGAGTCCTTTAATTTTTTTCTAGATTTTCATATATGTACGTATGTAGTTGTTATTATTTTGTATTGTGGGTGTGGCATCATTCTTATTGTACGTGCAATCAAATGTAGCAGTACTTTCAACTAAACTTCTGTATGATTTGTGTACCTGTTTCTCCTACTTCGAACGTGACCTGATGTATTTTTCTTTGAAGTCACGTAAATTCTAGGTAATTTATATTTTTACGCGAAACTGTTGCTGAAATTACAAATACATACACTCAGAGAAAAAGTTTCATCATGAAAAACTACATAAATATGATGAAATACTTTATTGATTTTCGTCCAATGTAACACTTCATAAATATGATGAAACTGTTTCAAAAAATACAAATTGATGAAATTTCATAAATATGAAGAAGTTTCATAGCTTTTCATGAAATATTTTATGAATATGATAAAGCAAAGTCATTACATACAATGACGAAAATTAGTTTTTAATATATTTTTTTACAACATAATATTTTTGCAACTAAAATTCAGAATATATAAATTAAAATTCAAAATTTCAAATTGAAATTAAGAAAATATCAATTGAAGGGCTTATTGTGAAAACTTGATAAGCCACGTTTTATTTTTAGATTGTCTATGGTTTTTAAAGGTTAGAAACATGCAACAAATATGACTTTTGCAGGAAGTTTTTATTCTAGGTACTCGTACGTGCAATAAGTGTTTAAGCAAGACAAGACTTCTATTAAATATTAATCAATGGATGTCTAGAAAACAGCGAAAATACATAAAACAATAAATGTGGCTTATCAAGTTTTTACAGTAAGCCCTTCAATTGATACTCATTTTGTTCAAAATTCAGAAAAAATAAATTTAAATTAAGAAATTTCCTTTGGAATTTGAAAACATTAATTGAAGTAAAGACAATCTATTTCCACTGGTATTTAGAATATTTAATTTCATATTCACAATATTTCATTTAAAATTTAGAACACATCAACTGATTGGAATGTCTTTCTTTCAATAGATGTTATGATAGTTTCTGAATTTTAAACAGCAAATCTGAATTACGAATTGTATTTTCTTACGGCTTGTTTTTACAATACGTGTATAATTTCAGACGAACGTGTGGCACCCGAACGAATACGTAAGGAAATGAGTTTTTATAATTCGTTCGCCTGACTTACGTTTGAGTACTTAAAGCTTTATGTTATGTCAAACAGTAGAGATTGCCATGATATTGCTTTTCGGTTTTTGTTAGTTTTTTTCATATACGAATAACTCATTTTTCGTTGGTAGATGGCAACCCAACACTGTAAATGATTTTTGCTTGAAAAAAAAATTTATTTATTTTTTTTTAGAAAACAATAAAAGTGCAGATAAAAATATAAAAATGTAAATAAATATAAATATAAATGAAAATAAAAATGAAAATCATTATTCTTTTTTTATTACAATTTTTTGTTAAAAAGTATTACAGTAAAACCCAGTTAAGACGACCTCGAGGGACCAAAAAAATTAGTTCGTCTTAAGCGATGTTCGTATTAAGCGGGATTTTTTTAAAGATAAAAAATATGTATTTATTAAAACAAAAAGAAGATTTTTACATAAATAAAAAATAAAATTAGCATTTCATGCATTCACAATTAAAAATTCAATTAAAATTCTTCTGTTAGTTTTTTCTGAATGACTGAATTCACGATTTCATTCGTTATAAGTTTTTCTACTACCAAAATATGATTGTCAGCTTCTTCGGCACACGATTTTGTTCGAATATATCACTTGACAATTTTTCAACATCGGGAGGATTAACAATTTCCAATATTTTTTCACCTGATAAAGTATGTGACGTCAAAACATTAGCATCTATATCTAGAAAGTCATCCACGGATATGAAATTCATATTTGGTCTATCGCATTAAACGGATAAAGAGTGTACTAAACATGGTAATTTGTATGAAAACGAGTTTTTGGGACTGCGTAAAACAGTTCGTAATAAACGAGGGTTCGTATTAACCGAGTTCGTATTAAAAAATGTATTTTATATGGAAATTGTTGTCAAAAAGTCGGGACTTTTAAATTAGTTCGTATTAACCGAGGGTTAACCGAGTTCGTCTTAAGCAAGTTTTACTGTATTTTTTTTAATATTAAAGTGTGTTGCCTTTTTTCTTTGACGAATACTTTTTTGTGAACGTCTGTTTTTGACGTTTGTGACGTTTCAAATCGCATTGTGGAAACCAAAAAAAGAGACGAAAACGACAACTCTTACGTTTTCACTCAATTCAAAGTGACATATGCGATACAAAACCCCAAAATGAATTTCTTCAATCATTTACACGAATTTTTTGAGTGACAGGTCTTACAAAAACAGACCGTTAATTTCAAAAGAAACATTTTAATTTCTATTGATGATTTCAAAATTTCAAATGGAAATTTGGAATTTCAATTGATATAAAAATAACAAATATTTTCACACAGCTTATGAACCTTTTTTTTGATATGATGAATATTTATAAAACATTTGTCATACATTTTTATGAACTGAACATATCTAAGAAAACTTCATAAATATGATGAATAACCGATGACAATTTCGTCAATATGATGAAACTTTTTTTCCTGAGTGTAAGTGGGGTGTTCCTTCTTATTAGTTTTTCTTTCTTCATTTCTTTCTAACTAGAAAATTAAAGATATTTTTAATATGGGAACTACCCAGTATTGAAAAGCATTACCATGTAAGTGGTTATATAAGTACATATATGTAGTACTTACATTTCTCATTACAAATGTCATTACTTTTATATGGGGATGACGCGAAAAATAATGACATATAAATACTAACCACCATACGAAAAGTCAAAAATTCTTACCAGTAAATTGTGTCTAAAATTAAAATTTCAAAAAAATTAAATTTTATAAAAATGTGCCATACGGATCTCGAACCTGGAAGTAGAGGTTGTCAGTAACCGCTTTAGCATATGAGCTATCTCGACATGTTTTAATAGATAGATAAAGTACTTATAATGGTACACTCATAGAAATAAACCTGTAAAAATAGGAAAATAAACAAACTACTCGAAATTAGTAAAAAACTTCATTGCAGAAGAAACTGCTAAAATTAGCAGATTTTTTTACTAAATATAAGTAATATCAGAATAGCAAAAAAAACTGTTGAATTTACAAATATTTAGTTATATTTGAGCTAAATTTTAGTCAATTGAAAGTAGCAAAATGATCTGCTAAAATCTGCAGAAACATTTGCTTTATATTAGTAGACAAAAAAATCATTAAAAAATTTAAAATTTTAAATTTTTAGTTTTTTTTTATTTTTTTTTTGAATGCCCTTATGAAATCAGCAATCTAAAATTTTTTAGCAAAAACCTCTGTTAATTTTAGCAAAAATCTTGTTAATATCACAGTTTTTGTTATCTATTTTGAGTCTTCAAATATTTAGTAAAATAATTTGCTAATGTTACAGAGTAAAATGTTATTATGAATTAACTAAAATTCACATCGAATATAACTAGAATATTTTAAAGTTAACAGATTTATTTATGCTGTTCCTATTTTATTAATATTAAGAAAAATAAATCTATTAAATACAGCAGTTTTTTCTGCAAGGTAATTTTTAAGTAGCTTTTTCTGCTATTTTTACAGGTTTATTTCTATGAGTATACTTATTACAGTTGAAAAAATAGATATAAAACAAAATTTTAGATCATTACTTTATATTTAATATAATGATAAAAAATAAGTATGTATGGGTAACGCACTATTTTACGTATTAAAGTAATGGGAAAATTAAGTAGTTATTATTAAGTCATTATTACTTGTATTAAAGTAATGCAGATAGTAAGCTGGTCTCATTACTGTTAGTTCAAAAAATAATGATATGTCATTACCATTTCCACACTGGGTATGTTTGCACTTAAGAAATACATTTTTTGTATTATTTTCTACACTCAGAATAGTTAGTAAAATACCTTGTAAATCAGGTATACTGTTTTTCAGCAAATTTTTTGCTAAAATTATGTTTTAAACTAAAATTTTAGTTATACTTATTTAGCACTTAACTCTTTTGAACTAATGTCTTACTAATATTTTACTAATGTTTTACTAATGTTTTACTAAAAAAAATGTGTTGATTAGCACATCAATAGTGTGAACTATACAGACTGAAAGATATACGCAGAATGAATAAGATGTCGAGGCATGTCACGATGTAGTAGTGACGAGGAAAATTATACTGAAAAGTACAGCTCTAGTAAGACATAATATAAAAAAATCAACCATGGAAGATTTTTGTATCTGTTTTTCATACATAAAACAAAATTGTAAATTAAAACAACTTAATCTATTAATCTATTAATTAAATAAAAGACAAAATAAAAAATTTAAATTTAATAAATTTAAATGTGTAGTTGTAAACTAAGTGTTTATATATATTAATAATCTTGTGTGGTCAAATTTCAAACAAATATGCAATAAATAGACAGACTAAAGCGAAAGACAAAGACATACATCTTAGGTAGATTTTTCTGTTTCCTTTTTCTTATTGCAAAAAAGGGTTGTATATGTTAAATTTTGTTATTTTTTCGTTTCGTTTCCATATTTCTCTGCGGTATTTGCGTTCCTTTAAAAGATAGCATCATTTAGACAATAATTGATGTAAGTAGTTCAAAGATAATTTTGTTTATATTATATATAATTGTTTCTATTGTTTTTAGATATTATATTAATTCATATCGTCAATCTGGGAATATGAACATTTTTATATTTTGTAACGTATTGTAAATTATTTTAAAAAGAAGTTTTATGATTTTTAGCAAATAAATTAACTAAAGTATAATTTTTCTACAAATCTTTTGAGTTTTTTCAGTCTACTAATATTCAGCAAAATTTTTGTTAATTTTTAGCAAAGGTTTTTTAATTTCTAATCTAGCAAAACTTTTGCTGAATCTACTAAGCAAAACTTTTGCTGAATCTACTAATTTTGTTGCTAAAAATCAGCTCGCTGATTTTCAGCAAAAGATTTTGCTGACATTAGCAATTATTTTCCAAGCACCCTCCTGACTAAAATTTTGCTGACTCACCAAAATTTTTTGCGGACTATACTAACTTTTTTATTTGAGTGTAGCTAATTTTAAATTAAATTTTTTTATTTTTAAAAAAAGATAAAATCGGTAACAATTTCGAAAAAAATTTCAGTTAGTTTCAAATGTATACTTTTAGAGATAAATATGTAAAAAAAAAATTTGAAAAATCTCCTGAAAATTTGTTAGAAAAGACGTTGCAGAAAATAGTGATCAATTTAGCATATTTTTTTGCTAAATATTAGCAAAATCTGATCAAAAAAATAAAACTGTTAAATCTATAAAATTTTAGTAATATTCGAGTTAAATTTTAGTTAATTGAAAAAAACAATTATTCTGCCAAAATCAGCAAAACTTTTTGCAAAATATTTGTAGACTAATAAGTGAAAAAAAAAACTGTTATAGTAACAAAATTTTTGTTATAGTAACAAAATTTTTGTTATATTAACCTTAAATTTAGTTGAATGAAAATAACAGTATATTTGGCTAAAATCAACAGAAATATTTGCAAAAAAAATCGTAGTATGTTGATTCTAGAAGGGCAGATTTTATTAGTGTAAAAAATTAAATCTAAAATTCCACATTTTGTGTGATATTTTTTGTCTCTCAGATCTGAGAGACAAAAAATATAAAAAGTGCTTGTGATGGAATAGGGGGCACATTGAAGAGGGCAGCTCATCGATTCAGCCTAGCCAATAAGGATACCATTCAAATATCAGCTGACTTGTACAACTGGGCATCGAATTCGTTTTCAACTTCAATGAGTTTTGAATATTCAACAGAAGAAGAATATGTCGAAATGAAAAAAAAACTAAATAAAAGATACTCCCAAGCAATCACAATAGTTGGTACACAATCATTCCATGCGTTCATACCAGTTAGTTCAACCACACTTTATGTTAAAAAATACTCCAATTCTGATGTCTCCGAATTACGTAAAGTTAGTAGAGAAAAATAACATGTAACTTTTTATACTATTATAAGGTAATAAACAGTATATATATAATGTATTTATTCACAACAATCTTCTTTTATTTATAAAATATGATGTAAAATTCTGCAAACATTATAATTTTGACAGGTAACGCACATTTTTAAATTAAAAATTAGCCCTAAGTGCCATGGTTATGGAGTTATTTGATATATAACCATTTGGATCTTTTTTTCTCGAAACGGGCTGACCCCACAACCCCGGTGTGTTCAGACCGGAGTTGCGCTTTCATGAGTTCTACTTATCTCCCATACAAAGTTTTTTCATCCGAAGTACCCCTCTTCAGTTATTGGCCAAAAACCGTAAATTTTTTCAATTTTGACAGGTAGTGCAAATATTTAAAATTAAATATCTCAGGAAAAAAAAATAATTAAATCTGAAAAAATTTATATGTTTTAGTGTACGGATAGACCTCTATTTTGGCGAAAAAAAAATTTAAATATTGCTTGATCTTCGACCCTAGTGCCATCTTTGAAAAAAATATCTCAATATATTTTTTACAGTGTACCAAAATTTTTTTACAGTGTAATTTTTTCAGAAAGTATTTTTAATTACCTTCCAAACAAAAAAAAATTTACTAAAATCGGTTAGACAGTTCTCCTGCAATCGTCTTTTAAATATATCTCGGATTTCATTTTTCTAAAACTTTTCGACCCACCCTATTCTCGAGATATGAGTTTTAGAATTTTTTTAAGAGAAGTTGTATTTTTTATTTTATGTTTACTACTTATATACCAAATTTTAGCTCAATCGGAGTTGGTCGAGTCCAAAATTGCACTTTTTGGTTCGATTAGATCACGATTTTCATCAGATAGTGTTATCAATTCGGTTAATCAATTAACCGATTAATCGCCTCTATTTCGGTTAATGTCGAAGCAAATAATGTAAAACTCAAATAATTATTCGACCTGAATAATCGGTTAAATTAGTCCGATTAACCATTTAAACATTTATTTTTTTTCTCTTTGTTTTCCACAAAATAGCGAACAAAATTTCAAGAAAAACCAAATATTATTTAAAATATGAAATTCTTTTAAAATAGAGTATAAGAGCTGGTTAAGCCTTTAGAAACGTTTTTCTTTGAGTAACATTATCGATGTTCTTAGATAAACTATTTGAAAAAACAAATAAAATTAATCAATTTTTTAATTCTCTTGTAATTTTTGACATTGTTGATTCCGTAGGAATTCTTCCTTTTGACACGTTTCATCAATAAAATAAGAACAATCATATTGTTGTAAAAAACTTTTCCCATTCAAAACTTTTTAGATTCTGGATCTGTTTTAACTTCACACTATGACAATTTTTTGTTAAATCTATCAACTGTATAGTTCAATTTCGAACACTGCTGCAAATCAATTCCTTAAAATTTTTATATTTAATATTCAAGTTAAGAACAATTTGAAAACAAAAGTCAAACTCACATTTTTTTACATTAAAACAGTTGCGAATTCTTAGATCTGTATGGATTTGTTTGCTTTCAATTTCGTTAAAATCTTTCATATCAAACCACGATTCTAAGCATGTTTCTTTCAATTCATTTTAAATGATATATGGAAAACAATACGTGATGTTACTGAGAACAATAACTGTACAAAATCCACAAACATAGACATTACACCGTTGCATCGAAATTCCTTTTTTTTTGCATTTTTGCATCACTTAAAGCGGACTATGAATGAATGCTTATAGCCCAAAAGAGTTTTAACAAAGTGTTTCTGATAAAAATGAAAATTATTCAAGTTCGAGACCATACTATATATTTATTTATTTGGATATTGTCCTAACAAATAATCTGTAGAGTTTTTGTTTTTAAATTTATTAATTGACCACTTTCAGGAATGTGTTGATAGATCTATTTCGGAAATTTTCCAGGTTCCCATCTTTAGAACACGTTTTAAAAGAAGTGGCATCCTAATGCAAACTTCATATATTCATAAACTAAATGTTTATAGAGATTAATAATCTAGTGCCCATCATGTAGACAGACTAAAGCGAAAGACACTCATCTTAGGTATATTTTTATGTTTCCATTTTCTTATTCAAAAAAAGGGTTGTGTATGTTATATTTTTGTTATTTTTCGTTTCCTTTCTATAACTATCTGCGGCATTTGCGTTCCTTTAAAATATAGCATCATATAGACATCTATTGATGTTTATGTTATATATACCCTATGGGGAATGAGGAGTCAATTGATCTTAAAGTGACTGGTTAAAGAAGGACTTATCACAGGACTGGTATAATTTAATACTGAAGTGGGTTAAGCAGCGTCAATTGTCCAAAAATTACCATGTGGTTTAAAGCAGGACTAATTACCCCCTCCTATGACAAGCCAATGTTAAAGTTGCCACATGCAGGACCGGTCTCATTTCCCATTAGGTAACTATTATGTTATACATAACTATATTTGTTTATGTTATACGTAACTATTCCTATTTTTTTTAGATATTGCATTAAATCATGTCGTCGATTTGGGAGTATGACCATTTTTATATTTTGTAATGTATTGAAAATTATTTTTGAAAGAATAACAAAAAATATGTTTTATGATTTTCAGCAATTAAATTAACCAAACTATAATTTTTCTACAAATTTTTTGAGTTTTTTTCAGTCTACTAATATTCAGCAAAAGTTTTATTAAATTTAAACAAGGGCTTTTTAATTTCTAGTCCACTAAGTGTTAGCAAAACTTTTTAGCAAAAGATTTTTCTGACTAAAATTTTGCTGACTCAACAACATGTTTTGCTGACTTTACTAACTTTTTTTTGAGTGCATTTAATTATATTATATTTGATACAATTATATATAACTCCATACAATTATATACTTAATACTCCAAATTTATTTCAATTAGAAGACATTAAGTTACATACATATATTTAACCTGCATAAAACTGGTTAAAAACACAAAATGTATGCTTAAAATTTGTAAATAACTTAACTTTTGTTTGATTATTAGTATTATCGACCTTTATTGTTTATTTGTACTGGAAATCGATTTTGCAAAATTGTAAACTATTTTCGTTAAATAATTTACGATTTTTTACTTATATATAGTTATATAGAAACTGATTTAGAAAACTGTTACAGTTTTAGATTATAAATAATTATGTCTAAAATGACAGAAGACGTTTTTGATGTTTGTATTATATATAATTATGTATTGGGTTATATCTAGTTTTATAAAAATGTAATCATATTTATAAACCATGTATTATCATATATTAAATTAAAAATATTATTTTTTTTATATATGATTGGATGTGCTTATACAAGCATTTTTTTTTTGTAAAACATTTTGAAAATATTATTATATATAAGTATATATTGATACATATAATATTTTATATGGTCATATATTTTTATGTTAAAGAATATATTGTTATATATACTTTTTTTTACTCGGGTCGTTATATATGGTCACATATGTAGTTATATATAATTACATAAAGTTATATCAAACTATACATGACTATATATAAATCCGTCGAATTTTGTCCTCATACAACTGTATCAAATTATATATAATGTGATACATTTACATCCAATTAGATACAATTATATAAAAATATATGCAATTATTTTTGAGAAAAAAGTCAACAGTTTTAAACGAATTTAAATAAATAAAAAATTTAAAAATAGCTGACTAAATTCCAGATCGATGCCTCATGACCGATTTTTAAAAGTCATCTATTTTATATTTAAAAAAAAACTTATTTCAATTTAAAGTGATATATGTGAACGAAATGTGTCCCAAATTATAGGTAACTACCCAGTCAGAAAAAGACAAACGGACCACCGCTAACAAGGCACTTTTACAGGTGGTACAAGTGCTTTCCCAACCACAAAATGATAACGATAGGTTATTGTCGACTTTTACGACACCGTAATGTGTATTAAAACTTAAAAATTATTTATGCGGGCATTTTTTGAAAATCCCCAACAAGTTATTTTTTTCTCCACTAAAATAGTTTTTCACATCAAAAATATTTTTTCACCACACAATTTCTTTTTTTCATCCAAAAAAGTTTTTCACTTCAAAAATTTGTTTTCACCTTTAACAAATTTGTTTTAAATATTTTTTTTGTTTCATTTGTAAGGGTTCATTGTGCATGCAAATTTAATGCATGCACTTGTTTTTTACTTTCAATTAACTAAAATTTAGCTCAAATATAACTAAATTTTTGTCGATTTAACAAATTTATTTTAGCTGTTTTTATCCTACTATTTCCAAGTTTCCCGGAAACCCAGGGATGGGAAATTCCGAGATGCATTTACTAACCATGATACAAATAAAAATTACTACGCCTTTATTGTCGGGTTTCTTCTTAATTACATTTGTAGTTATGTTAACTATCATTTTAAGAAGTTTCTAATAACACAATTCCCTGAGTGCTAATTAACCCGCTATTTGGTGTTGTTTTTGTTCACTGGAAATATAATTAATATTAAGCCTCTTTTTCCATAAATATCGTATACTTATTTAGTGAACATCTATATATTCTCGTAAATGTATATATTTGGTCTACTAAAACTTTGTGTACATTAGTCACAGTTCTTTAGTGTCATCAATTTTCTTGCTTGTGTGTTTGAAGTGGATGATGAATTACAATTGTCCGTCTAATGTTGCATGCAGTAGAGACTCCATAAAATAAAATGTTGAAAATGTGACTATACAGTAAAACCTTAAAATAGCAGCCATTCTTGAAGGAACATTTTTCGGAGATGACTCAAACCAAAACTTTTAACTTTAAAGTAATTACACGCAAAAAAAAAAGATAGTGAAGTCAACAAAAAATTTTGCCGAGTTAGTTAATTTTAGTCAGCAGGGTGCTTGCAATTAAATTGATAATGCCAGCAAAATATTTTGCTAAAAATCAGTGAGCTGGATTTTAGCACCAACATTAATAGATTCAGAAAAAGTTTTGCTAACACTTAGGCCGAGTTTTTGGGATGTTGATTATCTTTAAACTTAGACTAACGAAGCTTGTAAATGGAATACCGCTTCTGAAATGTGGTTCAGTTTATTGTGTTATAATAAAGGCCAAAATTCTAACCAAATTGAAGTGGTTCCGGCAATTTTTAGTTAATCAGCTTTGATATTGAAAACAAAATTCGTTGTGGGTTTAACTAAACCGATATAAAATGACATCCCAAAATCTTGGCCTTAGTTGATTAAAAATTAAAAGCAAAATGTATGAAAAGACAGAAAAAAAGTCAAAAAATTTGTAGAAAAATTATACTTTAGTTAATTTATTTGCTGAAAATCCTAAACATTCTTTTGTTTCCTTTAAAAATAATTTACAATAAGTTATGAGTTACAAAATATAAGATTTTTAATACTTCCATATTGACGACATGAATTAGTGTAATATTTGAAAATATATAGAAATTATTACGTATATAATATACACAAAATTATCTTTCAAGCACTTACATCAATGGTTGTCTAAATGATGGCATATTTTACAGGAAGCGTTAGATAATTCTAGAAACGAAACGAAAAAAATAACAAAATATGACATAAACAAACTTTTTTTTTGCACCAAGAAAGAGGAAACACAAAAAAATACCTAAAAAGTATGTCCTTGTCTTCCGCTTTAGTCTGTCTACCAGTACGTATATTTGTTTGCAACTTAAAAATGACAATTTGACTACACTAGATTAATAGTCATTTTAAACATTTAGTTTACAAATACACATTCAATCTATATTAAATTAAAATACTTTATTATGTCTATAATTTAATTTATAGACAATTATTTTCACAAGCCGGTGACAACACAAAATTTAGGTTGTTTTAATCCACAATTTTGTTTTATGTATGTAAAACAGATACAAAAATTGTCCATGGTTAATTTTTGTATATGTCTTATAAGAATTGTACTTTTTAGTATTAATTTGCTCTTCTCTTCTACATCTTCACACGCCGCAACATCTACTTGATTCTGCGTTAGGGTGGGGCGATTTGAACATCTTAATAGGCGTTTCGCGTTTCTGATTCTTGGGATTGTACTGAGCAAAAATGTAAATCGAGCTTCCAGATTTTGACTTTTTAGCCGTATTTTGTGAAAGTAACAATGTGTGGGATGGACATATCTCAGGAAGTAGGAGGAGCTTATCCAAGATTATGGTATCAATCTCTTCTTTGGAAGATTCTCTAGCAGATTAATGCATCAATCATATTTGTGGGTGGGGTTTAAGGGGTTACTTTTTAATATCAAAATAGGGATTTTTTTTGCCGTATTTTGTGAAAGTAACAATGTGTGGGATGGACATATCTCAGGAAGTAGGAGGAGTTTATCCAAGATTATGGTATCAATCTCTTCTTTGGAAGATTCTCTAGCAGATTAATGCATCAATCATATTTGTGGGTGGGATTTAAGGGGTTAATTTTTAATTTCAAAATAGGGCTTTTTTTGTCGTAAAGTCAAAATCTGGAAGCTCGATTTTCACCGTAGACGTATGGTCTAGTGGACTTTTTTGCTCAGTACAATCCCAAGAATCAGAAACGCAGAGCGCCCACTACTGCACCCTATTCTGCGTATATTTTTTAACCTGGTTGTCGTTCACACTATTATTGTGCTTATCAGCTCAAATTGTTTAGCAAAATTAATTAGTAAAACATTAGTAAAATATTAGTAAAACATTTGTTTAAAACAGTTAAGTGCTGAATAAGTACATCTAAAATTTTAGGTGAAAACATAATTTTTGCAAAAAATTGGCTGAAAAATAATATACTTGATTAATTTGTTCTTCCAATATACTACAAATTATTCAGATATTGAATTTTGACTTCATCGGATATCAAAAACCCACTTTTTTATTCAGATCTTTAAAATACATTTAGTTTTTGTATAGTTTCTTTGAAAATGG
Source organism: Delia radicum (assembly GCA_021234595.1). Lineage (NCBI taxonomy): Eukaryota > Metazoa > Arthropoda > Insecta > Diptera > Anthomyiidae > Delia > Delia radicum. The sequence continues at coordinate 225,147,941 of CM037851.1, forward strand.
GACAATTTTCAATCCCACATTTTTAGCCCTTAAACATGAGATTGGGTCAATAAGGAATTGAGCTTGTTTTTTAACACTTATCCAAATTTAAATAAAATCTGAAAGATAACATATTTTATTTTCTTTTTTGGTCAAAAAAGAAATCATTAACCCTATATGTATCAAGTTACATAAAATTGTAATTACTATCAAGTGGAAATTGTTTTTGATAAATATAAAAGTTTTATAATCTTGTAGTCAAAATGTAAATTAGTGATGCAATGAACGAAAAATCGTCAAATCATATATAAACGACAACTTATTGCACACTACAGTGCACAGTGGTAAAAAACGGGCTAAACCGCTGAAATTTGGTACACGAATTAATGATATTCTACTTTGTTTATCAGTGGCCTTAATTTGGGTGCAATAAATACAGGGGTTGACCAAATTAGTATGTACATCTAAAATGAATTGGAAATAACCTTAAGCTGCATTTACGTTAGCTAGAAAACCGGTGTAAAATATTATTCGAAATCCAGTTCGTGTATCATTTTATACATTACCATATGATCAAAATCTAGTTTAAACTGGATTTCGATGTAAATGCAGTTGGAAAACTATTTATAAATATTGTATAATGCATGATATTGAAAATGATTAAATTTTGGTCGATGCATTGTATGAAAATATGAACTTCCTAAGATTTTCATACATTTTCTGTAAAAATTTATAAGATGCTTTTATGATGAAACTTACGCTGTGAATCCGTAAAAACAACAAACATTTTTGTAAGGTTCCATGATTTTTTTAAGAGTTCCCACATTTTTTGCGCCAACGCTAAACAAACGAATGTTCCATTTTTAAGATAAGCACATAGTCTGAAATAAATTAAATATGTTGAGAAAATTATTAGAAAATGTATTGTCGATCTTGTTGAATTTTTATATTAAGTGTCAAATGACATGTGGAGTGGAACGATGAAAACAAAAATCGGAATTCGATTTTGGGGCTCTGTGCAATAACTCCCAAGTGAAAAAGTCCAAAAAAAAAAAAAAAAATTAAATAAGTCCCAAAAATTTTTCATACAAATTTGGGAGTAATTTCAAATGAAATAATACCCAGTTCTTTTGCAGTTATTTAATTTTTTTAGAAGTTATTTCATTTTTGTTATTATGTGTTATTTCATAATGCAGTAATTTCGAAATGAAATAAGTCCCAATAGAACTTAGCGTGTGTCGCACTCAGAAAAAACTTTATTTCGCGTAGCCGCCTGCAGGGTTCTACGGAGGAAAAATACCCTAAGAGCGGCCGAAGGCCTCCACACAGAAAACCTTGTTTTTACAAATCCAATGTCGAATCCGTTGAAATCTTATTTTTAAGACAATAAGTAATATAATTTGACCAGTCATAGCTTTGTCATTTAAACAGCTAATTGATTGTTTTTATCTTAAATAAAAGAGTAGAGCATTTACCTTCTGTTTATTTAACGTTGAGACACTAATATATACGTAAAATTTTTAATAAAATAGACTTTTAAAAAAATAACCATTAAAAAACAGTAAATCTTGTTTGGTATTTTGGGACATAAAAAGTTATGACAGGTCAAATAAATGTTAATTGATGTCTTAAAAATATAAGATTTCAACGGATTCGACATCTGATTTGAAAAACAAGTTCTTTTAGCACCCAAAAAAAAGTATTGGATTTTCTGTCATTGATTTGGTCGTTATAACATATTAACATCCACGATTTTGGGGGATATGCGGACATTTGGGCAATATGTCACTTTTGTTTTTGGGCAATACGACTTTGGGGAATATAACGGTACGCGATAGGTGATAGGCAGGATTGGTTGGTTAACTGTTCATCAGCGAAATAAGGTGCGATATTTGTTAACATAGTTTTTTTTTTGTAATCGGCCTTTATTTTCGATAAAGGGGAGTATGTTGCATCTTCTTAACTAACAAAGCTACAATCTCGAAATTTTGGCTCATAGCTTCATCTAATGACAAGAATGAAATAAAAAACGCATTTTTAGCTATTCGAACGTTTCAGTAATAAGGTTTTAAAACCCGATTTTCGGGACCATTTTTCGGTGTGTAGTAGGGGTGAAGTGGCATATATGTAAACCATTTTCTTTCAAATTTAACCCTTTCAATACCGACTTTTTGTTTGTGGATATATTTATATTTTGACTTTAGATTTAGGGGTCCCTAAATTAGAATGAAAATGTTTACATATATGCCCCTCTCTTTCCTACCCACTAAAAAATGGGTGCGAAAATCGAATTTCTGAAAATCTAAAATATTCGAATAATTAAAAATTACTTGTTAAATATTCGAATAAATAAAAATTGCGTAGTTTTGGCCATTAGATGAAGCTACATGCCAAATTTCAAACTTCTAGCTTTGTTAGTTTAGGAGATACACTAAACGCCCTTTTTGCGGAGATAAAGGCTGATTAAAAAAATCGGAGTTTGTTAACAAATATCGCGACTATATTGCAATGACAAACAATTTATTCATGCAATAATTTTTTTAAAAATGTGTACATTGTAGTGTACAAGTGTAGTCAAAGGGCTAAGGACCTCTAATAAGAATCTGAAGCCAAAATAGATAAATATTCACAAATAAAAAGTCGACAGCGAAAGATTTAAGTAACAGTGACAGCAGGGTATGAATATAAGTAACAGGGGAGTCCGAAAAATTAGGGTTGGTCGAATTGACTTAAAATCGACTGAAGTGTTTATCATATTTTTGTCGATTTCTAAATATGATGAAGATTTTCATTGAGTGTAGTTTAAATTTCTAGTATCACAATTATGCAATAACTTACTTTCGCTATTCGTTATTTAAAGGTTTCACTGCATATATTTGGTGGATAGCGAGTTTGTTAGTATGAATGTTAATGATGGAATGTGTTCTTTATTTTTTGTTAAATGGGTTTGTCTATCTTATAGCTTACATCACTCTTACATACATATGATACTCTAACACAATAACGAAAGCAACACTAACACCAACAATAGAAATAACTATTTAAGTGTGCATGTATGTGTGTGCTCCATATCAACAACGACAATGTAATATCAAATATTGCACACTTTTAATCACTTGAATGGCCTCATATTTCATGTGGTTTAATTTTTACCGCCTTAATGAGATTACAGGTCGTCTATCTTTCTTCCCTTTACTCACTCCACTAGCTCTTGATACTATACAAAACTTAAAAGCTTTTGTTTTTTTGCAGTATTAGCTTCAAAATATTTAGTAAGATTTTATACAATTTTTGTGTGAGTTTGAGATATATGCTACGTACGTACTAGGATGTCCCTTAGAATAATAATTTGATAATATTTGTTCATTACAACCTACAGTTTTGTTGCAACTATTTCCGAATGTAAGAAATCAATTTTCTTTGGAAAACGTTAACCCATTGTTGAAAAAAATGTAATTTTTATAAAAAATTCACAAAATTCGACATTTTGAAAAATTATATTTTTTATATATTTTATTCCTTTAAAAATATACATTTCTGACTTAATAGCATATCATTAACCCACTTTAGCCTAGAATCAAAAATGACACATAAATTTGCTTCAAATCCAAAAATGTGTTTTTGTAAATTTATTTTAAAGATTTCTTAAAATACCTAATTTGGAAATATCTAATTTTATTTTATAATAAAATATTTGTAACTGAAGTAAAAAAAAATAATAATTTTAACTCGCATTTATGTATGGAGCGACTCGTTTCCAGGACATTTTATGAACGTTTATTATTTTGTCAATAATTGAACAAAAATTTGACTGTTTTCATCAAAATTTGCATAATTTTCGGATAAATATCATCTTAATTTGACTATCCTTTAATTATCGTTTCTTCTATTTAAAAAATCTGTAGCCCTTAAAATATGAATACAAGATTGCAAAGCTTTTAAATTGATCAAAAAAAAAATAAATGTTCACTTGAAAAAATCATTATCTTATGTAACTTGATCCACATAGGGTTAATGTTTACACTTTTGACCAAAAAAGATCCCCTACATGCAGATTAATTTCTTTAAGATTTTCATTAAATTTGGATATGTGATAAAGGTTACTAAACTGATGAACAAGCGCGATCCTTTGTCGTACCACTCTTATTTTTAAGGGTTAAAAAGGTGCGGTCCAAAATGGCTTAAGGAAACAAAATATGTGGCATCACTTACAACATATGAGAAAACAGTGGACATTAGAGTGAGGTAAGTTTCTAAAAATAGAACTGTTGTGTTGTTGGAGTTGTACTTCTGAGATTATGTATGCAAGAACAAAAAACGCCGTGTATTGAATAAAACTAGTTTTAATCACAACAAAACTCGACCTGACGATAGATCAGTGGGCTAAAGCGCTCTGTCTAACGTGTAGTGCGAGTGCAAAAAAAATATTAAAAAAAAAATAAAATTAATTTCTATGCTTGTGTGGGTACCTGGAAATACTTTTATATAGAAAAAAAAGTTTGCTAAAATAGAAAAGACTACTTACTACACTCCGGGAAAAAGTTTCATTATATTTATGAAAAACTTCATAAATATAAAGAAAAACTTCATTGATTTTCGTCTAATGTAACACTTCTTCAATATGATGAAGTTGTGTCATAATCTGGCAAATTGATGGCAGACTTCTTGCTATTTATAAAAAGATTCATAAATGTGATTATGAAGTTTCACAAATTTTTATGAAGTACTTGATAAATGTTATGAAACATTTCATAATTAGGAAAATGCTGCTTCATAAGCTTTTATGAAAGGTTTCATAAATAGTTCAATACATCAATTAAAGTTAAAAACTTCAATTCAAGTTATAAATTTCCATTTCAAATTAAAAAATAAAATTTTGTATTTAAAGAACATCAATTATTAATTTTATTTAAAATTATGAACAATTGATGATTCAGAATTTTAAATAATTTATCGCAGATTTTGAGTTCTTAAAAAAATTTAATTGAATAAAACTAGTTTAAATCACAACAAAACTAGACCTGACGATAGATCAGTCTGTCTAACGTGTAGTGCGAGTGCATGTGGCATTATAAATCAGTTTATCTATTCCACGGTCAGTGATTGCACAGAAAATTTCATATAGACGCAATCGAACAAATAAAAACATAACAAATATTACATTATTCAAATTCAAAAAACTCTGTCACTGACGAAGGTTCAATACCAAAAACTGAGTCTGATTCAGAAAAATTGAAAATTGGCAATGTAGTTATGATTTTTAGAAAATACACTCATTCTTCTCTACCACGTCTTTCACAATTAAAAATTAAATAAAAATTGCATATTAATTATAGTATTAATTGCAATTGTCTGAAAAAGACGTTAAAATTCAAACTCAAACAAAATAAAAATTGTTTGGCGGATAGGAACCCTTAAACAGAAGTATATCCACAAACAAACATTCGGTATCGAACAAATTAAGACCATTTGGGTCGGTCGACTTTAAAATTCTATAAATAAAATTGATTTTTTTTTTGTAAATCGTTAGATAGAAATAAACTGCTTTTAATTGTATACCGATTTTTGCATAGTTTCTTTGAAATAAATGTGAAAGAAAAATAAAAAATGGGAAACTGGATTCATTTTAGACACCACCTTTTTAACCCTTAAAAGTCAGATTGGTACGATTAAGACTTTCGTTTGTTCGTTAGTTGAGTACTCTTTATCATACATCCAAATTTAATCAAAATCTAAAATAAAAATCATTCTCTATATCATAGTGGATCTTTTTTGTTCAAAATTGAAAATATCAAACCTATATGGACCATACTTCATAAAATAACTTTTTGTATCAAGTCGATTATTTTTATAACAATTTAAATGCTTTACACTCTTGTATTCATGCAGTTAATCACTTTGTATCGGTATTTTTTGTCCCTATTCCACTAAGGGTTAACGATTTTTGAAATGAAAGTAAAAATAATAATAGTCTTATCAAATTTAAATGAAATTTTCCCAAAAGTTATGCAAACTTCAATGGAAACATGCATTGTTTGCATGCATGTTATGTTCAATTTTGATAAAATAATCAATTTTAATAAAATGTTCGGGAAAGAAGTCACTCCATATACAAACACGAATTATTATTTTTTAAATTTATATTTTTCTTTAATGTTTTATGTTAAGGAAACAGCAATGGACAACTCCAATAAAGGCATTTTAAAAACTATTGAAATTAATTTTAAAAATCCACGTTTTTGCATTTTTATAAAATGTGTGCGTCATTTTTGATTCTAGAACAAAGAATTAAGAATTAGATATCTGAATTATTTTGAGTTTATTAAAGAAATAAATGAAATAAAAAATATTTAAAAATTTCGAATTTTATGAGTTTTTAATAAAAATAAACTTTTTTCAAAAACACGGGTTAAGGTTTTCCAAAAAATCGATTTCTTCCATTTGAAACAAATTTTTAATAAAACTAGGAGTATAATGACAAATCTCTTTTTAAGGGACACCTTAGTACGTATGTTTTGATATTTATGGTTTGGATTAATTATCTTTTGGGTAAACTAATTAGGATTATATTACAAAAAACTGAACCACACACAAAAAAGGTTCACTCAAAAACAAAAGTTAGTTGAACATTTTGTTAAATGTTTATTCCAAATTTTTAACTAACTTTCAGCAAATTGTTTTGCTGAAAGTTAGTTAAAAGCTAAAATTTTAGTTAAACGCTTTTACCAAAAATCAAAATTTGAACTATTGTTTAACTCATTTACGTTGCTAAAAAATTGTGCTGATAAACACATTTATAGCATGGAGAACAAGAACCCAGTAAAACCACACATTACCAAATCATGGATAAAGTAATGTATCGCCATAGAGCTTCATGCATTACTTTACACGCTACTTCACTGATGAATTATACAGGCGATGAGCCTCAAAGTAACTCAATACCTTGTAGGGGGGTAAAGTAACTGGTTACTTATATGGTTACATGGTGGAAAAAAGTAATGTGTCTATAAATAGATTTTCATAAAAAAAAAATGCATAAACATTTTTTTTACAGATATTTTTTTTTAATTAAATAAATAATTTTTTTTTTTTTTGGGATTTCGAACTTGGGGTCTTTGGTATTTAACAATTAGTTAGGCGAGAAGTCTAGCAACTGAGCTATAGATACATACAATATTTTATTGCTTAAAATGTAGATTAGTTGTTGTGCTTCGTGTTTTCGTTCGTGACATCAAAAATATACACCTTACCATTATGCTTACAAAAAATCACAAAGTAATGTGTCTATAAACAGATTTTGAAAAATATATATTAATAATTACTTTACTTTTATAATTCATGCATTATGTAATTGATGATCGGTAAGTCACTATTTTATGTTTTGAAGTAATGTAAAATGTAATGAGGTCTCATTACAAGGTAATCCATGAGTGTTCAATTATCGGTAACTCATTACTTCTTGTTGGAAAATAATGATACAGGTAATTAGTACACATTACAAGGTAATGCATTACTTTATCATATTCTGAATATTAAAAAATATGAATAAGACAATAAATAAATTAAATAAACTAAATTAAAAAATTTACTAAATTTATGATATATTGGTAAATTTGAAAATTGAAGATGCAAGCAAAAATAAGATACGATTTGGTGCTACTGTACAAAACAATATTTAAATAAATCGATGATACAGGCAAAATGGAATATAAAATACGCTTTGGTGCCACTGTACATCACAATATTTACCAGTCTCACGTAGTTGTTTTTAAAATATAAAGGGTTTCTATGATATTTAGCGATATTTTGAATATTTATTTTTAGTAGTTTAGAAGTGTCTTCATTTGAAATATGCAAAATTGCGCCATACATTCATATACATGCATGCAAGTAATTGGGAATTATTATGTTTTGCTATTTAATTTAAAACAAAAAAATAAAATCCCATTTCAATTGCGAAAACAAACGACTTAATTATTTAAATTGTTAAAATTGCACCCTGAATTGACCCATTCAATTATAAATTGATGGCTATTTCATCGAAAATTTTTCAATTAAATTTTAATATATTTGATAATGATTTTTATTTCATTTGTATATAAATTTGTTTAAAAATCAATTGATTTGATTAGAAAGTGATCAATATTGTATACCTTTATATTTCATATGTATAGAAATTAGACTAAAAATCAATCGATTGGACTAAAAATTGGTCATTGTCGTATAACTACTCAGCTAGAAATTGCCGATGGTCATAAAAATCGAGTACTGGCAAAGCACTCTATTTTCACTAACTTTGGCAGAAATTTAAATTAAAGCACTGGTAAAATCCGTATTTAGAATGCTTTCCCAACGTTTGCAAAACATGCTTTGTCAGTACTTGATTTATGAAATTTAGAACCGTAAAAATAATTAAAGCAATGCCAAAGCCCTGATTTCGACCCTCTCTAAGGGTCAAAAATACATCTGACGTTCGTGTCCGCCACTAGATATCATTTGTTCTAAAATTATGCAAACAAATCAAAGTTTTTTTAAACTTTATTGTAGTTGTTCTGGAATTACACAGATATAATTTTGTACGTTGCATTAATGAAATCCATCATAACTACAATAAATTTTTTCATTAAAAAGTCCCAAAAGAAAGTTTCAATGAATTTATGACATATTTTCAGTTAACGAATTATTAATGGAAAAAACAATTTTTTCTGCTTCATATTTATTTAGATTTCTATATTTATTTAACTTTTTTTTTTATATCTACCTGAACGCGACTTGAACCGACGACCATGGTTGGTGCACCAACATGTGAACACTACCGCTTTACCGATTGGCATAAATAACCAAAACAAATTGTGTGACCTTCCTGTTGAAATCTGAGAGAACAAAATGTTTGGTGTACAAAATATATTTAAAAATGATTACACATTTTAACATTTTCTGAAAACTTTATTTACCTAATGAATTTTTCATTAATTTAATGAAAATTATTCATTAAATCAATGAATCATTAATAATATGAAGGAAAATTATATCAGTGTAGTTAAAGAATATTTAAAGCGTTTCATAAGTAATGATCAACCAGTTCTTAAGAACTACTTCTCAAAGAACCCCAAATGTGTGCTCAATAAAATTCGCATAAGTTCTAGAAGAAGTTGTACCATAACTAGTCCTAAGAATGCAATTAAATATCCTAATATAAATACCACCCCTAAAAGTAGTTCTGGAACTAGCAACTTTAAAAGGTGTTCCAAAAATGTTCCTGTGTTAAGTTTCTAAATAATTAAAAACACAAAATTAAAAAAATAAGTAATAAGGTACTGGCATGTCACTGTAGAGTTTGTATTCACACTACTTTGTTTTCAGGTTTGCCAGTGCTTTAGCAGGACTTTAAAATACAGTCGACCTGGCCGGTGTTATCATTTTGGGCTTGGGCCAACACTCATGGTATTATTGAAAAGGCATTACATATATTGTTTCGCTGATACCTTGCCAACGCTTTAAAATTAAAATTTTGGTGCTCCCAAAGCGCTCATGTTAATTTTTTTTAACGTACTTTATTGTTCGTTTTGCAAGTGCTTTGGTAACGCTGTAAAAAGGAACGGCCAAGCCACTCCGGGTATTATCATTTTGTTGCTCTCAAAGCACTTAAAATTTCAGAAATCCAACGCTTTGAAAACACTGGAACCAACGACGTAAGTACTTTGCCGTTCGTATTTTTCTAGGGGGTACATTCCCAAAAAGCCTTGAACGAGTGTTGTTTTTCAAAAAAAAATATATATCAAAAGCATTTTTTTATAGATCCAATTAAATAGATTTATTTAAATTTATGTGAACAAATTGCTAACAGAAATTAGTTTTTTTGCTGTTGAAGCGTAGGAAATATGCCCTATGGGGAATGAGGAGTGAATTTACCTTAAAGTGACTGGTTAAAGAAGAACTTATCACAGGACTGGTATAATTTAATAGTGAAGTGAGTTAAGCAGTGTCAATTGTAGTAAAATTACCAATCGTGTGAAGGGAGGACATACCACTTAACCAGAATGCTTATTAACAAGAAAAATCCAGTTGGCCAGAATTTTACCCATTGGAAGCTGTTTAGTTTTCGTTTATTTTATACGACATAGCCCTTTTGCGACAGTCCTGTGGTATGCCCATCTTTGGTTAGTCCTGTGGCATGCTACTGTGTGGTTTAAAGCAGGACAAATGACCCCTTCCTATGACAAGCCAATGTTAAAGTTGATAGTTGTTTACATAGGGTAGGGTTTAGCAGAGAACAGGTCTCTGGCACGAAGGGACCGATCATGTGGCACACGCATGACCGGTCTCATTCCCCATAGGGTGGAAACACATATGTTTGGATTTTTTTCCCCAAAAATTGGCCCTTTTGTTGCATTTGGAGTATTATTTTTTTTAAATTTATTTTAAAACAAAATTTAACTTTTAAAATTACATATTATCAATTTAATGATAATGTCCTAGAATAAATAATAATGCAGATTTAAACTACTAAAATTTAAATGTTTTAGCTTAATAAAGTAATAAACATAATGAGAATTTAAAAAATCTTATTGAAATGAACTTAAAAAAAATATTTATTACTAAAACATATAAACAATTATAAAAAATAACTACATAAATATTACAAAAAATAACACCAAAATGTTGATGTTCTCTTGTTGTTTTTTTTTTTAAAGCAAGATACGAATTTGATCAATTATTTAATTGATTTTTAATTGACAGCTTTTAAAAATTTTAACAAATCGATTTAATTGAAAAATATTGGATTATATATTTATCTGTGGAATAAAATATTTTGTTTATTTCCAAATATTTAATTGTATTGCATTATGTTAACGATGTGGAAGTCCAGACATTTTTATATATATTTGAAACAATCACAAAAAAAAAAATATATTTAAATGTTGGAAACTTAAATTAACTAAAGTAAAAGTGTTATACAAAGTTTTTTAGTTTTTTTCAATCTACTAAGCTCCAGCAAAATTTTTTTGTTGATTTTAACAAGTCGATTTTCATTTGCAACTAAGTGTGAGCAAAATATTTTGCTGAATTCACTAATTTCTTGCTACAAATCAGATCACTGATTTTCACTTTTGCTGACATTAGCAATTTTTTTGCAAGGATCCTCCCAGAAAAAATTTTGCTGACTCAACTTACTTTTTTGCTAACTTTACGGACTTTTTTTTTTGAGTGTGAAAGTTGCCTGCCTTTTCTATCGTTTACTACCTTCCAAATATTTTCAACTTATTTTAGTAGACTAATATATAAAAATCCTTAAGACGTTTGGTTTCTGTTGGTGTTAAAACATTTAAAGGATGTTTAGAAACAAAGTTAATTTTCAAGGAAGTCTATTTATAACGTTTTGAAGTAATTAAAATCGTAAGAGAAAATTTAGGAAGAACTAGAAGATGTCATATACAAGTCTTAAATACTTTCATATGGTTGCCTTGTGGAAAATTCCTTTAAATTACTTCACATAAGAGTTAAACTAATTTCAACGGAACATTTACAGAATACATATTTACAGGCACATTAAGTACATTTTAAAGGGTCCGCCATCTAACGTTTTTTTTTCAACTAGTGCTTATTTCGTGAATGGTAACACTTAGCTCATGTCTTATTTGACAGATAATTAGTTTTATCCTTCCGCTGATCGAATATGGTTGCACAACGCTGGGAAATATTGCGACATTACTTTGAAAATCATGGTAATGTTGCAGAATGTGTGCGAAAATTGCGTACGGATTTTGGAAGAAGAGAAGCACCGTCAGCTCCGTATGTTCGTTATCTTGTGAAAAAAGTGAAAGAAACTGGCATCCTCATCGATAAACCAAAGCGTGAAAAGCCAAAAACAGTGCGTACACCCGAGAATATTGCTGCTGTGGCAGAAAGTGTGCGTGAAGCGCCATCAACATCAATTCACCGTCATTCTCAACAATTGAACATTTCGGAGACATCATTGAGACGAATTTTGCATAAAGACCTTGGTATGACGCCATACAAAGTCCAATTGGTTCAGGAGTTGAAGCCAAGTGGGCCTGCGATCGACTTACAGAAGATGCCGATTTTGCCAAAAAAATCATCTTTTCAGATGAAGCTCATTTTGATCTTGGCATTTTGATCGTGTAGGCTAATGCATGGCCAGCCGAGGCAGCAATTTGAATGAAATTATTTTCCATTATTAAGCGGAAGGATTCTACTTTCAAATAAAAAAAGAAATTTGAGAAAATATTCAGTAGTTTTTTTTATAGCACTTTCAAAAAAAAAAAGTTATTTGGCGGACCCTTTATTATACGTAGTTCCTTTGATAAATGTTAAGATACAATAAAAGAGATATTTTTAAGTAAAATAGAATATTATGTAGGGAAACAACTTAATTTAACTATTTTTTTTTAACAGTAAAATTGCTGTTTGTATTTTTCTGCTTTAAAATTAGTAACAAAACTTATTTTCAAAGCTTAAACTTTTCTTTCACTATTTAATAAATAGATCCCTACACTTAGGAAATTATGTTGGTAAAGACGACTGCAATTGTAGTCAAAAACAAATGAAATTTCATTTAAAAAAAGGACGACTTACATTTCATTAAATTCAACTAACATTGTCATTTGTTTTTTAATGTTCAAAAAATTACTAACATTGTAGTAAAAATGAACCACATGGTAGTAAAAAATAAACCAAAAATTTTTTTTTTATTTTTTTAAATAACAAAAAACAACTTTAAAAAATGAATGTAAAATCATAAAACAGTCATTTGATGTGAGTTGTTTTTTTAAATGAACTACAATGTTTGTTAAAAATTTTATTTGTTCTACAAATGACTTACATTTACATTAAAAATAATGAAACAGTATTACAACCCAAACAACTACATATTTTTAAAGCAGAAGTTCCCTGAGTGTACCTACAATATTGTTAAGCTTAACTAGTACAGGTGCAAAACTGTACAACCTGTTTTGTTTTGTTGTTTGTGAAAACTTTTAAAGGAAGTCAGCTTATATAAGATACTGTAAATTCATATGTAATGTAGTTACTACTAATGGCTTTTCTAGTTTTCAAGAAATTTTAAGATACATTTGGATAATAATGAAAACATTGTGATGTTACTCGGAGGATTTAATTTAAAACTTCAGGGGTTTGGGAAGGACGTTAAGGTCGAGACGACATGAATTAATTTACTAATTTACTATATGAAAATACATGGAAATAATTATATATAATATACACAAAATTTTGTTTCAACTACTTACATCAATGGTTGTCTAAACATACGAGTACAACCCTTTTTTGCAATAAGAAAAAGGAAACATAAAAAATTACCTAAGATGTATGTCCTTGTCTTTCGCTATAGTCTGTCTACCTGAACGTATATTTGTTTGCGGATTGCCCACACTACATTGATAATCACTTTAAAGATTGAGTTTACAAATACACATTTAATGCTTATTCAATGTTAATATTTTATTTTATTTTATCTTTAATTTAATTAATAGACAATAACTTCGACAACACAAAATTAAAGCTCATATGTTAGTTCTCATGTAGTTAGTAAACTAGTTTATATGAATGTTTGATGTTTGGCATGGAATTGTTACCTCTTTCAAAACGTGTTCTGATGATGGGAACCTAGAAAATTCCCGAAATAGATCTATCAACACATTCTTGAAGGGGTAAAATAATAAATTTGAAAACAAAAAAACTCTGTATATTATTTGTTAGGACAATATCATAATAAGGAAATATAGAGTATGGCCTCGAACTTGAATAATTTTCATTTTCATTGCACAAATAAAGGTCGAAAAACAAAACATAATTTTTATTTTTAATAAATATTATATCAAACTTGAATTAAATTTTATGTATAGGAAAATTTCATACAAATAATGAAAGAGAATCATGAAAAATGGTTTCATTAAAACTATAAAAAAAAAATTCATTAGTTTAGTAAAAGAATTTATTAAAGCGCCACCAAGAAATTCTCTCCGTGCGATTAGGAGAATACATATACCAAGTTTTATGCAAAGTGTAAGGGATGAAGTATATATATATAGAATTTTCTGAAACTGCTCAAAAATATATCGATGATTAATGAAATAATGAAGAAGTTATGAAACATGTTGAAAAATATATATGAAATGTTTTATATTAAAAAAATGTCATAAATATGACATTTAATAATATGATACAAAAACTTTTTTCCAGAGTGTATAGACAAAGTTCATGCTCTTTACAACATCTTTGTCATCATTGTCGTCATCATCAGCATCTAACTAACATTTAACGATCACATACTCACAGAGAAATAAATTGCCAACCGAATTGAAAATTGTATTTTAATGGTAACAATTTATAAATTCAGTTAGTACAACGATATTCGATTTCTGAATATTTTGGTTGTTGCAACTAAAATTCTGTTGTATTAACCGAACTTTGATTGTTACAACTTAACTAATATTAAATTGTAACAATCAACTGAAATTCTTATTAACAGAATCTGAGTTACTTCAAACCAAACCAAATTTCAGTTTGCAAATAGCTAAATTTTTCTCTGTGTGTACAAGCAAAGTTTTCGAACAAACTTTAAACTTGTTCAATATATATATAAGTATGATGACTAGGGCAAGGAATTTCATGCATGTTTGTAGTCAGTAGCCAACATTGATTTTTACCAATTACTTTTCCGAATCAAAGGATTCGCAACAAAATGGCATCGATTTGTTGTTGCGCATTTTTTGTAAATTTTTTGATTTTTTGTTGTATGTTTCGCATATTTTAAATTTAATTTCATATTTTGTAAAAAGTAAAATGAAGGGGGTCTTCTGGTTTGGAAAAAATTAGTTTTCAATATTTTTTCATATTTTTTTGCTTAGATATTCAAAAAAATTATCCTAAAACGATTTTTCGAAATTCGAAATAGTTTGGGAGATACAGTCATTTTTTATTTGCCTAAATGATGCATTCATTGTGTGCCCGAAAATTGAACTTAAAAGCATTTTCCACGAAACCACATTCTTAGAACTGGTGCACTGGGTTTAAGGCAATCGACGTAAAATCAGCGTTGCTATCGTCCCATACGCAATGATTCTTTACTATTTGTTTTTACACCAGACTACAAAAAAAAATGGTCAAATATCGATTTTTCATTTTCAAACGTCCTCCATTTTGACGAATAATTTTTTTTAATGATGAGCATGGGAGGATAAAGGCATTCCTACTAACCAATTCCCCATTTTCCAGTTTGTTTCAGATAACCGGAAAGCTGCTTAGCAACAACACACCTTTTTTTGATAGACCCTACTTTGGAGGCCGAGAACAAACAGTCTACTTATCGACCAATAATTAATTTTGTATTTTTCTTGATAAATTGTACAACCAAACACAAAAAACAGCATTAACAAATCTTTTGGCGTTTTCTTTCCACAGGTTTTATAAAAACAGCAAAAATTTAGCCGTACAAACAAGAAGACCCCCTAAAGGTTTAATTAAAAATTTAGAAATGAAAACATTTGTAACCCTAAATATAGGATCCAAATTACCATTTGTTAGACATTTATATTGGATTTATTTTTAAACCAATAATATCAAGTAATAAATCGATTTTCGAAATTGTACGTGCATATTTTTTTTTTTTTTGATTTTGATTGCATATTTTTGCATTTTTAGTGCATATTATTTGTTATTTTGTGCATATTTCGATTCAAATGCATATTTTAAGCTCTATTTTAGATTCTTTACTGTATATTTTAAGCGCCTTTTTTATTTCCACGAAATTCCTTGCCCTAATGATGACTATAACACATACATAGACAAGTACATGCAAGATAGTTTGAATGACAAAAAGCTAAAATGCACAATAATATGTAAGACATTATTTAGCGGATACGGAAGTGTGGGTATGATAAAGTGGCATATTATGTTTACATTTGTACGTATGGAATACCTCTAGGTACTTGTCATGCGTATGGATGTTAGGGGGATAAGTACAATATTCTAAGAAGTTATGGGATATAATTATGTATGCGTTGTATCTTAGAAACATTATACAAGGTGGCGCAAAAGTAATCCTCCTATCAGAAAATGCTATAAATTTTGCGATTGGCCCCTAATGTCAGTTCTGTTTTGACATTTGTGTAGTAAACACATGCGAAATACACGTTAATAAACAATGTTACGCTACACTGCTCCAGAACGCGGAATATTGGTGACTATTTATTTGACCAATAATCGGTCGGTGACTTTGGCACAACGTGAATTTCGTTGCAGATTTCCTGGCCGTCCAACGCCTACTGGTGAAACACTGCGACGTTTAGCCGCTCGCCTCGAAGAGACTGGCACAACACGAGATGCTGCCAGGCGTGTCAGACCCCGGAGTAGCCGTTCTGCAGAGAATATTGCTGCTGTAGCCGAGGATGTCATGGAAGCGCCGTCGACATCGACCAGACGACGCACTATGCTTTGTCCCATAGACAAAAATCAAAAAAAAATTTTTGTCTCAAATTGTTTTTAAATACAGATTTTTTGAAAGATAATAAGGTATCTCAAATAAATGTTAACAAAAAAAATTTTTCTGATTGCTTTTGCCACCACGAGAGGGCGTTAAAAGCAGATAATTTCTTCCAAAAATTACTTAACAGAAAAATGAGTTTTAGTTGTTTCACAAAAATAATTCTGAAAAATTCATTTTTTTAAAAAGTCGCTCGAAATTTGGTTTTCAAGTACTTTGATATATTTGCAGTTAAATTAAAATTTATAATTTAGTATTTTTTCACAAAATAACTTTTTTTATTGCTCTGAAAAACACATTTTTTTTGTTGAAAATCCAAAAATTACTTAAGTTTGATGGAGTATAAAAAAAAATTATATAAAATTAGATATTTTTTTTTTTCTGTTTTTGTAAGTTTATACTCTTAGCTAAGAGGGTATTCAAAAATTAGTGCCTATTTTTTACCACAACTTAAAAAAAAATGCGTTTTTTGAAATGCCTAATTTTATGATTTTTACTCAAATATCAGGCATTTAAGAGTGTTTAATATCATTGCGCAACACGATTTTATATTTTACATGTTAAAAAATAAAAAAATTTAATTATATCATTAGTAGACCAAAACCACTGAAGTATTTTCAAAATTTAGCTCGAGTTTTTTTTTATGGCCCACTGAAGTTTTTAAATTTTTTTTAAAGGCGTTTTGAGTAAGTCAAAAAAAATGTATTAAATCTAATACAAGGCTAATAGATGATTTTAATAAAATTTGATGACGGTTCTTTTCATAGAACTAATTAGCCCTCTATCTGCCATTTTTAGGGGTCATTTCAGCCCCTCCTCATGGAACACCACTAACACGTTTAACATTTAAGAAAAACTCGGACACCCAAAATTTGTTGCACAGTGTATGCAACTGTAGCTTCATGTTATGTAAAATATCTCATTAATAATTAGTTAGATCCAATTAAACTATAAATTAGATTCTGTTTCATATTTAAATTACTATTTTAAAGTGTAAGTTGCGATTGACTTCGATTTTGAAGTTTTTTTTGTTTCATATTTTTGTTTTGCTTTATCATATTATTTGCCGTTATTTATATTTTTCAAATTAGAGATGATAGCGTGACACATTTGTTTTGAAGTTACAATACACGCGTGTGAAAGTAACTATATTCCAGCAGCGCTAATACGACCATATATTAAATTTTCGGAAATGCGAGAGAAATTTTTATTTTCTATAAAAGTTTCAATTGTATAAAAACCGTAAGTGTTACAAATTTAATTGCCTTTAACATAAGTGATCGTGAGTGCTAGTGGATGAAAATACTAACGGGTCCATCTCTATTTGTAATGTAAACAAGGTTTAAAAAATAAATTTATAAATTAATGTAACTAATCTGTGGTGATGGCAAATATTTAAAAAAATTCCGATATAATTGATTGTTGTATAGCAGCATCCTCAAACAATAAAATATCAGAGGTGTATAAATATGTAAAACATAAGATAGGCGATTCATATTTTAACAAAAAAAACTTAATACAAAGTATTCAGTTTTTTAATAGTAAAGTGAATAAGTTATGGAGAGAAAGCAGATATAATTTTAATTTTTTTATCAAAATATATCGCACTTAATCAACAGGAGGGTATTAACTCAAAATGTTCAGTAGAAGCAAAACAATTTTAAATTTAATGTTAAAGGCACATGAAAAAGAATTTTAAAACCAACCATTTCATTATCAAAAAGTAGGCAAAATAGCACGATATTTTTACAGCGGATATGAATACTACTCGTCAATTTTTTTCGAAAAGTGGAAAAATAAAAATTTTGATGGAAGTGCGATATGATTTTTTCATAATTTTTTAATGACGTTTACATTGCTAGTTTTCCTCTTTAATTTTTTCATTTATGTTATCTTTCAAATATCCTTATAGTTTTATTTTTGCAAGAGCATTTTAACCGGTTTATCCTACACTCAGGGAACTTCTGCTTTAAAAATATGTAGTTGTTTGGGTTGTAATACAGTTTCATTATTTTTAATGTAAATGTAAGTCATTTGTAGAACAAATAAAATTTTTAACTAACATTGTAGTTCATTTAAGAAAACAACTCACATCAAATGACTGTTTTATGATTTTACATTAATTTTTTACAGTTGTTTTTTGTTATTTAAAAAAATAAAAAAAAAATTTTTGGTTTATTTTTTACTACCATGTGGTTCATTTTTACTACAATGTTAGTCATTTTTTGAACATTAAAAAACAAATGACAATGTTTGTTGAATTTAATGAAATGTAAGTCGTCCTTTTTTTAAATGAAATTTCATTTGTTTTTGACTACAATTGCTGTCGTCTTTACCAACATAATATCCTAAGTGTATTTTTCAATAAATGATGTTTTTGTATTTTCCACATTGATAATCCGATTCTACCCAAATTTGGCACAAATATATATCTTGCAAATATCAATTTACATACCAAAATTTATTACGATCAGACAATTTTTTTAGGAATGGTAGCGTTTTTAAGAAAAAGGATATATAGCAGGACCTTTAGTCCGATTTAAATAAAAATTTACACACACGTTGCTAGTTGCATGTGTATCAGCATGACCACTCTTTGTAATTTTGTGGGCATTATTGAAGCTAAAATTATATTTTTCAATTTCAGGACACATGGGAGGTAGGCGTGTCCTAGGGCCGATTTTTCCAAAAATTCTTATTTTTCTTAACTAAGCTATTTTATGCTAGTGTACCAAATTTCAAAAATATCTGACTACTCCTTCTATTTTTGTCCCTTCGTTATATGGGAACGAAGCATAGTGCGACGTGCCACGCAAATGGGTATCAGTCGACGATCTTTACAGCGAATTTTGGTACAAGATTTGAAGATGTTTCCGTACAAAGTCCAGACGGTGCATCAGCTGTTAGCTGCTGACCGCCAATCGCATGTAACATACGCTCAAGCCATCCTTAATCACCACCAAGAGGAAGATGATTTTTCATCAAAAATAATCATGAGTGATGAGGCCCATTTTCATCTTAGCGGGTACGTAAATAAGCAAAATTTACGCCTCTGGGGCACTGAAAATCCGCGTGTAACCCACGAAGAGCCATTACACCCGCTCAAAGTCACTGTATGGTGTGCTGTTTTCGCTGGAGGAGCCATCGGACCTTTTTTCTTCGAAGACGTCGCGGGCCAAACGGTTACTGTGAATGGTGAGCGCTACAGAGCAATGGTTCCAACAGGACGGTGCAACGGCACACACTGCACGTGCCACAACCGATATGCTGAAGGATGCATTTCCCGGGCGCCTAATCTCCCGTTTTGGTGATTTGCACTGGCCAGCAAGATCGCCTGATTTGACCGCTCCAGACTTCTTTTTGTGGGGCTTTTTGAAGTCGCGGGTTTATGTCAACAAGCCTCAGGCTCTTGCAGCTCTTAAAGACAATATCCGTCAAGAATGTGAGGACCTATCGCCGGAAGCTTTGGCCAAAGTGATGGAAAATGCCATAAAAAGGGCTCAAATGACAATCAACTGTGGCGGCGGGCATTTACATGACATCATATTCTCGACTTGATGTAAAAAAAAATTAAAATACCAAATAAAAATAATCCACAAGAAGAATCAAAGTTTTTCATTTCGGAAGGTTATTTTTGCGCCACCTTGTATACAAACACATGTATGTTGTTATCTATTGTTTGAAATATAAACTACTATAAATAATATTCTATTGTCTATTTTATCTTCCAGCTACTAAAGTTATGAACTACTTTTCAGTTTTTTTTTTTTTTTTTTAATTTCTAGATATTAAGGAAACATGTCTTTCTGAACATAACCTATAAATAATTCTTGTACTTTAAAAACTCTTAAGAGTTTTTTATTTTTAAAAATGTTTTTAATATATATAGAGATAACATTTATAATATCCAGCTGAAAGTTCTATTCCACTTGAGTTTTCATATTTTTGAAAATAATATAATCTTTAGTATTATTGTATTAAGTACACATAAATGCCTTTTCATTTCAGATTAAAAAACAGACAAATGTTTTATGTTTTAAAATTATGGAAATTGCTGTTTAAGCATGAATATAGCATTCTAAAAATAATTCGATTTATAAGAGTAAAAGGTGATTACAAAAAAAAAAAAAATTAATTTCTATGCTTGTGTGGGTACCTGGAAATACTTTTATATAGAAAAAAAAGTTTGCTAAAATAGAAAAGACTACTTACTACACTCCGGGAAAAAGCTTCTTCATATTTATGAAAAACTTCATAAATATAAAGAAAAACTTCATTGATTTTCGTCCAATGTAACACTTCTTCAATATGATGAAGTTTTGTCATAATCTGCCAAATTGATGGCAGACTCCTTGCTATTTATAAAAAGATGCATAAATATGATTATGAAGTTTCACAAATTTTTATGAAGTGCTTGATAAATGTTATGAAACATTTCCTAATTAGGAAAATGCTGCTTCATAAGCTTTTATGAAAGGTTTCATAAATGGTTCAATAAATCAATTAAAGTTAAAAACTCAAGTTATAAATTTCCATTTCAAATTAAAAAATAAAATTTTCTATTTAAAGAACATCAATTATTAATTCTATATAAAATTATGAACAACTTTAATAATTAATGATTCAGAATTTTAAATAATTTATCGCAGATTTTGAGTTCTTAAAAAAATTTAATTGAATAAAACTAGTTTAATCACAACAAAACTCGACCTGACGATAGATCAGTGAGCTAAAGCGCTCTGTCTAACGTGTAGTGCGAGTGCATGTGGCATTAGAAATCAGTTTATCTATACCACGGTCAGTGATTGCACAGAAAATTTCATATAGACGCAATCGAACAAATAAAAACATAACAAATATTACATTATTCAAAAAAAAAAAAAAAAAAAAAAAAAAACACAAACACAAACACAAACACAGACATAAACACAAACACAAACACAAACACAAACACAAACAAACACAAACAAACAAACACAAACACAAACACAAACACAAACACAAACACAAACACAAACACAAACACAAACACAAACACAAACACAAACACAAACACAAACACAAACACAAACACAACACAAACACAAACACAAACACAAACACAAACACAAACACAAACACAAACACAAACACAAACACAAACACAAACACAAACACAAACACAAACACAAACACAAACACAACACACAAACACAAACACAAACACAAACACAAACACAAACACAAACACAAACACAACACAAACACAAACACAAACACAAACACAAACACAAACACAAACACAAACACAAACACAAACACAAACACAAACACAAACACAAACACAACACAAACACCAAACACAAACACAAACACAAACACAAACACAAACACAACACACAAACACAACAAACACAAAAGTCACTGACGAAGGTTCAATACCAGAAACTGTGCAGTCTGATTCAGAAAATTGAAAATTTACAATGTAGTTATGATTTTTAGAAAATACACCCATTCTTCTCTACCACGCCTTTCACAATTAAAATTAAATAAAATTGCATATTAATTACAGTATTAATTGCAATTGTCTGAAAAAGACGTTAAAATTCAAACTCAAACATTAATTGCAAATTATATTTACAATATGTAAATCAAAAATAACAAAAATTTCAGAAAAAAGAAAAATTTATTTTCAAAATGTTTATGAAACTTTTTAGTAATTTTTGAAGGTCTATGAAACAAAAGCCACATACAAAATTCTCAAACGAAACATACAGGTAGCATGCAATGTAAAATCTAATATGAAAGCAATCAACTAGAATATGTTGTGTTTAAAAATATTAGTATACATGCGGAATTCACAATTCCTTTCCAGTAATGGTAACATATAAAACAAACAAAAAGGTTTAAAATTTAAAACTGTTGGCTAAACTTGTAAGCAAAGACGAAAATAACTCATGTTGTTCGGGTGATCAATTAACATCACCAATGTTCTGTGATTTTCTGATCAAACATTAAGTTTCTTGTGGGTGGTGGATTAGATTGGGGCTGACGATGACCTAGTCGCTTAAATCGAAAGTGCGGCACTTCCTCTATTGCTGATTCACACAAGATTTTTTTCATCTTCTCTTACATGTATTAACTAATTAGTGTTATCTATAAGTAATCAATAGTGAAGTAACAAACCAAACCAAATTTCAGTTTGCAAATAGCTAAATTTTTCTCTGTGTGTACAAGCAAAGTTTTCGAACAAAGTTTAAACTTGTTCAATATATATATATAAGTATGATGACTAGGGCAAGGAATTTCACGCATGTTTGTAGTCAGTAGCCAAAATTGATTTTTACCAATTACTTTTCCGAATCAAAGGATTCGCAGCAAAATGGCATCGATTTGGTGTTGCGCATTTTTTGTAAATTTTTTGATTTTTTTCATCTTCTCTTACATGTATTAACTATTTAGTGTTATCTATTAGTAATAAATAGTGAAGTTACATTTTAATTATGATCTCAAGACTGACAATTCAAAATGAAATACTCTTCATCATATTTATGAAAAATTCATAAATATGATGAGTAATTGATGACAAACGATATATCAATCAATTTCATCGATATGATAAAACTTTTTTCGCCGAATGTATAACCGTCAATTCCAATCTTATATTTATAAAACAACAACTTTACTAATTGTACCAACATCGAGTAGCCTATATCGCTGGAACTTTCAATCTGGCAAGGAGCTCCCTCTTGCGATGTAGGGAAGGGGAAAAAGGGGAAATTCTACCCAAACTCATTTGGCTAGATATTTGAAATTATTAATATGCATTCCTTGCGATAAGACCCAACTCACTGATATGGTACTTTTTGATATTTTGCTCAGTAACGTGGTAAAAGCGGGGAGAAGCATCCACCTTGGCTGACTGCTCAAACCACTAAAGCGATCAGCTTAAAATTTGGAATTCCTACTTGGTGGTGCAAAAAGAGGAAAACCTTGCCTTTGCCGACCTGCCTAAGCCCCTTTGGCTAGAATTTAGACACTTAAAATACATTGTCCCTCGAACAAAACCTAACTCAATAATATAATACTTTTTGGATCTCTGGCCAGGAACGTGTTGAAAAAGGGAGTTCAACGGGAAAAAGTCTCCCAATTTTACGGGCTAGTCAAACCGATATGGCTAGGAACTTACAATTTGGGGTTGTGTTTCTAAATGCCACATAAACACCCGCTTATACGGGATTTCTTGAAGTTGATATGGTGAGGGCAAAACGGAAAAGCTTTTTCCGCTTTGGCTTAGGAAAGTCTGTCCCTTGACGGTTTGTAAAAACCACTGAAGCTAGGAGCTTGAAATGTGAGGGTTAATAATCTCATGTAGACACACACAAAGAAAAATTTAGCCATTTGCCAAATAAAATTCTGTTACTACGACTAAAAATGGTTAATACAAGTGAATATTGGCTTTTGCAACAAATTTCGGTTAATACAACTGAATTTTAGTTGCAACATCCAACATATTGAGCAGTCAAATTTAAATATAGTTGTACTAACCGAATTTATTGGTTGTGTCCACCAAAATGCGCTTTTAAATTCGGTTGGCAATTTATTTTTCTGTGTGCATCAATTTAGAAAACATTTTTGCAAATTCTTTTAGGGAGCGACATAAAGAGGAACAGCCTCCGACTTAGAAAAACAATTTGAAAAGGGGAAAAAGTCTTCCTTCTCAAATATTGGCCTACCTAAACCGTTGAAGTAAAAATATTACTATGTACCCTGTGTCCCTGGTCCATCATAGAGGCCGTTTTGGAAATATCAATTATTTGGAATGTAGGAACCCGCCTTGACCGTGATTTTGAAAATGTTTACGGAGAGGGATAAAAGGGAGTAATATCCCACATACTGTTATTCCCAAACCCCCTTACAGTTATTCCCGAACTCGAAAAATTTAAAAAACAACCTGAAATGTACAATATTCCTGGAAATAATTAACCGAAAACGCAGTTAAATTAAAAATAACTTAAAAATAATCTCGATGTATATAAAAACAAAAACTATTAATGTTTATCCCGATGAAAATAAATTTAAAATAACAAATAGCAGGTGCTTGTACAAATTTAAATGTAACTGACACTAATAGAAAACATATGATTTTCTATTGTTGATTTACTTGAATAAACGTCACTATATTGCTAGGTCTGTCAAAAAAACAGAGTAGTATTTGGAAGATGACAAAGCCAATTGTGACAATACTTTGTTGTTGTTTTTGTTTTTTCTTTGATATTTTAAATTTTGAATCTCGCTCCTAGACGAGGACAAGAAATTCTCATTGAGTTTGTGATTTAACATAACAAATATCTCTAGAAATTCTAATAACAAAGTCCCCTGAAGATTTCCTTGGGCAGGAATGAAATCCGGATAGGGACACGCCTACATCAGATTGTTTCACAATTTGTTAAATAAGTTTTGGGACTTTAGCACATTTAATTACTATAAATGCAATTAATGTTTATCCCGATGAAAATAAATTTATATAGAAAAATTGTAATTTAATAATTTTAATTTTCTTTATTCTTATAACCGCCATAATTGTTGTGCCGTTAAATATAAATGATTAAAGTGGATTTATTTAGCATGCTTAAACATCGACTAACACAAAAGGTTACACATGTCATACAAACATATATATATTTTTTTTGTTTTTACCTCAAAATATCGACTATTTTTAAAATACCTCATATGTAAAACAGTTAATATCCGTTTAAAATTTAAAATAATAATAAATTTGTTAAGGAAGACTTAATTGACAACAAGAAATGATTTATGTTATTCCAATATCGTTTAAACAAATTTAAATATTTTATGCTGTTTTTACCCCAACACAAAATTGTTCTTAATTTAACTTTCCGTTGTGTAGCGTTTTATAAAAGTGAGATTATTTTTCTAGTCTACAAGTTGTAAATAGTCTGCTACATGGTATAGATTGTCGTACAAGAATCAATCAAACAACATGAATGATTGACGTGTTACAGCAATAGCAATTACAGGGAACAACCCAACTTAAACATGATATACAGAAACATTGTATTAATACAATTTTAACTTTTTTTTTATAAATTTTTCTTTTTTTTTTAATTTCTTGCCAATCTATTTTACATGGCTACATAAATCTATGCTTGAAAGAAGGATGTAACATTTTGAACGTAGAACAAACATATAAGATTGATGAGATTAATATACATACATATACAAAAATTTAGATTTAATGCATACATATAAAAAAAATCAAAATGGGATAAATATGTTTGGTATGGTATAATCTTGTAATTAAAAGCGAAGTTGTTAAAATTGAAAAAAATAAATTGGATTATAAATTTAGGGTATAATTAAACATCTTGTTAAGATTCAAGTTACATAATATTGTACAAATTTCTCAATATCATGAGTTCTTTGATTGAACGAGGTTCTTAAAATTTGATTTATATTTGCTCACACAAACTCAATGGAGCCCATACCACTTCGCCATATTTAGTTTTTCAAAAACTCGCGATATTTTCATGATTTTAATATTCAAAAATAATTCAGAAAAATCCCGAAAGTATGCAATTTTGAAAATGTCTATTCCAATTTTCGGATGCATTTTGCAAAACGATCCAAAAATTTGCATCTGGACCGGACAAAGCTGCGTAGCACCGCTCATATTACCAAAAACTTTAGAAGTTATCTATCTTGCCACTTATAATAATTTATTTTTATTAATAAAGGGTGGTTTTTTAAGAGGTACAGAACTTTGAAATTAAATAAAACAAAGATGATTTTTTTTTTTTTTTAATTGACATAAAATTTACTTTATTCGAAAGATAATCTTCTGGCATTATAATTTAAATATGACTTCTGCATATGACCGCCACGGCTGGCTCTGACGTAGTCTAATCTGGACGTCCAATTTTCGATGACTTTTTTCAACGTTTATGGCCTTATATTGGCAATAACGCGGCGAATGTTGCCCTCTAAGTGGTCAACCGTTTCGGGCTTATCGGCTGAGACTAGCAACTTCACATATCCCCACAGAAAATAGTCCAGCGGCGTTAATTCGCACTATCTTGGAGGCTATTTCAAGGGCCCGAAACATGAAACTATGCGGTTACCAAACGTTTCCTTCAATAAATCAATTGTGACATGTTGCGCCGTCTTGTTGAAACCACAGCTCCTGCACATCAGCTCCTGGTAATCATGGCTCTTTAGCGGTCACCATTGACGGATAGACTGATAGGGCTTCCTCTATGCAACGCTCTACAGCAGCAATGAATTCTTTTGTACGCACTGTACGACGTCTGTGCGGATGTATATTATCATTTAGAGTGCGAAAACGTTCCATAGTTAATCGAATTAATTGCTCTGATGGACGATTATGTTGACCGTAAAGTGGACGTAATGCGCGGTACATATTTCGAACAGAACCATGATTTTCAAAATAAATTAGCACAATTTGGAAGCGTTGTTCAGGCGTCAGTCATGTTAAAATGCCAAAACAAACTAAACATAAATCATTTGACATTTGACAAAATGGCCGAAAGTTAAGGCTAGCCAACTTAAATTCTATACCTGTATAGAAACCTATACCTTATAAGCCAAAATTCTAAACGTTTTTATTTAGCCTCATGCTGAACGTTTGCTATGAATGCTTGACAAGGCGTTTTAAATCCGGATAGAAACCAGAGTCCCACAAGTTATTTTATACAATTTGTTAATTATCAAATCTATTTAACAAGTTTTAATACAATTTTTTACACAAAATATTGAATAAATGTTATCAAGAGATATGAATACAAGCAGATTTAAAAATATAATAAAATTTTGTTTCCGAATTTGCACGTAGTATATAACATAGCCAGGCCAAATACAGAGATTTAGGGTGCTGACACATCTGGACCCGGAAAAGTAAGGTTTTGAAAATCGGAGGAAAAAAAACTATGGCAATGTCCAAAGTTGTACTGGTGTATGGTGTCCAAAGTTGTCTGGTTAGAAACATTTTTTTTGATTTTTTTCGCTTCCTTTTTTAGCTTAGATATTTAAAAATATTATCCCAAAAGGATTTTTTGAAATTCGAAATAGTTTGGAAGATACAGCCCATTTCGTGAAGCAATGTTTTTGCCTACATAAGTCATTCATTGTGTGCCAGAATATTTAACTTAAAACTTAAAAACCATGTTTTTCAAACTGATACGCAGGGTATCTGAAGTTCTACTGAACCGATTTTGATGATATAGGGTTTAATCGACGCAGAATTAAGTTGGTTATCCCATGCTTAATCACTAGACTACAAAAAATTGTCATATATCGATTTTTCATTTTCAAACGGTCGTAATTTTGATAAATACTCTTTTTTTTATAATTGAGCATGGGACGATAAAGTCATTCATACTAACCAATTCCCAGTTTTCCGTTTTGCTTTCAGATAACCGTGAGGCATGGAAAGCTGCGTACCAACAACACACCTTTATTTGGTAAACCCTAATTTAAAGATTTGACTTATTATTGACAATTTGTTTATTTGGGGTTTTTGCTTGATGAATTGTGCAACCAAATACAAAAAACTAAATTAAAAATCTTTTTCTGTTCTCTTTCATTCATTAAGTTGCATCGTCGGATTTGAAAGGTTATTAAATTAACTTTGATTTTATATACAACATGATTATTATTTAGAAAGCTTACTTTTCCTGATCTATAAGTCAGGAGGCTGTATATTTGAAAGCGACCTTTTAAAAATTAAAAAAAAAAAGTATATGCTAAAGGTGGTTTTCTTCTCTACAGTTGTGACATATTTAAAAGTTTAGGTATTTTTGGATCCAGAAATATACATAATATTGTAAACGTAGATATTTTACAAGGAAATTAAAACTATGTAACAAGAGAGTCCATTCAAGGGATCCCGTGAATTGCTACGTAATTTGGATATTTTATAAAGAATAAAAAATTAAGAAATAAATGTTTTATTTTTAGATGCCCAATCCCAAATTTTGGGGGTAAAAAGTTGCCGAATTTTCCGTTTTTTTGAGTTTTTTTCATTTTTTCCTCCAAAGATAAATTTGGTATCGAATGAAAAGTATTTGAAATGCGCATAAGTAACATGTCCAAATATGCTTAACTTTTTGTGGTATTCGAAAAAACACTTAATTTTTGCGGGGTTTTGTACTAAAAGGTATAGTCGGTTCAGGTCCAAACTCACATATCGAGACTTTATATTCCATACCCGCTATGAACCAATTGATTGAAAATCACTTTTTGATGCATCTCTGATAAAAATTTCAGCGAGAAAAAATCAAATTTAGTTATTTGTTTTAATATTTTTTATTTCTATATCAACCATAACATTTATCTTTGAATGCAATACCCTCTATCAACCACGTAAAGGTTATATACTTAATAGAAATGTCTTATTACTACATATATTAAAAAGTTTGGGGCCTATTGGGCCAGATCGCCTGGGCAGCGACAGGCGAGGCTGTTTATATCTCCCTCTGGGGAGAGGTCGCGGAAACTCTTGTCTATGACGAGGGGCGAACTAAAGACCGTGACGGGTTACCTCACGGGACACTGTGGCCTTAGGTATCAATTGTACAATATGGTTTTGTGAATTGGAACCCGAGACCTCAGAGCATGTTCTCTCAAATGTCCCAGGCTCTCCGACAGGAGGGTGCATTATTTTGGTGGTCGAATAGTTTGGAACTGTTTACCTGGTAGGATAGTTGGCTTCGTAGGGAGCCTGAACCTATAGGGTGTATTCGCTGGCAGCAGAAAATACCAACTTCTGGTCGCGGTGCATAGTGCCACTCTAGTCTAATCTAATCTATATTAAACGAAGTAGTTTCCTACAACTGTACTTATCGTAATATTTAAAGGTCATTTAAATCGTAATATTTAAAGGTCGTAAAATACGTTTTCCGGATTCTTTAAGAAATATTATTCAATCATTGGATTTTGATGTGCAAACTACAAAAAAAAAACTAACGAAAAATTATTAGGGACTATTCGTCACTTTTTTTGTTTGTAATCATAAGATTTGCGCATTCTGGCTTTCATTTGAATTCATAAAATTTCCGTAATTCCTATGCCTTATAAATTTTTTTAATGTTTTTCAGACCAAGCTAAAACGGCTAAACTGTCCCACATCATAGGGCACAATTTAATTTACTCTAAAAGTGTTTATTTTTATTTCTGTTTTGGACATAATTACGTTATAATTATGAGTCTAGATAACAGAATTTTCCAATGAAAAAGGTTTATTGAAACTTTTAACTAAGAAGACAAGAATGAAGCAAAATTGATGATAGTTGTGATTGATGATTGATATAGTTTTTGTTTTTTGTTAAAGCTCTGCCTATTCTGGAGGCTCCAAATTTTCTAGAACTTCGGGTTATGATGAGATCTTTAACCAGATCAAAATACTAGTAAATATACGGATGTTCAAAGCTCGTTATAAAAAACTAATAAAACTGTAGAAAATAGTTTCATTAAAACTTTGAAGCTTTTTCATAAAGTTTAAAAAGTTTCATTTACATTGCGAAAAACTTTCATTAATTTAGTAAAAAACTTTCATTAAAACTCGTCCAATAAATTCTTTCTGTGTAGCTGTATATAAAATCCCATACATGTTTTGGTAAAGTTGAATATCAAATTAAGGTAACTGCATGTACTTTATTACATATGGCTTCCCATATAACCACAATAATTTTATAAGGAATTTATTTTCAAGGGATTTTTTTTATATAATTTCAAATAAACAAATTGGTACATTTTATTAGATAAAAACCACTGAACTATATATTTTTGAAACACTCAAATTTTTCTTGATAATTTTTATATATTTGAATGCCATGCTAGAACAAGGGTATAAAATCCAAAAACCAAAGTGTTCAGGAGAGACAAAAAACATGGAAAACGGTAAAAAAAAATTAGTTTTGATACTTTGCATGCTATTGTGTAAAATATTAAGCAGAAATAGCAAAAAATTGCAACTGAAAATGTTGTTTAGTGGAATAAGGGCATATGTATTTTCATAGGTTATATAGCCCTTTTTTTTATTTTCCATAAATAGGTGCAAAGTCAATTAAAATATTAACTGCTCAATAAATTTGTTAATTGAAATACGCTTTACATTGTTTTTTGTGTAGCACTTAAATCAAAAGCAAACTTTGATAAAAAAAAAATTGTTTTCGCTTTATTAGCAACATAAAAGAAACCAAAATTTGACATTTAGAAGTCAAACCCAAAAATCGTGTCGACCGGTGTAATAGAGTATATACATATGTGTTACGTTATTCTACTGCCCTTATCTTTCACTTTATTTTATTCATATGTTTGATTTCTATCAAAAAAAAAATACTATTTTCAAACTTTGAAATGCTGTGGTGGACCAAAATTACTCTACAAACTTTTTAGTAGTCTTCTTTCCTTACTCTACTCCACATTGCGTAACTTTTGACAACATACACTATGATCGCCAACTTCAAACTCTGGTAGGAGATGTAATATGACATCCAAAAACATTTTTTTCCTATAGTTAATTTTTAATTACGCGTCATTTGAAACCTAACGCGAAGCTGTATTCCAAAAATTCCTGAATTCGGGACATCCTAATGTAGAACGACCATTTTTTGCATCAATTTGTATGTGCTTACATATGGGAACTAATCCAATGAGATATAATTATATAAGACCCCATATTAAAGTTTTTACCGGATATTTTATTGCATAAATGTGAAATAAGACAACAGTGAGAATCAATTGCTTTTTGAATTAAAGAAATCCTGTAACAATTTTTGACTACATGGCTCTTCAAGGATACATACTTTTGAAATTTTTTGAATTTTCTTAAAAATTCAAATCATTAAAAAATCGCGATTTCTTGAAAATTTTAAAAACAGAATATGGAGATGTGTTATAGGTTTCATGGAGGATATAGGTTTTTTAATAAAAATGATATGAGGTCACAAAATGGCATTTTTTTATGATGTTTCAAAGAATGACTGAAACTTTGATATTTAATTTTAGGGAATTTCGATTGTTGAATTGCCGAAGAGCAATGGTTGAATATGGTAAATCAGTAATATGGATTTATTTATTTTTTCTGTTATATTATAGCTACCTTGTGAAATCTTTCTTAAACTTCCCATATCATTTTATTACTTTTTAATAAATTATAACCAATATATTATCTAGATATTTTTTGTTTTAATATTTCCTGGAACATAATTAAAAGTTTATTTAGTGATTTCATATAACAATAAAAAACTTTGTTAGAGTCCTTAAAACAATATGTTGGTAAAATTGAAAACAACAGGAATTATGGTAAATTACCTTGCCTTCCTTTTATACATTATATAAATTTTAAAACAACAGGTAATATTAGACTATTCTAAAATTTTGTTATATAGACAATTATGATTTAAGTTATATGCATCTACATTAAAGTGGTCGAAAAAAAAATTTTAGAATTCGTGAGCTCCACAACCATTATGAAAATAAATAAATAAAAAAAGTTCTAAGTTTGAAATAATTTTTATTAAAAATAAAAATTATGTTTCTTTCGACCTTTAATTGTGCAATGAAAATGAAAATTATTCAAGTTCGAGGCCATACTCTGTATTTCTTTATAAGGATATTGTCCTAAGAAATAATCTATAGAGCTTTTGTTTTAAAATTTATTAATTGATCCTTTCAGGATTGTGTTGATAGATTTATTTCGGGAATTTTCTAGGTTCCCATCATAAGAACACGTTTTGAAAAAGGTAACAATCCTATGCCAAACATCAAACATTCATATAAACTAGTTTACTCACTACATGAGAACTAAAATATGTATTGTGAAATGCGTGGTAGAGAAGAATGAGTGTATTTTCTTAAAATCATAACTACATTGTAAATTTTAAATTTTCCTGAATCAGACTGCGCAGTTTCTGGTATTGAACCTTCGTCAGTGACCATGTTTTTTTTTTTTTTTTTGTTTGAATAATGTAATACTTGTTATGTTTTTATTTGTTCGATTGCGTCTATATGAAATTTTCTGTGCAATCACTCACCGTGGTATAGATAAACTGATTTCTAATGCCACATGTACTCGCACTACACGTTAGACAGAGCGCGTTAGCCCACTGTTCTATCGTCAGATCGAGTTTTGTTGTGATTAAAACTAGTTTTATTCAATACACGGTGTTTTTGTTCTTGCATACATAATCTCAGAAGTACAACTCCAACAACACAAATGTTCTATTTTTAGAAACTTACCTCACTCTAATGTCCTCTCTTTTCCCATATGTTGTAAGTGATGCCACATCTATGATATATTCTTTGTATATTCTATAGATGGCGCTTACATAGTTATTATATGAGCTCGACGTAAAAACGATTATCACCACTGATCAAAAAATAAATTGAAAACTTGTTTTTTGTGTGTAAATACTCAATACACGGATGGGAACCTAGCATATTCCCGAAATAGATCTATCAACACATTCCTGAAAGGGTCAAAGAATAAATTTGAAAACAAAAACTCTATATGCATTTATAGTAATTAAATGTGCTAAAGTCCCAAAACTTATTTAACAAATTGTGAAAAACAATCTGATGTAGGCGTGTCCCTATCCGGATTTCATTCCTGCCCAAGGAAATCTTCAGGGGACTTTGTTATTAGAATTTCTAGAGATATTTGTTATGTTAAATCACAAATTCAATGAGAATTTCTTGTCCTCGTCTAGGAGCGAGATTCAAAATTTAAAATATCAAAGAAAAAACAAAAACAACAACAAAATATTGTCACAATTGGCTTTGTCATCTTCCAAATACTACTCTGTTTTTTTGACAGACCTAGCAATGTAGTGACGTTATTTGTTAGTACAATATCCTAATAAAGAAATATAGAGTATGGCCTCGAACTTGAATAATTTTCATTTTCATAAAAAGGTTCTTTTTTGAAGTTTTAACGTAGTACTTGTTATATTATTGTATTTGATATATGTTTGGGCTTACATTACGAATATGAAATTAAAATTTAAATCGGAGTCGCGAAATTCGCAAAAAAGGAAATTTCCTATAAAAAAGTGTTCAACTTTGATTAAGTGGTTTTCATATAGTTACCGCTGTGAAAATTATTTTTTTGCATGGATGTATTTCTGTGGATTTTTGTTAACAAATAAATTTCAATTAGAAAAGCCAGAATTTAAGTTCCACTGCAAGGATTTCTGTTATCCTTTCTAAAATTAAAAACAAAACCGTATAAAGGAAGTTGATTGCAAAACTATAACAAGTTGGATTTTTCAATGACATAATTTTCAGCTAATTAAGAAAATATCACGAAAAATTTATTTTTTTAATCTTTGAAAAAAAAAAAAATAAAAAAAAAAAATTTTAATTTCGATTGCAGATTTTTTAAACTTTATTAAAATTAAGCTAAGATTTGAGAAATTTGTTTAAGTTATACAAATAAACTCCAACTTACATCTTTTCAGAAAATTTTTAAAACTTTCACTACCCTTCTGCACTACAGTGTACACAGAAAAAATTAAAAACGGGTTTCAATTAAAAAATTTATTGAATCAATGAATATTTTAATTGATTTTGCATATATCACGGCAATGATATTATCAATTAAAACTTTTATTGAAAATTAAAAAAGTTATAAATAACTTCTACAAAAAAGCAATATGATACTTACAAAAAAGTGTGTGAACGATATGTTGGTATGTGTGTTTTTGTTAATGCTCCGTCTGTTTGACTATTTGTGAGTGTGCTTGTTTTGTTTGTAAACTTCAAATGCATTTGGTATTTCATACTGATTTTTTTTTTATATAAGCATACAGTGTATGAAAAAAGAATTTGAGAATTAAGTCTAAAATATAAAATGTATTTATATATTTAAAAGTCATTTAAATTATTAATTGATTCAAATAAATATTTGCTTACAAACAAATTTAATTCTACTCAAATCTTTAATTATATATTTTAGGTTGATAATTTTTTCTGTGTACACATTTTAAATAAATTATAAAAAATATGATAGTAAAGTAAAACTTTATATATTTGTTTAAAACTGTTCATTATGATATTGGTCATTGGAAAAAAAAATCATTATATGCATAAACTGATCATCAGGGCTTTACAGTACCGAAATTGGTTAACTAACTTTGATTTTTTTAATCAGGCTGTATCACCGAAAAAGGGGCGTTTTGTGTATATCCTAAACTAACAACGCTGCATAGAAAAAACTAAATTATTGAATCAATTAATATTTTGATTGATTTTGCACCTATCACGACAATAATAATATCAATTAAAACTTAAGTTGGAATCTAAAAACAAAAAAAGCTTTAAATAACAATCTACTAAAAAAAAATATGATACTCTCAAAAAAAAAAGTATGTGAAAGATACGTTTGTATATGTGTTTTTGGTGTCTGTTTGTGTGGCTGTGTGTGTTCTTGTTTTGGTTGTTAACTTCAAATGCATTTGGTATTTTATACTGAAACTTTTCTATTTAAGCAATAGTCTATGAAAAAAACCATATGAGAATTATATTTAAAATAAAATATATTGTGCGCCCCGGTAGGCTAGTTGGTAGCGTGCTGGCTTATCTGTGCGGGGGTTGTGGGTTCGATTCCCACCAGAGGCACTGGTCTGTCTTCGCTACAATGCGCCGAAGGCCATAGTAGCTAGTGCTCGGTTAGGGTAATAGTATATAATTTGTAATTATATGATTATTAATTAATAAAAAAAAAAAAAAAAAATATATCAATTAACTATTTGTTTAGAAACAAATTTAATTCAAATTAAATCTTTACTCAGATATTATAGGTTGATAATTTTTTCTGTGTAGATTATTGAAATTTGACATGTGGCTTCATTTAATGGCCAGAACAAAATATAATAAAGCATTTTTCTTATTTTTTCAATTTATAACGAGCTTTCAACCTCCGTATTTTTACAAAATTAAAGCAAATCAAGCATATTAGCTAGGTTGATACTAGTATTTCGATCTGGCTAAAGATCTTATCAGACCCCGAAGTTTTAGAAAAGCTAGAGCCTCCATAATAGACCTTTAACAAAAAAACCTATTAATCATCAATTTTGCTCCATTCTTGTCTTCTTAGTGATCAAGCACGTGGTTACGGTCTTTTCCTAACAAGCATGATGATGTAACTAAACTTTGAAGACCAAAACTGTTCTATTTATATAAAAAAAAATAGTTTTTACTCTGGCTCAAGTAATATTTTTTTTTACAGTTTTATTAGTTTTTTGTTTTTATATACATCGAGATTATTTTTATGTTATTTTCAATATATAACGAGCTTTCAACCTCCGTATATTTGCAAAAATAAAGCAAATCAAACATATTAGCTAGGTTGATACTAGTATTTAGATCTGGCTAAAGATCTCATCATTATTCGAATTTTTTGGACATAAAAATGGGCAGAGAAGTTTAAAAATTTTGATTTTAGGACAAATTTTTTTGGAGGGTAGGAGGGGAAGCGGCATATATGTAAACTTTTTTCTTTTTAATTTTAGGATCCCTAACAAGAATCCGAAGTAAAAAAATAAATATATCCACAAACAAAAAGTCGGTAGTGAAAGGTTTAACAAAAAATTGCAATTTTACTTATACTTGTTTAAAAACCGCGTATAACTTAAAAGCTTTTACATTTTTGTGAATTTTGATTTCATATTCCTTTCATGCTTATTTAGACTAGAATGGAAAATTTTGTTAAGGTGCATTGAGTAGATTAATAAAGAACTAAATTTAAATGCAACCCTAAATTTGTGAGAATTTCTTCTAGAGACAAATTACTAATTCTTAAAAATTAACTTTTTCTACGAGCTCTAAATGTTAACAAATTTAGCTGAAACTTGGCATAAAGAGTTTTTAGACATTAAAGAATTGAGAAGATCGCAAAATCGAACTTTAGCGTTTTTTTGGACCACTCTAATCTAGATATTTGAAAATTGTATGCTTCTGTAAGAGACCACCCATTGTGTGTGTAGATGTTTTACCAGTTGTTAAATAGTCCTTTAGTGAACTCATAATTTTAAAGTATGATTTTTAAAAACCATTAAAAGCTTTTGCTTAATAATTTGTGGTTTCATATTAAAAGTATCTGGTTTATTTACAAAATATTCATATTATGGCTACATATAGAGGTAAGTTTATCTGGCATGTGAAGAGATTTATATGGGTTTAAGGTATACACATATAAAGTTTGCACAAACACACACATGCAAGTATTAGTAAATTTTAAACAATATTTTTAGGTGTCCCATAATTTAGAAATGGTCGATTTTCAATGCTAATATTCACAGTATTTTTTTATTTGATCTCAAATGTGTGAGTTTCGGTTTTGTTTTTAATTAAGTCGGTTTATTTTTTTTTCAAAGTCCGGAAAAAAATTTATTAATCACTATATCATCAGCTTTTTTTTATTATAAGTTGTCATCACTTACACAATGACGTCATAGTTTTAATAACTGTAAAATGTATATGAAAATTTTCTAGGTGACTTCGCATTTTCACACATAACTTTTAAAGTCGCCCGCCGATTTCGCTAATTTTCAATACCATACTCCTTATAATATCAGCAAACAATTTGGCGGAAAAATAGCAATACCGTTATTATATTGGCGGGACATTTTGCATTTCAAACGACAGATTCATACACCAACTTTAATATTCATGCTGATTAAGAGTATATTACCTACTTTAGATGTCTCTTATTTCTCAAGGTTTTGTGAATTAAGAGGAACCATGGACAGCACTAGGTTGACTATACTTAAAAGCTATGACATGCAAAGTTTCACATTGGAACGTGATGACTAAAATAATTGATGGTAATTTAAAGACAAAATTACTTGAAACTAACAATAGTTTTTCTATACATTTTATTTTTTTTGCTCATGGTTTTTAACTTTCAAATCCAAACCAATATAAAATGGACTTACTAGATTTGGAAGATACATTCAGTGAACAAGTTATTTGCATATCTATGCTTTTTAAAAATTTGTATGGTGGTTTACAAAAGAAACAAAAATTTCATGATTTTTAAGCTTCCACAGTCTTTTACATAGTGTTTTTGCGTGGTTTAATGGAATTGAGTGTTGAGAACAGCTTTTGAAAAATGGTGTAATTTTATACAGCAAGAATAATTTTATACACCATGATACAAAGTTGATGTCAGCGCACCAATAACGGGACACGAACATCAAAACCTTATAAGGAAGTGGCGTACATTTTTTTAAAATGTCTGAACTGAGTTACTTTGTAAAAAGCACCTCCTTGTCAAAAAGCATTTTAAATATTTTGAAATGAAAAATTTTATGAACTTTTTAAAAATTAACTAAATTTAATAATTTAGTTTCGCATTTTTTTTAAACAAGCCTTAAGAACATACCCAAAAATACAATCGGCATAGTGTTGGCAAAGCGTCAGCGACGGTCGGTTATGCGTTGGCGGACCGTAGGACATATAAAATAAAATTAAAAAACGCTTCTAATTGGTTTTAATATTGGTAAAAAGAATGTGAATTTTCAGCTGATACTGGCAAAACACATGCTTTGCAAACAAAATAGTGTTTTCCTAGTACAATATTAGTTGTGCCTTTGGTAATTTCTAACACTGTGGGTTTTACAAAAATAAAAGTAGTTTGCCAGTACTATTTTTTTTTTGGTACGGTTGGCAATTTCTACCTGTATAGTTACCTATCTAGTGTAAAACAGTCAAATTTTTTTTATTTAATTTGTATCAACTAAAGCTCAGTATCAATTCCTCTAAAACGTACAGCAAATAAACGATTATAATGAGACTAATGTTAAAATCGAAAAGGCATGAAGAAATTCTAAGAAATTTAAATTGTATATAGCAAAAACACAATTTTCAAAACCTCAAAAAGAATCCTTATATAAAATATTTAGTTTTGCTAATTGAACAGCACTTAATATGATATATTGCAAATAATTTACCCTAAACCAAATTAAATATTATTAAACCGGCAAAAAAAAAAATTAGTTTTTTCAAAAATAATCGCGATTTTATTTTTAAGTTCTAATATATGACAAAAAAATTTTTTGAGTGCATTTTTATATTTTTTTGTGGTGTAATATGTGTTTTTAAATGTAGGTAAAGAATACTGCATATGTAGATAAAAACAAATAAAAATTTCACTTGAATAAAGGGCGACTTACATTTCAGTAAATTCGACTAACATTGTCAGTTGTTTTTTACTGGTCAAAAAATTAACCATAATTGTAGTAAAAATTAACCACATATGCATTAAAAAATAAACAAACATTTATTTGTTTTATTTAAAAAAAAAAACTACGATATCAAATGAATGTAAAATCTTAATACAGTAATTTGATGTGGTTTGCTTTTCTAAATGAATTACAATTGTAGTCAAAGCTGAAATTTCTTCTACAAATGACTATTTTTGCACTTAAAATTAAAGACACAGTATTACAACTCAATCAGCTACAAATATTTACAGCAGAAGTTCCCTGAGTGTATCTTTAAGTATCTTGAAACGCGATAATTTTAGCGCCGTTAAAGTTAAATGAGTAACTTAAAGTTAAATGATTAACTAACGTACACACAAAAGGTTATTCATGTCATACGAACATTTTTATTTAAAATACTTTACCTCAAAGTATCAAAAATTTTTGAATTTTATGAGGAACTAAAATATGTTCGATAAGCTCCAAACGAAATGACAAGCTGAAAATTTAATTTTTAATGATTTAAAATTAATTAACAAATTAATTTTATTAAACAAGCTAATTATGTATTAAGAGAAACGAGTCTGGTTTTATTTGTGTTCTTTTATGTGCTAATATCCGAAATATTTTAAATTAAATTTCGAATAAAGTCAAAATATACAATTATTATTATTATCAGGAATTTCACCCATTAAAGGTTTAATACCAAATTGAATTTAACTTCTTTTTGTGTTAGCTTTAAAATTTGACAATTTGTAATTTAAGGGATACGTACATATTATAATAGTGATAATAAAAATTTTCTGTGTTGTTCATAAAATATAAAATTAATTGGGGAAAAAATATAAATAAAATGAAAAGAACAATTGTATGTACCAGATATTTGATATTTAAATCTCAAATTCGGTATAAATCAGGGTTAAGAACAAAAATCGTGCGGTTTTCGGTAACGCTGCTTTAAAATATTTTAGTAACGATAACACTATTCGACAAAATTCAAATTTTAAAAGGACCTCCTTTTTAAATATATAATCGTAGTCTTGGCACGCTAATCTCAAAATTTAACGATTAGTTTTTGAGATATTTAAACTTTTTGATTTTTTTTATTGAATCGAATTTAAAATGACAATATTTTTTTTTTATAATTTTCATATCTACGAAAGTTAAGCTTCCATTTGGGTATAATAATTTGTAAAAATGTTAAGTTTTCTTTTATCTTCTTTTATTTTATTCTTCTTAGTTTAAACGAGCTTAAGATTATTTATTTAAAAATTATTTATTTCCAATATTTCATCTTCACATTGGGTGACTTCTTCAGGGAACAAATATTACAATAATAAATAATTAATAAATGATCTTAAGCTCGTTTAAACTAAGAAGAATAATATAATAATTTGTTTTACCGTTCAAGAATGTTTTAGGGATTTATTTATTTATTTCTGGGATTCGCAAAACCATTGAATATTTCCTGAATTATTTGCAAAACAAATTGAAATTTTGACACAAATGTTAACAAAACGGTGTTTAATTTTATTTCGGTGACGGTAATTTAGGGGTATTGATATTTCAGTTATTGCGGAAACGGCTTTTTAGCGATAATTGTATTATAATTATTTTAGTAACGGTATTACAAGGATATCGGGTTTTCAGATATTTCAGTAGCGTTAGTTAGAATACTATGTAGGTAAAGACCATTGCAAATGTAGTTAAAAACAAATAAAATTTCACTTAAAAAAAGAACGAATTACATTTCAGTAAACTCAACTAACATTGTCATTTGTTTTTTACTGTTAAAACAATGAAAAACAGTTGTAGTAAAAATGAACCACATGTTCAGTAAAAAATAAACAAACATTTATTTGTTTTATATTTTTAAATAAAAAAATTACTGTATAAAATGAATGTAAGATGATAATACAGTAGTTTGGTGTGGTTTGTTTTTTTAAATGAACTATATATGTAGTCAGAAATCAAATTTCTTCTACAAATGACCGTTTTTTCCACTTAAAAATAAAGATTACTTTATTACAACTCCAACAACTACAAATATTTACAGCAGTTCCCTGAGTGGATACATGTACACCGATGACTTTACTAGGGTATGATTAAACTTATAAAACATACCCATAAAAAAAGTGCTTTTTATCAA
The DNA here is from genome assembly GCA_021234595.1 of Delia radicum. Taxonomy (NCBI): domain Eukaryota; kingdom Metazoa; phylum Arthropoda; class Insecta; order Diptera; family Anthomyiidae; genus Delia; species Delia radicum. The sequence continues at coordinate 225,188,817 of CM037851.1, forward strand.
GCATTTTCATCAATGAATTTAACATAGGGTTGTCATTGGGTGGAAGCATTCCAATTGGATTCTTTGGATGTTCTTTTTCCTAAATAACTTTTTGAACGCTATTTTCCTTGGAATTTGCTTTTAGGCAATATAAATGTTATAATATGAAACGTAAGAACAAATTACAAGGAACTTTATTTGTCTAAATAGCTTCTAAAAAAGTTGTTAGTGGTAATGAACATCCAACAAATAAAATCGGAATGCTTCCTCCCTATGACAAGCCTATGTTAAATTCATTGATGAAAATGATGAAATAATTGGATCCACTTTTGGATCCAATTATTTTTGCTGGGATACATATGAGAAATTAAAACAATGCTATTTTTTTTGCGGCTTAAGATCATATTATCCATTTAATTATAGCAATTGATAATTACTTTTATACAACATATACACTCAAAAAAAGTTTGTAAAGTCAGCAAAAAATTTTGCTGAGTCAGTAAAATTTTAGACAGGAGGGTGTTTGCAAAAAAATTGTTAATGTCAGCAAAATCTTTTGCTAAAAATTAGCGACAAAATTAGTAGATTCAGCAAAGGTTTTGCTAAGACTTAGTGAATTAGAAATTAAAAAGCACTTGTCTAAAATTAATAAAATTTTTGCTGAATCTTAGTAGACTGAAAAAAAAACTCAAAAAAATTGTAGAGAAATTATACTTTAGTTAATTTATTTCCTAAAATTCCTTTAACGTGTGAGTTAAATAGAAGATATTTACGATTAACACTAAATGCCACGAAGAATGTTGATGAAGGCCGTAGTGGGTCAGAAAATGCATTCCATTCATGCTAGTGTCTAATAACTTTTTCTGTGTTTTTTTCTAATAGTCAAAGTAAATTATCATATAAAAATTATAATTTTTCTGTTAAGTTAGAGAAAAATTTGTCATGATCTCAAACCGAACAAATAAAATCTCACAAATATATTTTTGTAATTCTTTTAAAAATAATTTACAATAATTTACAATACGTTACAAAATAAAAAAAATTTCATTAACGAAGTGAATTAATGAAATATCTAAAAATAAATAAAAAGAATTATGTGTAACATAAACAAAATTATCTTTCAACTACTTACATCAATGGTTTATTTTTCTATGTCTTACTATAGTTGTACTCTTTATAAAAATCGTACAAAATTGCTCTTGCCAAATAACAATTTGCCAAATAATAATTTGAAAAATCAAATTTTTGTACTTTATCGATGGGTACTTTTTTCAAAAATTATTTAAAAGTAATAAATTTTAAATTTTTTTTTTGTTATGTGAATATGAAAATGCGAATTTTTTTCTCTGCTAAAAGTTAGTTCATCGGTTCTACATAGTTTTTTAAAATCAGACTGATCGGATCAATAATTTGCTAAGTACACAAATTAAAAAAAAATATTATAAAAGTTATTTTTTTTTCAGTCAAAACATAAAGAAAATTAAAAAAAATCCAAATCGAGGAAATTTTTTTAAACATTTGGTTAACTGAAAAAAAACTCCTTAGTTTTCAATATAAAGGGTCCGCCAAATAACTTTTTTTTTTAAAAAAATGATATAAAAAAAAAACTACTAAATATTTTCTCAAATTTCTTTTTTTATTTGAAAGTACAATTCTTCCGGTTAATAATGGAAAATAATTTCATTCAAATGGCTGCCTCGGCTGGCCATGCAGTAGCCTACACGATCGGTCCAATTTTTAAGCACATTATCGATTGTGCAGCTGTATTTCCTCATCTTCAATTTGTGTGAACAAAAATTCGTTCAACATGGCCCGATAACGATCGCCATTGACTTGTAACGGCCACTCCTTGCTCATTTTCGAAGAAAAATTGACCAATTATGCCTCTGGACCAAAATCCGCACCAAACAGTGACTCGTTTTGGGTGCATCGGCACACATTCTGCAACATTACCATGATTTTCAAAGTAATGTCGCAATATTTCCCAGCGTTGTTCAAGCGTATACACAACCATATTCGTTCAGCGAAAGGATAAAACTAATTATCTGTCAAATCAGACATGAGCTAAGTGTTGCCATTCACGAAATAAGAACTAGTTGAAAAAAAAACGTTAGATGGCGGACCCTTTACATAAATTTTACATAAAATTATACAAAATTTAAATTCTAAAAGTATCTCCCTCAGTTAAAGATTCAAAGTTTAAACTTTGGTTGCTAATGTTTGCACTCGCTGTCGGTGTAATGCAAAAAAGCATTGTTCTGTACATCTGCAAAGTTTGGATGAAAAACGTTCAGCACATCTATGATGAGAGTTAAAATTTATGACATTTTTGACATTTTCTAGTTTTTGAAAAACATAGTTTTTCACAGTTATTTTTTATAAACAACCTACAAAAATCACTGGATTTTAGTTGAATTTACTTTATGTAGCGAAGTGAATTTATGTAGCTGTTTCACATCTTTTTACAGACTTTTGCAAACGCAATAGTTTTTAAGTGTGCCTTAGGGTTACTTTTGACTTTTTTTTTGCAAATATTCAATTTTCGCTAACCTATCAATTAAGTCTCGCATAAACCTTTTCGAAATTCGGACTAAATTTTTTTTTTAATTAAACTACAAACTTATATTTTGCAACATTTTAAAGTCATTAGTCTCTATAGTATAGATATTAAAGTTCGAAACTACTTTTAATTTTGAAGATTTTCGCGTAGTTTGATAAAAAAAAAAAATAGATTTAAGCGGTTTTTCGCGATATGGGGGTTAAAATTTGGCAGAACAGCGAGCATATTACGTTAAAAGTATTTTGAAACATTTTGTGCAGATTTTGGTCCACAAATGTAACTCTAATGATAAAAACGTGAAACAAATGCATTTTTAGAAATTGCACTTCTTTCGGGAGGTTTTTGTTTCAAAATGACCCGAAAAAGCAATTTTTGTTATCAATATTGCCAATTATGCAAAAAAAAAAAACAAACAGTTATAACCCTAATGTGCATCTTTCGATCAAATATTTTCCACAAGAAAACATACCAGAGTTTTTTAAGTTCTAAATTTTTTTTAATTATTTGTAATCTATTTCTAGATGCACCACCTAACACGTCACAATTTATCTAATTAATGTTAATTGGAACTCTTCGATGAAAAATCCATGTTAAGGTGATCTTGTCGCTGTCATCTTGAGAAATGTCCAGCGAGCCACCTAGCTGCGGTTCTAAAATCAACAGGGTAACAAAATTGGAAATTTTTAGTATGCAGTTTGTTTGCACAGATTCTGTAAGCGAAGCCGTTAATCCCACTAAAACGAAATTTAATGCTTTCTTATTCGTAAAACTGATTCCAATATTTTCAATAGAGAATATAAACATCCATTAAAGAATTCTTCAAACGAGGGACCGCTAAGGGAAAAGTACATGTACACTCAGGGAACTTCTGCTTTCAAAATATGTAGTTGTTTGGTTTGTAATACAGTTTCTTTATTTTTAATGTAAATGTCAGTCATTTGTAGAGCAAATTAAATTTGTACTAACCTTGTAGTTCATTTTAAAAAACAAACGACATCAAATTACTGTTTTATGATTTTACATTCATTTTTTACAGTTGTTTTTTGTTATTAAAAAAATACAAAAATAAATGTTTGTTTATTTTTTACTACCATGTGGTTCATTTTTACTACAATTGTTAGTCATTTTTTGAACATTAAAAAACAAATGACAATGTTAGTTGAATTTAATGAAATGTAAGTCGTAATTTCTTTAAGTGAAATTTCATTTGTTTTTAACTACATTTGCAGTGCTCTTTACCTACATAGTATTCTAAGTATACATTGTACATACCATTTGTAGTTTTACTCATTCATAATATGCAGGGCAGCGGCATTTATGCATTTAAAAATCGAAAATATGCGTTTAATATACATATGCAGTATAAAATCCAAAATATGCTTTTAAAATTTTGCACTTCAATCGAAATATGCACTAAATACCAAAATATATGAACTTAAAATTCAAAAATATGCACTAAGAAACAAAAAATATGCACTTAAAATTTGTGAATTATTAAAAATCTGCTTTGGTTTCACAATGAAATCCAATGTCCATCCAATGACAACTAGATGCAATATTAAGGGTTAAAAAGCTATTTTTTTTTATATATATTTAATTAAATCATAATTATAATTCTTACAAAATATGAAATTAAATTGAAAATATGAAAAATATGCTACAAAAAAAAACTAATGCAGAAATATCTATTTATAACAAAAAAAAATTTAAAACTATGCAGTAACAAGTCGATGCCATTTTGCTGAAAATTCTTTGTTTCGGAAAAGTATTGGTCAAAATCGAGTTTGAGCTATTGACTACAAACATGCATTTGCATGAAAGTCGCTGCCCTGAAATTATATGTATTTATGTAAAATATTTTCAATTCAATTCACATTCCTATGTTTTGTTTAATGTTTCATAATTGTTTAAACACCACAAAATTAGGTTTTCGAGTTTGTTCTCATCAACAAAAAAGTTATAGCGCATTGGTTGTATTAACACCATCTATTTATTTCATCTACATGTTGTTTGGTGTGCAAAATATTGTTTTTATACATGTATAAGTGAATCCATAAAAAATCAACCAAAACAGGCTTCTTTTACCTTTTCTGAATTTTATGAAAATTGTTATGGATTAGGGATCGCAAACGGCAAATCCCAAATCGGGATAGATCAAATCCCGAAAGCCCTGGATTTTCAGAAAAAAAAAAAATTTTAAAATTTTGGTATTAAAAATCGTGTAAATCGAAAAACGGCTTAATATGGCCATTAAATTATAGTTTTGAAAGAAATAATGTTAAATGAAGAATTCAAACTGAAAAATGAAAGCCATTTTACTCATAAATATACTTAATTAATTATTTTGTACTTTCATTTAATTCACTGTTACTTCTCATTTCTTTTATTAATTTTCAGTGAAAATAAACATAATAAAGGAAAGATCTAACAAATTTTTGAAGGAAAAATAAACAATAGGATTTCCAAGTAAAAAATTATAGTACAATACTTAATTTGACACTAAAAACTTAAGAACTACTTTTATTTTCATTGCTATTTTTAATCCATTTTGAATCAATTAGAAATCTTTAAAATCAATCTAAAAATTAAAATTAATCTTTAATTTAAATCTAAAAGTTCTAAAGAACATTACAATTCGTAATACTACACACAGAAATTTTCGATTTCTTGTGCACTGATGCATGCCCATTTCTGTCTTATGGTGTTTTCTTTTCTGGAAAAAAGTTTTGCATTTTAAAGTGCAAACATTTCAGACATTCACCATCAGAATAGAACACAATTTTATCACATATTGCTTTCTTTAAACATGTGTGTTTATACAATATTGTTATGGCAGTCCCGGTTCGAATCTCAGCCAACGTGAAAGAATTTTTTTTAATAACTATTTTTTTTAATTAAGTTTTAAGTTAGATTCATATTATTTTTTATAATTTGTATTATAATTTTGCTTTTTTAACGAATTTTAGGTCAAAAATTATTAAATACTTGCAAACAGAAAAAATAAAATATTATAACAAAATGAATAAAACTTCTAAATTATAATAAAAAAAAATAGTGGTCCAATGAAAGTTTGAACCTAGGACCTTATGCATCAGAAGCCAGCACACTACCCTTCGGCTACCAAGGTGCGAGTTTTCCAGCAAACAACTTTATAATTTATACACATGAGATTGATAAATCGAAAAAAAACAGGGCAAAAACAACCCTGTAAATAATTTGAGGGCGCTAAAATTGCACTTTTTGCCTTTTTTATGGCAACATTTTTAGAAAGAAACACGGCACCCTCTCAGGGTGTTCACCTTATTTTAGAAAAGAACACAAAAAAGAAAATTTGAGGGCAAAGCACAAAAAAATGTGACATTTTTGTCAGAAAAGAAAACGCCATTAAACATTGAAACAATTGTCGGTATCAATATTTTATAAAAAACATTGCGTTTTATTATGAATATTAGAACTATTTTTTAAGCAAATCATTTAAACCCTTTCTGATTATTTTTATGCTCCAACAGTTGAGACAAAATTGTGGTTTTACTCCTGTCTAGAAACGTTTAATCATCAGAAGGCGTTTAAGATTGTTGTTTTATTTTATTATATGTAGTTACAAATTTTCGGTTTTGTACGAAAAGTAAATACAAAATTGTGTAAAAGGGTGTTGATATAGCCGTAGATGTGGCATATAAAGGGTTATTTTTTAAGAGCTTTCGGATTTGATTTAAAAAAACCCATAAAATTTAGAGAAATGTATGAAATCTTTATTTGAGTCGATAGAACGATCTATATTAAAGATGATTTCATGTAAATGTTGACCGCGGCTACGCCTCAAATGGTTCTTACGCTGGGTCCACTTTTGGCATACTCTCTCCAACATATCGGCCGGTATCTCACGAATAAATTCTTCAATATTGACTTCCAGTGCGTCAACCGTTGCGGGCTTGTCCCTATAGACATGAGCCTTAACATAGCACCACAAAAAAAGTTTAAAGACGTTAAATCCGCACGATCTAGGCGGTCAATTGAGCGGCCCTAGACATGAAATAAACTGTTCACCGAATTCGCCTCTCAATTGGGCAATTGTTTTGCTTGCTGTGTGGTATGTGGCACCGTCTTGTTAAAACCACATGTACCTAAGTCCAGCTCTTCCATTTTGGGCAACAAAAAAAATTGTAATCATCGCACAGTAGCGTTCGCCATTCACAGTAACGTTCCTGCCTTCATCGTCTTTGATGATGAATGATGCCACCGGCCCATAATCCACACCAACTAGTGCATTTTTGCGATGCATTGGCAGTTTTTGCAATGATTCTGGCTGCTCTTCACACCAAATACGGCAATTTTGCTTGTTCACGTTGGTTAAATGGATACCAGAAATGAGCTTCGTCGCTGAACACAATTTTCCGATAAAAAAAGTGGATCTTAATCCAACTTTGTCAGCTCCCATTCACCAAAAGTTAGCCGTTGTGGTAGATCGTGTGGCTTCAATTATTGCACCAGCTGGAAAGAAGAAGTGTTGGAAGAAGAGCACAATGCTTTTTATCAACCGATCATGAATTTTGATAATAAAGATTAATAATATGCAAGCGTTATTCGTTTGAAATCGATTCATGGTTAAATTATAGACCAAACTGAACATGTTTAACAGTATCATGTTACACGAAAACAGCTGAGCTGCCAAAAACAGTGTTGCCACAAAGAAGTTGCTAAAAAATCACCCTTTATTACTACATATGGTATATGATTTCATATATAATTTTTTATGGCTTAATTCAATGTTACATTTAATAATATATGGTATAACATTAAAATTTATTTTTACTTCTAATCTAAAGTGTTTAAAGGCAATTTTAAATTAATAAAATTTAATTGTTATTTTCAATTAAAAATTTAGAAAATTTCTAACTGAATTGAATTTTTAAATGGTATTTCCATTTGTGACGCGGCTACGTTAGTTGTCCTGTATTATTTATTCTTTATTTACGTTAATAACTTTTAATATATTTAAATGTACATAAATATTTGTTTAATTAATTCCTTTAATCACCTATTATTTTATGTTAAAATTCATTCTTTTAAATTTCTTTATGTGTTTTGAATAAAATTTTATTTTTTATGTTACTATGGTTACTATGTATACGAGGGTGGACCAATAAGTCCGTGACTTTTCGAACTTCCCTCGTAGTTATATAAAATGCAACACTGCTCCCATCAAGTACCAAAGGTTAGTAGTCTACTGTCAAATTTTGAGCAAGTTCCGTCATTTACTTTGCGTTTAACAGCTGTTCAAAACATATAACCTCTTGGATTTTTTTAAAAGTGGAAAAAAGTGAATTTCGAGTGCTCATTAAGCATTATTTTTTGCGAAAAAAAAAAACCGTCAATCAAACCAAGGAATTCAATGGTAAAAAGGTGGTTTACTGACTTTCGTTGTGGTCGCACAAATACAACTGACGCTAACGTTCTGGACGGCCAATTGAGGTCAATACACTCGAAAATGTGGAAAAAATCACGATATGGTGTTGGCCGATCGAATAGTTAAAGTGCGTGAGATTGATGATGCCATAGGTATTTCATATGGCAGCGTGGTTTCGATTTTAAATGATCAGTTGGGTTTAAGAAAGCTGTCTACATGATGGGTGCCACGTTTGCTCTCGAATGACCATAAACGTAATCGTGGCCAATAAGGGGATGGCAACAGTTCCCATATGGCCAAGAAATGCCTATTTTATGGACATCGAAAAATCCTATTTTTTGGATTTGGACTAAGTGTATCGAGCTAAAAGAAGATTATGTTGAAAAATAATTTTTTTTTTCCAAAAAAAAAAACTGTGTTTCATTCAAAAAGTCACGGACTTAATGATCCGCCGTCGTAGCTTGTAAACTAATTATGTTGTAGAAAAGCAAGGGCATTTTGGAGATTAGCTATCAGTCTTAAGTACAGTCTTGTTCTGATGATCCGGTACAATCTTAGAAATAAGATTGTACCGGCTTAATATATTTATTTTGATTTATTACAAGTTTGATATAATTTTTATTAAAAATAAAAATTATGTTTTTTCGACCTTTAACTGTGCAATGAAAATGAAAATTATTCAAGTTCGAGGCCATACTCTATATTTCTTTATTAGGATATTGTCCTAACAAATAATCTGTAGAGTTTTTTGTGTTCAAATTTATTATTTGACCCTTTCAGGAATGTGTTGATAGATCTATTTCGGGAATTTTCTAGGTTCCCATCATCAGAACACGTTTTGAAAGCGGTAAAAATCCCATGCCAAACATCAAACATTCATATAAACTAGTTTACTCACTACATGAGAACTAATATACATATGAGCTTGAAGTTAAAGATTGTAACCATTGATCAAAAATAAATTGAAAACTTGTTTGTTATGTATAAGGTCCACCTCTGGTGGATATTCAATACACGTTTTTTGTTTTTCTCTCCTTTTTAAATAATAAATTTGAAAACAAAAAACTCTATAGATTATTTGTTAGGACAATATCCTAATAAAGAAATATAGAGTATGGCCTCGAACTTGAATAATTTTCATTTTCATTGATTTATTATTTTTGAACTTACCAATCTAATTGGAGTTTTGCATTAAATTGAGAAAATTTTAAGTAAAATGTTTAATAAACCAAAAATCTTAATTTCAATTATAATATTTGTACTAACTATGATTTAAAAATTTGAAAGAAATCATTAATTAATTTATAACATCTTTAATTACAAATGAAATTTTTCAATATTAATTACAAATTTTCTGCGTTTCAAATAGAACACTTCCCGTAAAAAAAATGATATGGATGTTTAGGTAGTCGGATCAATTCCAATGTAACGCTATATATAATCTTAGTAAAATTCATCCGTAATATGGGCCCATATAATTGTATGTGTTTGTATGGGTTTATATCTATTCTGAAGCATGATACATTTCCAGTACAACTTTATTCGAATTATGGCCCAATAGAATTGTATTAGATTGTATAATTTTTGTATCTAATTATATTAGTTTATATCTAAACCGATACATATAGATACAATTATATAAAGACCAGATATTATTGTATCCGGATTTTGACCTGATATAATTGTATATCATTTTATGTAAATTGATACTTCTAAATATAATTAGATCTGAGTTAAAGTGTGTTAATATTGCAATAAATGTTACATATTTTTATATGATTATATATAAATATACACAAATTCATATGAAATAGTGTATTATTGTTTTTCAACTAGATCAGAGAGACTTAAGTCCAAAATATATATTTTAAAGTTGAATCAATATGATTTAACTCAAATGTTAAACAAAAATCTAATTTTTATTATTTTACAGGTAAAATTATTCAAATAAATCCATAAATCTAAACATTTAAATACTGGTACTGTATCTGTTGGTATTTTGTCAACACCTAAAATTATAATACACAATTATTCCAAGGTGGCAATGGCCAGTCCTTGATCGAACTTTTTGTAAGAAAGGGAGCGACTACTTTAGCACGGATTTTGTCATAACAAACAATCATTGTAATAATGTCAAAATGATTTTTTGCATAAGCACTTATAGACAATTTTCTTAACTGCCTTCGCAATTATTCAAGTAACTGTACAGATTTAGATTGCATATTTTACAACTGATATAAACAATTTATAAATATGTATTACGCTTTCTAGGTAACGTTTATTAAATATCAAGATACATGTGAGGGCTGAATATTAGTCATGCAAATGTTACAAATTGCATAGTTTTTAATTGTATGTATTTAATAAAACACAGCTGTTGGTATTCAAATATGTTTAAATGCGGTGAATTAGTTTTAATTATTTATTTTGTTTTACATTTCCAAAAATTAAATTTTATGGATTACAAAGGGATTTGTCATATAAAAACGTCTGTGTTTAAATTAAATAAATAAATAAAATATTAATAGAAAATATGCACAATTAATTAGAAATCATTTGTTTAAACAAACGCAATTATGGTAAACCGAAGAGAAAAATTAAATGCTTTGGATTATATTGTAATGTATTTTAAATAAATGAAATATAATTAATTAGCAAATGATAACACTGCGCAACTGGAAAAATGAAACAAGAGTGCCGACCTTTGATCGTAAATATTTCGTACAGGGTGATATTAAGGGCGTTTCCAGTTTTTTTCACTTATGGGTCAGATTTTTCGCAAAAATTTGCATTAAAGTTTTACATATTTTTTATACAGAAAATTTTAAATATTTTATCTTAGTATTATATGGTAAATTCGGGCATGAAATTTGGTTAATAAATATGCAGCATTAACAGGTAAATCATCATTTTTTTATATAAATTTTTTCTATATTTTACCTTTTTTGCACAATTTATCATCTTATTTCGCAATCGATCAAAGCGTTTTTGTGTATAAGCAAAAAGATAAATTTGAACAATTTTTTCGTTTAAAAACAAAAAGAAAGAAAGTGCGTTTCATGGGAAAACGCGAAATATGCCTAAAATTACAGTTGCCAAATAGTAATTTGAAAAATCAAATTTTTGTACTTTTTCGATGGGTACTTTTTTCAAAAATTATTTAAAAATAAAAAATTTTAAATTTTTTATGTTTTTGTTATATGGATATGAAAATGCGAAATTTTTTCTCTGCTAAAAATAAGTTCATCAAATATAAATAGTTTTTTAAAATCAGACTGATGAGATCATGAATTTGTTAAGTACACAAATTATAAAAAAAAATATTCTGAAAGTTATTTTTTTATTCAGTCAAAACAAAAAGAAAATTAAAAAAATTCCAAATCCACGAGATTTTTTAAACATTTAGTTAATTAAAAAAAATACTACTTAGTTTTCAATTTACATAAAATTATAGAAAATTTAAGTTCTAAAAGTATCTCCCACAGTTTAAGATTCAAAGTTTCAACTTTGGTTGCTAATTTTTGCACTAGAAGTCGGTGTAGGGCAAAATGAAGTTGTACACCATCCTACTGAAACATTGTAGTTTGGTTGAAAATTTTTCAGCAGATCTATGATGAGAGTTAATATTTATGACATTTCTGCCATTTTCTTGAAACATCATCAGTTGTTTCACTTGTAAAAACAAAATCATTATTTTTCACAGTAATTTTTTTTTAAACAACCTACAAAAATCACTGGAGTTTAGTTGAATTTATTTTATGTAGCTGTTTCACATGTTTTTACAGACTTTTGCAAACGCAATAATTTTTAAGTGTGCATTAGGGTTACTTTTGACTGTTTTTTGCAAAAACCTTTTAGAAATTCGGACCAAATTTTTGTTTAATTAAACAACAAACTTATATTTTGCCAAAATTTTAAAGTCATTAGTCCCTACAGTATAGATATTAAAGTTCGAAACTACTTTTAATTTTGAAGATTTTCGGGTATTTTGATAAAAAAAAAAATAATTTAAGAGGTTTTGCGCGATATAAGGTTTAAAATTTGGCAGAACACATTACGTGAAAAGTATTTTGAAACATTTTGTGCAGATTTTCGTCCACAAATGTAACTCTAATGATAAAAACGTGAAACAAATGCATTTTTAGAAATTGCACTTCCTTCGGGAGGTTTTTGTTTCAAAATGATCCGAAAAAACAATTTTTGTTATCAATATATTATTGCCTATTATGCAAACAACAAAAAACTAAAACAGTTATAACCCTAATGTGAATCTTAGCATATGCACATCATAGCGAAAAAGGACGACCTATGAAATGATGTGTACCAAAATCCAGTCCAAAAAGTTTATATTTGAGAAAGTTAAATAAACACTCTCAATATAGTGAATGTCTACAAAATTCCAATTTCATTTTAAAATGGTTGACAAATTTGAATGAATTTTAAAATAATAATCGAAAATATTAGACATTCACTGTAATGAAAGTGTTTGTTAAAATAACTTTCGCAAATATAAGCTTTTTTGGCTGCATATTGGTACACATAATTTTTTAAGCTAGTTACTGCTCATACTGAAAGACGAACTCATAGGTCGTTCTTTGTCGCTATAGCAAGCATATACATTTTAGGCACATTTCTCGTTCTTCACATGAACCGCATTTTCGTTTTTTTTTTTCTTTTTCACACGAAATAATTGTTCAGATTTGTCTGTTTGCTTATGCACAAAAATGCTTTGATCGATTGCGAACTGGAATGATAAATTGTGCAAAAATGCTAAAATATAGTAAGAACTCAAAAAAACGCGAATTTACTAGTTGATGCTGCACATTTATTAAACAAAGTTGCTACCCGAATGTTTTTAAAGTTCTTTTATATATTTACCATAAAAAACTATGATGAAATATTTGATCTTTAAAACTTTGTGTGTAAAGCTGTGTTAATACATGCTAAACCTTAATGCAAATTTGCGAAAAAAAAACTTTGTACGTCATTACAATAAACGTGGCCGAAATATTTAGGATCAATTACACAGGTCAACAGCAAAAAAAAAGGCTTGACTAACCACTATATAGATTTGATGCATCATGGCTGCCTAAGTACAAAAATAGTAAAATTTTTCAATTCTATGTATAATTTTTTTTTTAAAAATTTTTTAAGTAAAATTGACAATATTTTGAGACATTTCTCCACTTATGTTGTCATAACTCAAAAACAATTAGTCCGATTTTGTCAAATTAAATTTACAAAAATTAAGGTTTACAATATCTTTAAAGAACGTGTACAAATTTTTTTAATGCGATCAATAGTTTCAAAGTTATGAAACAAATTGTTAGCAAAAAAAAAAAAAAATGCTAAAAAAAAAAAATTTGAAAAACAAAAATCTGGAAAAAATCGAAAACTGCAAAAAATATTACTTTTTATTTTTTTGTAGTAAAGCCACATATCATGCGAATTAAACTAGATATGGATCATAAAAATCGATGCATGCTTTACATTTTTATTTACAATTAATTGAAGGTATCGCATATTTACAAGCACTGTAGAAAATTGTACCTACTATATAATGAAAATGCAGAACATAAAAACTCAGGTGCATTTTACGACACGCATTTCGGCAAAACCCCTTTGGGAAAAACCTCTATGACATTTTTATGATTCTAATAATTAAAAAAAAAATAAGTAATAAACAAAAGATTGTTTAATTTTTACGATTGCGGTAGGATAGTAATAAAACGCTCATAAATGTGCGTGTACGCTGAAGTGCTCTTATTTTCCGTTAGCTACCTGTAACGGATGATTTTTTTTTTTTCATAAAAGTCCTTAATGTTTTTTAGGATTCTTGGGAATAATAAAAAATTGGCAGCACACACAAACTGTATCCACACAAAGGGTTATCCCAAATTATAGTATCAGTATTTATAAGATCTCCTTGACCCTTTTTATTTCATTCAAGAAGTGTTTGCGATAACGCAAACATCATTTAATACCTACACAAAAATTAGAGTCATACAGCTTAGAAGTTAAAAACAATTTTCAAATATTAATAAAAATGAGCCAGAAAGCCAGAACATTTTTATGTAAAAACGATCCAGATTTATTTTGTTATGTGTGCGGCCAATATATCACCGGGAAAAAACGGAAGTGCTTCTTAACTTCATTGCAAAAGTCATATCAACATTGCTATAATATCTATCCGCACAATTTGAACCAGCATTGGACACCGAGTACTATATGCATTCCATGTCGATTGAATTTATCTATGAAGTCTTCTAACGTAAAGTAAGTATAAATTAATAGATTTGGAATATTTTATAATTACCGAGATCGTATAATTTATATAATTTTATAATTACCGTGCCCCGAGATCGCATCATATTACCCCCTCTTCACATTAAACTTGGTCTGATGAAACAATATGTTAAAGCACTTAACAAAGATAGTGAATGTTTCCAGTATATTTCAAGGAAGTTTCCCAATCTAAGTATGGAAAAGCTGAAAGCAGGCATATTTGATGGCCCACAAATTTGCAAATTGGTGAACGATACTGAATTTGGCAGTTCAATGTCAGAAATTGAGAAGAATGCATGGGATTCGTTTGTATGGGTTATTCAAAATTTCTTAGGAAATAACAAGGGTGATGATTACGTTGCGCACGTTGAAGAGATGTTAACTCACTTCCAGAATCTTGGATGCAACATGAGCATCAAAGTACACTTCCTGCACAGTCACTTAGATCGTTTTCCTGAAAATCTAGGCGACTTGAGTGAAGAACAGGGCGAACGATTCCACCAAGATATCCGGACAATGGAGGAACGATACCAGGGTCGCTGGGATGCACACATGATGGCTGATTTTTGCTGGAGTATTCAGAGTAACACTTCGTTATTCAACAATAGTAGAAAATCGACTAATAGAAAATTTCAGAGTTTGTAGTTTATAATACATATTTATTTATTTATTTTCTTGTTTTATTTATTATAATAAATGTGAATAATAAGATATAAATTTTCTACTATTTAATTTATTTATTTATTTACATTTAAGCTCATCCAACACAAATGTCTTTCCGAAGAAGAGAATCAGTATATTCTAGGTAGGGTTTTGCCAAAAAATACACGAATGTTACTATGTAATGCATTTTTGATGTGAAAATTTGTACATAGCATGGAGAAAATGTTTTCAAAATTCAATCAATCGAAAGAAGAACATTAACTACTCAATTTTATGTATATCAGACAAAAAACTAAAATTTGGTGAAAATGAGCGAATTCACTTAATTGTGAATAAATTCGAAAAAAATCAATCGATTTTTATGATCGATATCTCATTTTGTTCCTATTACATGTGGCTTTGCGATAAAGCAATAAATCTGAACGATTTTTGCCGTTTTCGATTTTTTATAATTTTTTTAAAACAAAAAAATTTGCTATTTTCACGTAAAAAAAATATTTTTTCCCTCAATTTTTTATTATAACTCCGAAACTACTGAGCCGATTGAAACGCAATATATTAACGGATTAAAGGCTATGTAAATTTCAGTTTTTCTAAATTTATTTGAATAATATCGGACTAATTTTTTTTTAGTTATCATTAATTATGTGGAGAAACGTCTAAAAAAATTTATAATTTTACTTAAAAATTTTTAAAAAAAAAAACCTCTCATAGAATTTCAAAATTGAACCATATTTGTACTACTGGGACCACAATACAACAAAATTGTATAGTGGTTTTCAAAGCCCCTAAAATTTTTTCAAAATTGTTGCCTTGTGAATATTTTATGAAATATTTGCCAATGTACTAATTTATGAACTTTTTCATAACATGTATGAAAAGTTCATAACAAATACAGGGAAAGTCTCGTAAATTATGACAAGGTTCTTAAAATATATGTAGAAACACTTAATATTGATGAAAAAGTACTTAAAAAATTTGCCAATGTACAAAATCCTAATATTTAAGAAAACTTGCATAAAGTGCAATAATACTGGGAGTTTTATATACCTTTTCATAAATGCTAGGGAAACTAGGAACACTTCATAAATAATAAATAAATTTCATAAATAATATGACCCTTTAAAAATATGAACTTTTCATAAAAAACTATGATTATTTTTTTTTTGTGTGTACGCTTGTTTTCGATTTTAACGGTCAATTTTATAGCGCAGTGTAATTAAGAGAATAAAAAACACACAGAAAACAAAATTCTATGTCAGCAAATTACAATAAATTTACAAATTACAAAAAATTTACAATAAATCTGACTAATAAAACATCTCAAATTAAACAGTAACAATTTTAAATGTCTGCCTGATTTTTGATATAAACAAGCTGATATTTAGCTTAAAATGTGTCTTCAAAATTAAATAAAAGCTCCAGGTAGGTGAACACTAAAAAAGTTTAGCCGATGGGGTCTCTCCGATTTTAATTGAATAGATAGAGTATCAATAAATGATATGTAATTTTTTTAGTGGTCTTATCTCAGTTCAGGGGTGAAAAAGTGAGATCAAAAATAACCCCTTGTTTCGATTTATTTCGTATTATTTTAAAGAAATGAGAGACAAATTTGATAACAAACGAAAAGTTTTTTGTAAAAATTTGTAGTTGTTTGAGTTATTATACAGTGTCTTTATTTTTAAGTGAACAAATTTAATTTTCGACTACAATTGTAGTTCATTGAAAAAAGCAAACCACATCAAATTACTGTATTACGATTTCACATTTATTTTATACAGTACTTTTTTTTATTTAAGAAACAAATAAATGTTTGTTTTTTTTTTTTACTGGATATGTGGTTTATTTTTACTACAATTGTGGTTCGTTTTTTGAATAGTGAAAATAGTGAAAAACAAATGAAAATGTTAGATAAATTTACCGAAATATAACTTCATTTGCAGTGGTCTGCATAGTATTCTAGGTGTATGTGTAATATTTGTGTCCTTATCTTTTTCTCCTCTGTCACATTAGATCGAAGAAAACCTATTTACAGGCTCTCCGTGCCAGTAGTCCATTTAATTTTACTTTTGTAAAATTATTCGAAATAGAATCAAATCATTAATGTTTTATAAAAGAAAAAATTTCTTAAGTATTTTTGCTTATGAAAAATATGTTGTTCTATTGAAATTAAAACAATTATAAAATCATTAAAATTAACAATACCCTTGTGCTCCAAAATATTTTTATATAATTTTATTTATTAATATAAAAACTTTCAAATTACAAGAACATTTCATATTCTAAAGATTTTATAATTGTTTCAATTTCCATTTCTTAAGCAAACACTTTTTCTTTTTATAAAACACCAAAAAGAAGCAGACAAAAATAAAAAAAAAATAAAACATATTTTTAACAAATTCAAATAACCAAAGATTGCACAAGAAACAAAATCTTAAGAACTACAATAAATTTTGTGTTTAAGCAAATACAAAATCTTCACAATGACTTTATACGTTAAACAGCTGACTAAGACAAACCTCAAAGGACCAAACAAAAATTAATTTGTACGACAATAAACAGGGCTCAATTTTGTTTAAATATTTTTTTATTTGGCAGAGGTTTTTGTTTCCAAATGACCTGACAAGCGATTTCTATTATTAATGCATTATTGCGTATTACGTGCTGATAGGTAAAAATTTAGCAAAAAAAAGTTATGCACATATTTTGATAAGTTTCCCGTTTTACATAATCAAAATAAAAAATCGAAAAGCCCCCCGAAACAAATTCCTAGCTACGTGGCTGCACCTGACTAAGACGAACATTAAAGGACCAAACAAAAAGGAATTTGTACAAAAATAAACTGGGCTTAATTTTGTTTAAATTTTTTTTTATTTTTTTATTTGGCAGAGGTAATTATATATTTTTAATGTTAACTAAAGAATGGCCCAGTTATAATCTGGACGCACAAAAGTAGTTATAACTTTGTAAATAAGGAAAATCACACAAATAAATTAATTTTCTTTGTTACGAATAAAAGAACGGACATGTTTGTTGATGCTCCCCATTAATTTTTGCACATCCTTCGGCTTTACTTTTTTAGCACTCTGGTTCCATTTTTGTAACATTATAACTTCATTTTTTGCTTCTTTATTACTCTTCATCAATTCATTTTTTACATTTGCCCAATATCTTTCGATTGGTTGAAATTGTGGGCAGTTAGGAGGATTCATGTGTTTGTTTTTCGAACCACTGAATGTTGGATTTTCTAAGAAAGTCTGCAAAATTTCTTCACGTCTTTTTTGTTCCATGGCGTCTGTACGAAATACTATTCGAATGACAGACTTGAAAATTATGTCACATAACGGTATATGTCTTGTCAACAACATATGTAAATGGTTTAAAATTTCATACACTGGGGGCGCTGTAACAACGTTATGAATGCGTCCAGATTATAACTGGGCCATTCTTTACTATATGTAGGTTTATAAAGTTTACACCTAGAAGTTTTTTATAGCCATTTTTTTTTATTTTATTTTTATTTAATTTAAGTCTATGGAAGTAATCCGTACACACCATGAACATTAAATACTATTAAACATATTATACAATCCAAAAACTAAGATTACTTATCTTATTTAAAGAATTTAAATTTAAAATGATATCCCTCTTTACAATATCTAAACCTTTATTAAAATCAATTAACTGAAGCAAATTCTACGAAATGGATCAAAGTTAGCAAAGTTAGATTTATAATATTTAATATTTAAAAATTCATAATTCCTTTAACAACGAAAAGGAATATTCATATTTATTTTACTTAGCAGATAGGACGAATTAAGACTTCCATTCATCAACTTAAGCAGGAAGGACACATTCAGCATTTGCCTACGGATTTTCAATGTAAGTAGTTTAACAAGTGCAAGGCGATGTTTATATGAAGGCAGATTAACATTTGGATTCCAATTCAGGCCGCGAAGGCAAAATAATAAAAATTGTTTTTGAACGGATTCAATAGAGTTTGAATTTATAAGGTATTGAGGGTCCTACATAACAGAACCATATTCCAGAATCGGTCTGACCAGCGTTGTAAATAATTGTTTTGTAGTATATGGATCACAAAATTCTTTGCTCCAATAGCTTTATTTACTGTTAATGACATGTGCGATCTAAAGTCTTACTTTCTATCTAGATGAATGCCAAGATCATTAAATGACTCCACTAACTCAAGAATTGAATCATTCATCACGTAGCACCCATTAATAGTAGTTGATCTATAAAATATCATACATTTGCATTTTTTAACATTTAATCCCATTAAGTTTGTTTTGCACCAGATAGTAAAACGATTAATATCATTCTGTAGAAGTATTTGATCACTACAATTGTTGAATTCAAGATAAATTTTCTCATCATCTGCATACATTAAAGTATTAGAAAGCATAATAACTGACTTAAAAATATTGCCAGCTTATTGAACAATTTTGGATTATTTAGTGTCTTCCCTATAATACAAAATAAGTTTTCAAATCATTTGCATTGCTTGAGAGATCCAGCGATAAATATCTTGACAGCAAAAAATTTAGTGCTTTTAAAATATATTAAATTAAATAAATTTTCAGAAATATGTAGACTAAAACACATTAAAAAAGCAATCTTAGTCTCCCAGTAAAAAATTTTCGTGTTTTTAGAACAGTGATGTGCTTCCTCTCAATTTCCAACCACACGGGGTTACAGAAGAAAATGCTGCTTACGCTGCGTCAACACACGTACACTATAAACATCTTCGTATGGCTTTCGATGTGCATATTCGGCTTTTGCTTTGTTCTCACTGAGTTAAAAGAAAACAAATCAATTGTAGTTGAACCATTGTTGAAGCAACACCACGCTGCGGAACACAAATAAAAATACACGTAGAAATATGTTTGATTATGAATGGGAAAATACTTTTTTTTTTTATAGAGAATATGGATGACGATGCACAATGCTTAATTTGTAATAAAATTATAAGTGAAAAATCTTTGTTTTATATAAAAAGGCATTACGACTCTTGTCATGGTAATATTAATAAACTTAATAATGGTGATGGAACACTATTATTATTAGAATTAAAAGCAAAGTTTTTTTTAACATTTATGGTTGATGAAACTAACCAGGATAACGGCGTTATATTAATAAATAAAGATGTTTCTTTGCCTTATAAAAAGGCATCATATGTAGTTGCTTTGTCTTTGGCAAAGCAGTGTCGTCCATTTGCAGATGGCATATTTTTTAAAAAATTATCGTTGGATGTTTTGAGTTGTTTAGGTGAAAAATGTCAGGAGGTTTTAAAAATGTTTCAAAATATTCCGTTATCCCGTAAAACAGTAACAAAAAGGACAGAAGAGATAAGTCAATATATCCGTTCTGCTGCTGAAAATAGACTGAAAAATTGCAAATACTTTTCAATTTCTTTAGACGAAAGTACAGACATTAATAATATTTGTCAACTTGTTATTTGTATCAAAACCGTTGATACCAATTTAGAATGTTTTGAGGAAGTTTTTGAAGTAGTTTCCCTTCACGGTCATGTATCGGGAGAAGTTTTATATGACGCAATAGATGCAAATGTCTTTGCAATTACCGATAAAAAAAAATTAAGCTCAATATGTACAGACGGCGCAAATGTTATGCGAGGCAAACACAAAGGTCTTTTAGGAATTATGAGCAAAAATGGAATTAATTGCCCCGCTTTCCATTGTGTTATACACCAGCAAGCTCTTTTTTCTAAAGAATTAGGTATGACTAACACAATGAGCATATCGATAAAAATTATAAACAAAATAAGAGGTGGCCACAACTCTCTGACGCATAGAAAATTTAAAGATTTTCTAAATGACCTTAATGCAGAGTATGGTGACCTCCTGTTGTATACAGAAGTTCGTTGGCTCAGTAGAGGAAAAAGTCTAGAACGCCTTTTTAATTTACGGCGAGAAGTCGTTATTTTTTTAAAAACTATACCAAAACAGGATACAGAAGAGCTGGTCTCTTTATTTGAAGACCCCGAATTCCAATTGGACCTAGCATTTTTATGCGATATAACCGAAATACTAAATGACTTGAACCTAAATCTACAAGGCAAAAATAAACATATTTTTGATTTAGCAAAAAAATTACATAATTTTAAGTCTGCAAATATTTAGTTAAAAAATCTGTTAATTCAACTGGTTTTTTCTGCGGGGTCATTTTTAACTAATTTTTAGTTACTTTTTATGCTTTTTCTACAGACTTATTTCTATAAGTAAAGATATTGCTGGGTCAATTAATATTTTTATTTAAAATAAGAATATTTCACTGGTGTTTGTTTAGGGTTTTTAAATAAAAAAAACTAAGTTTTTTAATTGTCAAACCGTTCAACTATCTCATCAAAATCGATTTCTCCTCTATATTCTTTAATTCGCAAGAGATCGCCTAAGTGGTGGTCGCTTATTTTATTACGTAGCTTTGTCATAATTATTTTTAGGCTGGAAAACGCCACCTCGCAGTTATATGTTGTTCCAAACATTGAGTACAGCCGGTATATTTCATTTTTAAGTTTCACATATTTATTGCCATCTAGTTGCCTCCAAAAATCCTCACCTGTATCCAAAGGTATTTCTAAATCGTCCCGCAATAGTTTTAGTTCTTCCCTTACTACTACATCCTGCTCTTCTACATCACAAGTAAGTGGACAATCATGGAGTTCTATAAGCTTTCCAATGGATTCTAAATCATTAAACCTGTCTAAATAATTTTCTTTTATAGATTCTACAATTTGGGCATATTGCTGTATTTTATCAAAATTGTTAAACTCAAATTCAGAAAAGATGATGGATGTTTTTTTTAAATTTGCAATGCTATTGTTTTTCAGTTGGTGGTTTAATAAAGATAATTTTCTATAAAAATTATGTAATTTTTTTGCTAAATCAAAAATATGTTTATTTTTGCCTTGTAGATTTAGGTTCAAGTCATTTAGTATTTCGGTTATATCGCATAAAAATGCTAGGTCCAATTGGAATTCGGGGTCTTCAAATAAAGAGACCAGCTCTTCTGTATCCTGTTTTGGTATAGTTTTTAAAAAAATAACGACTTCTCGCCGTAAATTAAAAAGGCGTTCTAGACTTTTTCCTCTACTGAGCCAACGAACTTCTGTATACAACAGGAGGTCACCATACTCTGCATTAAGGTCATTTAGAAAATCTTTAAATTTTCTATGCGTCAGAGAGTTGTGGCCACCTCTTATTTTGTTTATAATTTTTATCGATATGCTCATTGTGTTAGTCATACCTAATTCTTTAGAAAAAAGAGCTTGCTGGTGTATAACACAATGGAAAGCGGGGCAATTAATTCCATTTTTGCTCATAATTCCTAAAAGACCTTTGTGTTTGCCTCGCATAACATTTGCGCCGTCTGTACATATTGAGCTTAATTTTTTTTTATCGGTAATTGCAAAGACATTTGCATCTATTGCGTCATATAAAACTTCTCCCGATACATGACCGTGAAGGGAAACTACTTCAAAAACTTCCTCAAAACATTCTAAATTGGTATCAACGGTTTTGATACAAATAACAAGTTGACAAATATTATTAATGTCTGTACTTTCGTCTAAAGAAATTGAAAAGTATTTGCAATTTTTCAGTCTATTTTCAGCAGCAGAACGGATATATTGACTTATCTCTTCTGTCCTTTTTGTTACTGTTTTACGGGATAACGGAATATTTTGAAACATTTTTAAAACCTCCTGACATTTTTCACCTAAACAACTCAAAACATCCAACGATAATTTTTTAAAAAATATGCCATCTGCAAATGGACGACACTGCTTTGCCAAAGACAAAGCAACTACATATGATGCCTTTTTATAAGGCAAAGAAACATCTTTATTTATTAATATAACGCCGTTATCCTGGTTAGTTTCATCAACCATAAATGTTAAAAAAAACTTTGCTTTTAATTCTAATAATAATAGTGTTCCATCACCATTATTAAGTTTATTAATATTACCATGACAAGAGTCGTAATGCCTTTTTATATAAAACAAAGATTTTTCACTTATAATTTTATTACAAATTAAGCATTGTGCATCGTCATCCATATTCTCTATAAAAAAAAAAAGTATTTTCCCATTCATAATCAAACATATTTCTACGTGTATTTTTATTTGTGTTCCGCAGCGTGGTGTTGCTTCAACAATGGTTCAACTACAATTGATTTGTTTTCTTTTAACTTTTAACTGCTGTAGAAATAGCAAAAAAAAGTTACTAAAAATTAGTTAAAAATGCCCTGCTAATTTTAGCCCGAATTTTGTAAAATTTCTATGAGCGCATTTGTACAGCTTTATTTCTATGAGTGTAGCTTTCTTTCTATGCAAAAAATCTATTTTTTTAAATTATAACAAAATTTTTTTCACTTGAGTACACACACTAATATGATACAACGCTAAACTGTTTCTGAGCCATGGTGGTTCCCAGGAGCCCTTGTCCGCTTAAGCCGAAATAGAAAAAAATATATATTTTTTAGTTTCAAAGGGGTTCATATATTAAAAAATATATTTTTATGAAATTCACTTTTTTCAAAAAAAATCTTTTTTCTGCAATTGAAATTTATTATCAGTGTACCGTAGAATAAACTTCGTTTTTTCGCTGCTACACACACAAGTATAAATGCAATAGTGTGCGTAAAGAACATCACTGTTTTAGAAGCACGATATAACAAATGCGCTGATGTAAGTGCCTACTATTACTTAATACTGAGAAGCAGCAAAAGAGACGAATAGTTTTCGTATAAAAATAAACAAAAAAAAATTTTGAGCTTACTGCTTTCCCTTACAAGGATGAAGGTTGTAAGCAGCTTACGCTAATCCCTTACAAGGATGCAGGTTGTAATGCAGAAAGTTTCACATCGTGTATTATAAACAATCTGTACCAATTTTCTTGAGTGATTTCCGATTGTGTTTGGTGTTTTCGAGTATGGTATAAAAAATAATTACTCATTTAACTGTTTCTGAAGAGCTAGCACGTGGAGCGGTAACAAAAATAATATGATTATATTATATGTCAAAAATTTTAACAACAAAAATTAATGTCTGTAGAATTTGATATTAAATAAATTATGTATGGTATATTCATGTTATTACTTCTAAACGTAATAATATACACATGAAATATGATTTTACTGCAAGCCATGAAATCACAGATTTTTATAAGCTATAAAACCAGCGCTTATTTTACCCACAAGTAATGCTTCCAAGTGGGAATTCGCCATATAAAAATCATAGCATATGTAAGCTGGTTTGGAAGGGATTCTTATGGGCTTACTCCCTTACATGCCTGCTTGCATGTAAGCAGCGTTTTTTACTGGGCTCATACATCATATTTAAATGTGTGATAAAATAAAGTTCTGCCTATTTTGGAGGCTCCAGCTTTTCTAAAACTTCGGGTTCTGATGAGATCTCTAGCCAGATCGAAATACTAGTATCAACCTAGCTAATATGTTTGATTTGCTTTATTTTTGTAAATATACGGAAGTTGAAAGCTCGTTATAAATTGAAAATAACATAAAAATAATCTCGATGTATATAAAAACAAAAAACTAATATAACTGTAAAAATGCTTCTAATTGATTGTTATATTTTTTAAAACAATATTGGCAAAGAATTTTGCAGGGGGTACTGGTAAAACACATGATTTGCAAACAAAATAGTGTTTTCCTAGTACAATATTAGTTGTAGTTTTGGTAATTTTAACACGGTGGTTTTTTTTTACAAAAGTGTCGGTGGTTTGCCAGTACTATTTGTTTTTTTTTTTTTGGTACGGTTGTCAATTTTTACCTGTGAGGTGATAAGCGCTTCTCCCATGTTCTCTAAGAAGCAATAAATTCATGCTTTCGTAAGAAATTAAAAGCGCCTTTTGTGTGTATTAATATCATTAATGCTTGTTTGTATGCATTTCTTACTGCTTTAAAAGAATACATTCAAGAAAGCACAACTAAATGACTTCCTTATATCTTTATTGTATGTAAGACAGTTAAGTGCTAAGTTAGAAGCATACAATTGTATTTACTGTTTACCAAATCAAGGTTATTTTTTTTTGCTGGGATATGATACTTTTTAATAGCGTATACTAAGTATTCTATATTAACGAACGGATTACGAGCCTGACCCATAGTGCAGTGTTTTAACAATTTTATTTTTTTATTTGTAATTTGTCAAACGGTTTGAAACATATTCTACAGATTTTGTACACACGTATCATTTTAAGTGTATGAAATCCGGAAGATAAGGTTTTATTATTAAGAAGTTTTGTAAACATTAATGAGCTGCTACAGACTCCCTTATTTTTGTTGGGAATTTTAATTGTGTGTCTGATTTGAGTATGTGTTGAGGAATCTCTGCCAAAAGTAATTTTAATTTACAAAGTGTTAACATAGATGAGAATATCATACAAACTGCATATATATTGGGTTAGTTTAAGTATCAACATATGTGGATTTCCACGCCAAATTGTCAGTATTTATTTTTCAATATGGGATAAATAAAGAAAGAAACAACTTTTTAAAGTTTTTAAATTTTTTGGGCCAAGTAAATAGCGATAAATGTTGCTCTCATTTAGACTTTTCAATTGCAAATTAGACCTTTTAAGTTAATTTTAGATTTTCTATTTAAAATTAAGAAAATTTCATATAATATTCAGAATTCTTTTCGAAATTGAGAATATTCTTAATGAAATTTAGAGTTTCTATTTAGAATTTAGAAATTTTCAAATGAAAACTAAATTTTTTAATTGAAAATGAGAAAACTTTAAATGAAATAGAGATAATAAATTTCTAAATGAATTTAAGTTTTTAATCTGGGAAAATTACAGTTGAGATTTTTCATTTAAAATTGAGAAAGTTGTGCCTGAAAATTTCAAATGAAACTGAGAAAAAAAATTGTATTACACCATTTTAAATTTAAATTAAATGAAATTGAGAATTTGCTGGTAATTGAGAAAATTTTAATTCTATTGGATACTTATCAAATGAAATTGAGACTGCATTTCAAATTAAGATTTTTGATTTGAAATTGATAAAATTATATATGAAATTCAGAAATTTTCATATGAGGAACGGGAAAAATCAAAATGAAAAAAAAAAAAAAATAATATTAATATTAATATTTTATTTGCTTTAACAACAAAACATTAGAGCGAAAATCGGTTAAATGTTCGTAAACTTTTCTCGTTTATTCCCTTGGACCATAGAAAAGAAAAACCTTGAGATTTTTTAATTTATTTCAAAACTAAAAATGCAAAATATTCAAACAATTTTTTTTTACATTAAAACCACTTAATTATTATTTGCTAACTGCGTTTTTTACAATCTTAATTTCACCATATTTTTTTTTAATTTTTTTCTATTTAATAAATTTCTTTTCAATAGAAATATCAAGCTTATTGGAATTTTTCATTTAAAATTTTTTTTAAATGAAAAATCTCAATTTCATTTATAATTTTCTCGATTACAGATAGAAATTCTCAATAACTTATATAATTTTCTCAATTTGATTTGGACTTTTCCAAATTTCAAATAAAAAAATCTTAATTTCATATAAAAATTTTTCAATTTAAATTGAAAATTGTGTATTATTTGATTTTTATAAATAAACTGAATTTGGGCCTTGCTAGAAATATGATTAGATTATAGATTATACTGTTATTTTGACACAATTTTTCTAAAAAATCAAAAATAGTCCTGAATAAGTCAACCAAAATGAGATCTTACGCCAGATTAAAATACTAGTATCAACCTAGCTAATATGTTTGATTTGCTTTATTTTAGTAAATATATGGAGGTTGAAAGCTCGTTATAAATTGCAAATAACATAAAAATAATCTCGATGTATATAAAAACAAAAAACTAATATAACTGTAAAAAATATTACTTGAGCCAGAGTACACTCTAAAATTTTTTTATATAAATAGAACATTTTTGGTCTTCAAAGTTTAGTAACGTCATGATGCTTGTTAGGAACAGACCTAACCACGTGCTTGATTACTAAGAAGACAAGAATGGAGCAAAATTGATAATTAATAGGTTTTTTGTTAAAGTTCTGCCTATTATGGAGGCTCTAGCTTTTCTAAAACTTCGGGTTCTGATGAGATCTTTAGCCAGATCGAAATACTAGTATCAACCTAGCTAATATGTTTGATTTGCTTTATTTTTGTAAATATACGGAGGTTGAAAGCTCGTTATAAATTGAAAATAACATAAAAATAATCTCGATGTATATAAAAACAAAAAACTAATATAACTGTAAAAAATATTACTTGAGCCAGAGTACACTCTAAAATTTTTTTATATAAATAGAACATTTTTGGTCTTCAAAGTTTAGTAACGTCATGATGCTTGTTAGGAACAGACCTAACCACATGCTTGATTACTAAGAAGACAAGAATGGAGCAAAATTGATTATTAATAGGTTTTTTGTTAAAGTTCTGCCTATTATGGAGGCTCTAGCTTTTCTAAAACTTCGGGTTCTGATGAGATCTTTAGCCAGATCGAAATACTAGTATCAACCTAGCTAATATGTTTGATTTGCTTTATTTTTATAAATATTCGGAGGTTTAAAGCTCGTTATAAATTGAAAATAACATAAAAATAATCTCGATGTATATAAAAACAAAAAACTGATATAACTGTAAAAAATATTACTTGAGCCAGAGTACACACTTAAAATTTTTTATTTAAATAGAACATTTTTGGTCTTCAAAGTTTAGTAACGGCATGATGCTTGTTAGGAAAAGACGTAAACGTGCTTGTTTACTAAGAAGACAAGAATGGAGCAAAACTGATTATTAATTGGTTTTTTGTTAAAGTTCTGCCTATTATGGAGGCTCTAGCTTTTCTAAAACTTCGGGTTCTAATGAGTTTTTTAGCCAGATTGTTTTGTAAAAAACTATTCGTTGAATATTCTCCATCTCAAATAATCAATAACTTATTTAGTAGATGAATTCCAATGAATAATATAATACATTTAATATAATTCATCATACGCACTGTAGTTTTAATAAACAAATCTTTGAATATTTGAGATGGACAATATTCAAAGAATTTTTCTCTCCAAAACATACCCAAGTTTACTGGGCAAACTTAACTTTTTTAAACATGCATTTGAAATGCAATTAAATTATTAAGTCACCTCGTCTCACCATTTGGAAAAGTGAAAAAAACAAATGCCGTTAGTTTGATATTGTAACTATATTATTTCCCCATATCTGGACTTTTTCTATGGAAAGTCCCATATGTTTGTGTAAATTTCATTTAAATGTATTATACTAAGAAACAAAAGTACTTACATATACATTCATACACATAATAAAATTTAATTTTACATTTAACCAGTACTACAGACAAATACAAAAGTAGAACATCTTCAAAGACTAAAAGTTTCATTAAAAAGAATTTTATAAATTTGTTAATTTGAAACTACACTATAAACTTATATTAGTATGTATTACAAACTTATACAATTGCAAGATGCACACATTCTGGCAAAAATGGATACACATTAGGGCGTACCAAAGTAAAAGAAATTTCGATTCTTCTATTTAACCATTGAAAATAGATTTGAAAAACAAGTACATGCATTAAATTTAATTTTACCATATTTTTTCTGAGACAAAAAAAAACGTATTTGAAGTGAACAACAATTTTTAAGGTGAAAAACTTTTTTGGATGTAAAAAAAACTTTGAGGTGAAAACATTTTTTGTAATGAAAATAAAAAATTTGTGGTGAATAAAATTTGAGGTGATATTATATGTTAAGGGAAATTTAAAATATTATTCACCTCATAGCGTGTGATGGAAAAATATGGCTTACTAAGGAGTGAGAACAGTCAAACTAGTGCACACATTTTACCTTGTAAGATCTTGTACATACTTTTTTTTTACATACATATAAAATATTTTTTAATCGAGAGAGCTTTAGAAATATACTTAAATCAAAACCAGGGAAGCCAGACAATACCGCTGAATTACTGCTATCGATTCAAACTTCTTTTCAACTGATTATCGTTATCCCTAAAATACCGTTACCGAAATAATTGAAAGGCCGTTATCCGTAAAATACCGTTACAGATATAAGTATAATACCAATACCCTTAAAATACTGTTACCGAAATAACTATAATACCGTTACCGAAATAATTAGAATAGCTTTATCCTTAAACCACCGTTACCGTAATTATCTGACAAGATCAGAAAAAATAATCGCTGTAAATATGTATATATATATATTCCGAAATTTTCATCACAAACTATTCAATCATTATAATTCGGGCATAATGGAGCTAAAAATATCGGTGTGCATTGACATCACCTGAATAACTAAAGTATCGTTACCCTTAAAATACCGTTACCGAAATAACTGAAAGCCGTTATCATTAAAATAACATTACCGAAATAACTGAAGTACCGTTACCGAAATAAGTAAAATACCGTTAAGGCTAAAAAAGCGTTACCGAAATAACTGAAATATCCTTATACTGAAAATACCGTTTTCAAAATAAAAGAAAATAGCGTTACCCTTATCGATACCCGCATCAAAGTGGTATCATCTGACCCAAGATAGGCTAAGAAAAAAGTGGTCAATCAGAAAATCAGCTGTATATGCCAACTATTCAGGTTATAAAAGTGAATGACTAAAAACATAAAAAGTGCAAAAAGTGCTGTGCCGTAATTAACGGACGAAAGAGGAGGGCAAAGAACGATCCAGAAATATGTGTCGTAATTTTGTAACAAAATAATATAATAGATGTCGAAACCCACGTCCTAAGTGACTTTTCCCAGCTTCCAGAGCTGGAATTTTATAAAGCGGATGCAGGAGGAAATGGAAAAAATTTGGACAAAACAAAAATAATTTTTCCAATAAAATTTTCACTTTGGCAAACAATTTGCACTTGCGTCAAAATAAGTACTTTTTCTATAACAAGAGGTACTATAAACACCGATTTGAACAAAAGAGAGCGTTTGGAAAAAAGTCTTTAGCCACTTATTCGGGAGCATAAAACGTCTACTTTCTTGAGGCCTGACCTGCATCTTGTTTTTATAAATATGGTTTTGGTACCAAGAGAGCCGAATCCACCTGACTGCCCAGAACTGGGACAAATAGACAGATATTGGGCTCTGGTGAAAATGATTAAGATGAATACAAAGCAAGTCGCCGAAGACGCTAAAACTTTTTAAACTAAACGGCATGAGGTCACTGAAGAAAAAATAAAAGCCATAATGGCGAGAATTGCAAGAACAAATGTGAAAATATTAATAGAAAACAAAACTTTTTAACGTTGTTTATAAAATATTAATAATAAAATACCATTTTAAAATTGCTTGATGATATCAGTAGTTATATTGAATTATTAGTGCAGTAGTTTGACTGATCTCTCTCCTTATTTAATACACTAGACGCTCAAAAGAATTGTACTATTTACACAAACTTTTGTGCAAAATTTAGAGGTACCTTTACATTTTAACTCATAACTTTTGAACCGCTAGACCGCATCAACCAAGGTTGATAGTCCCTAGTCTCTATTGCGTTTTCGCGCCGTGATCGCCATTTCAACAAACAGACGGACATCGCTAAATCGGTTTAAAAGTGAATAAGGATCAAATATATATATTATTCATTCCATCAAAGAACAATGGAAACTGAGAGACTTACTAAAGTAATAATCTACAGTAATTAATATAAAAATTAATTACGATTGTCATTATATGACGGTTGCAAAACACTTTCTAACATGAGAATTTTTTTGTTTGTATTTTGTACATGAATACTCTATAGTCCCACTTGCACATAGTATTTTTCAGATCTCGAAATTTGTAAAAACTTGCGATTTTAATAAATGAAATGCGATACTAAGTTTTATAAATATAGGTCTTCAAAAAAGTTACTAAATGAGTTCGTATTTCAAATTTATCACAAAAAATATGAAATACAAAAATGTATAAAATTTTTTCCATTTTTTTGAATAAAAAAAACGTTTTTTTTTTTTTTAAATAGAAGACATCCCAGCAAAAAATTTTCAAAAAGGTAATCGGTTTTTGGGATTTTGGTTAGAATGCCTTCCCAACCTGATTACCAACCTGATTCTTTTAGCAGGGCGTGAGACTGAAAAGAATTGATTCTTTAGATTTGATTATATTTTTTTTTACAAGAACCCGTTACCTTATTTTTTTCAGAACTACTTCGTTTGTTAAAAAAAAGAAGGAGTTCTTTTATTAAAATTGTAAGTATTTTTTTTAAGATGTACTTCTTTTATTACAAAACTAAGTATTTTTGGCTAAAATATTAATGAGCATTTTTTTAATTATAATAATTTCTCATTTCTTATTGGGTAACTAGTTCTAATAAGAGTTTTTATAACAAAATGGTAATTGGTTACAAATTGAACTAAAATTATCACAAATATAAGTTACAAATAGTTTGTTAGTTCGTAAAAGAACTAATTATATTTAAAAAACCATTATGTGTTCGCTTTCTTACTTTAAGAATTGGTTACACAACTGATTCCTTTTTTCACTGACTCATTGCAATGTGTTTGGTAATGCAGTTCAGAAATTTGGCAATCAGAAACGTAAACGATTATATGGCAATGCCTTGTTTTGGTAATGTGTTTTTTTTCCTGGGATGCTTGTCTCATAAATTTCAGCATTTGCATATTTAGGTAGGATTCCATATTTTAGTAAACTGTATTTTCTTTTTTAAATCGTAGGGGGAGAACGTTTTGCAAAATGCATTAGAAAACTGCATTTGCATTACATATGCACTTTTTTAACAATCATTTTGTTTAAAAACATCCAGTTATAAAGTAGACAAGTGGATCTTCCAAATATCGTTTAAATTTATAATATGTGATATACAATAAAAAAGTTATGGCATTTCAAATTGAAGCCCTTTTAGGATTTTTTTTTAATATTTATGAAAACTAAAAACGTGCATAAACAAAATCAGATCTAAATATAAAATAAAAAAATTTTTTTTTTTATTAAAATTTTTTTTTAATAAAATGTCTCCATACGTTATTCAAACTTGCGGCTCCAGGTTATTAGTCAACAGCTCTACTATTTGAGGACATAATATACTTGATGGATAAAATCATAAATGACTTGTATGTACAAAGTGTCATTAATTTCAAGCTTACAAAAAATCAAAAAATAGTAGTTGTGTATATACTTACTAGAGTTAAAAAAATAATGAGTCCAAAAAAAGACTTTTGAAAATTTAGGAGATCATTATTTAAAATAATTCTACAAATACGAACTTATGAGTAATGCATTATTTTTTGTATTGAAATAATAGAAAAACTGTCTAGTAAGTCCTTATTTTTTGTGTTAAAGTAATGCAGCTGGTGTCATTACCGGTAGTATGAAAAGTAATGACATGACAGTACCGTTGCTACACTGTGAGATATAATCATAAATGACTTGCTTGCACAAAATGTCATTACTTACAAAAAATGAAATATAAATAGTTAAATACTCACAGAAATAAACCTGGGTAAATAGCAGAAAAAGCTACTGAAAAATAGTTTAAAATGGCCTTGCAGAAAAAACTGCTAAATTTAGAATTTTTTTTTTTTTTTCTAAATATTAATATAAATAAATCTGTCTACTTCCCCTGTACATTTTTTTTTAAACCAAATGTACAATCAAAAGGAAAAGAAACAAAAACGAATATTGAATATTTCCCAAAGGTAAGACATACACACAAAAAACAAGTTTTCAATTTATTTTTTGAACAATTTTGATAACATTTAACTTCGAGCTCATATAATATATATTAGTTCTCATGTAGTGAGTAAACTAGTTTATATGAATGTTTGATGTTTGGCATGGGATTGTTAACTCTTTCAAAAAGTGTTCTAATGATAGCAACCTCGAAAATTCCCGACATAGATCTATCAACACATTGCTGAAAGGGTCAACTAATAAATTTGAAAACAAAAAACTCTATAGATTATTTGTTAGGACAATATCCTAATAAAGAAATATAGAGTATTGCCTCGAACTTGAATAATTTTCATTTTCATTAAATCTGTCAACTTTACAAACTTTTAGTTATATTCGATGTGAATTTTAAGCATTTTACTCTTACAAATTAGCAAAACCTTATAAAATAAATATTTGTAGAATCAAACTAGCAAACAAAAACTGTAACATTCTCAAGGTTTTTGATATATTTACCTCAAATTTAGTAGAATAACAGTTCATTTTGCCAAAATCAACAGAAATTGTTGCTATAAAATTTGTAGGTTGCGGATTTCATTAAGGCAGACTTTTAATTGCATTAAATAATTGTTTAATGATTTTTTTGTTAACTAACATTTAGTAAATGTTTTTGCTGATTTTAGCAGATTATTTTGTTACTTTCAATTAAATACAATTTAGATCAAATAACAAAAAACTACTGTAAAAAATGAATGTAAAATCATAAAACAGTCATTTGATGTGGTTTGTTTTTTTAAATGAACTACAAGGTTAGTAAAATATTGAATTTGTTCTACAAATGACTGATATTTACATTAAAAATAAAGAAACTGTATTACAACCGAAACAAATTAATATTTTTAAGCAGAAGTTCCCTGAGTGTATAACTAATTTTTTGTAAATTCAACAGATTCATTTTTGCTGTTCGTATATTACTAATATTTACTAATATATAAAAAAAATTTGCTAATTCTAGCAGTTTTTTCTGTAAGCGCATTTTTAACTAAGTTTTAGTAGCTTTTTTTTCTTTTTACAGGTTTATTTCTATGAGTGTATAAGTACTTAATAGATTTGAAAAAAACACGTGGTCTAAAAATAGATATTCAAACAATTTTTAGATGATTACTTTATTTTTTAAAATATTAATAAAAATAAGTACTTTATTTTTGTGAATTGAAATAAAGAAAAAAATAAATAGTTAATAGTAAGGCATTATTATTTGTATTAAAGTAACGCAGAAAGTATGCTGGTGGCATTGCTGGTGGTCCCAAAATTAATGATATGTCATTACCGTCTCTACACTGGGTATCTTCTCAAAATTCAAAATATTTGACTTAATTTTTAATGTCAAAGAAGAAGGTTTTGCACAAGAATGATGATCCATATACACTCAAAAAAATAAGTTAGTACAAAAGTTAGTAAAACGTCTTGTAAATCAGGTATACTATTTTTTAGCAAATTTTTTTGCTAAAATAGTGTTTTCAGCTAAAATTTTTGTTATACTTATTCAGCACTTAACTGTTTTATACTAATGCTTTACTAATATACTAATTTTTTACTAATTAATTTTGCTAAAAAAAATTGTGCTGATAAGCACATTAATAGTGTGGACAACAACCAGATTGAAAGATATATGCAGAATGAAGCAGGTGTCGCGGCATGTCAAGATGTAGTAGAGAAGAGGAAAATGATACTGAAAAGTACAACTCTAATAAGACATAAAAAAATCAACCATGGAAGACTTTTGTATCTGTTTTTCATACATAAAACAAAATTGAGGACTAAAACAACTTAAATTTTGCGTTGTCACCGGCTTGTGAAAATAATTGTCTTTTAATTAAATAAAAGACAAAATAAAATATTTAAATTTAATATTTATTTCTAAACTAAATGTTTATAGATTCATAATCTAGTGTTGTCAAATTGCAAACAAACACACATCTACAGACATGTGGACAGAGTAAAGCGAAAGACAAGACACACATCTTAGGTAGATTTTTATGGTTCCTTTTTCTTATTGCAAAAAAGGGTTGTTTTTTTCGTTTCGTTTGTTTTCGTTTGTTTTTGTTTATTTTTTTCGTTTTGTTTCTATAATTATCTTCGGTAGTTGCGTCCTTTAAAAGAAAGCATCATTTAGACAACCATTGATGTAAGTAGTTGAAAGAAAATTTTTGTTATGTTATATATATTTATTTCTATATATTTTCAGATATTAAATTAATTCATGTCGTCAATGTGGGAAAATGAAAATTTTTATATTTCGTAATTATTGTAAATTATTTTTAAAAGAATCACAAAAATATGTTTTATGATTTTCAGCAAATATATTAACTAAATTACAACTTTTTTTACCATTTTTTTGCGTTTTTTTTTCAGTCTACTAAAATTCAGCAAAAAATTTATTAATTTTTAGAAAGGCATTTTTATTTGCTGAATCTACTAATTTTGTTGCTAAAAATCAGCTCGCTGATTTTCAGCAAAAGATTTTGCTGACATTAGCAATTTTTTTGCTAGGTCCCTCCTGACTAAAATTTTGCTGACTCAGCAAAAATTTTTGCTGACTTTACAAACTTTTTTTTTTTTGAGTGTAGGAACTTAATTTAGATTTCAGAACAGAGAAAAACTTTATGATATTATTCTGCATGTTCTGAGTTTAAATTCGTGTTGTCTTTTTACAGTTTTAAATAAAAGTATGTTTTTTTGCAAGAACAATTTTTAAATAGGAAAAATTTCCTGGGATTCCCGGCAAATAAATTATTATTCCCGGGTATGCACAAGCCCTAATTGCAGTAGTTGTTTTGTTTTTGTTATTATTAAGAACAATATTTTCGAAATGATCGTAAGAGATACATTTTTTTAGCCTTAGTGCTAACTCAACTGTGATTTTAGCATTATTAAGCTCCATTTACTGTGTTATTTTTTATTTAATTTTTACAATTATTTTCGTTATATGAAAAACCTGTGATATATATATTTTTTAAAATAATGCTAAATCGACAAAGATGATTATTTATCTAATAAAATATTCTCCCTGAAGATGTTGAAAAAACCCCAACGAAACGTCGGAGATAGAAAATTAGGTAAATAATCTTTTCTTTCCATAAGAACCTACCTTAACCCTTCGTCAGGCACATATTTTGAGCCCTTAGTTCTGGCACATGGTGTCTGGCCAGACCCCTATACATTTACATGCATTTGTATTGAAATAAGGGCTGTTTGCCGTTAAATTTTTTACTAAGATAGGAAAATATTTGTTATATTTTGTGTTTCTATTTATTTTTACTATGTTATTAGCTACCTGAGGAAGAAAAAATAGACCTGAAAAAATCTTTGGAATGAAAAGGGCAACAATTTTTTTGTTCTATATATATTTCTCTTTATTATGGGTAAAGTAATAAATGTTTATGACAAAATAGAAAATTATTATGAAGAATACATTGATTTTTTTTATTCAGAATTTTGCGGAAGGCAACAAAAACATAAATAATCTACTTTTGAATTTGCTGACAAACAGGATTGTTGCATTTGCAGCAAAAAAAGCGTGTCTTACGGCGTATTTTGTCACCTCGCTGCAGGCAAATTCTGCAATCTTTTTTGGCAGCTAATGTGTCTGGACCACTGCGTGAAGCCACATTAAGGTTTGTTATATTGAGAGGTCTCCCAAAGAACGCTTCAAATGCTATACGAATTGTTGGTTGAGCCACAATGTGCGGATTATTGATGCGATTTTCAACGTTGGCCAGTACCAATTGCTTTGCAAGTTTATATAAAAATATGCGTCTTCTTTCTTTTCTTGTATTTTCATCATTTAGCTTACATATAATGTAACTTGCCAATGCCATCACATCAATCATGTTGCAGAAAAACGCGTATGTACAGCGTCTGGTTGACCGTTTTGTTGTGTAATGAGTTAGCATTTGATCCATCGTATCGACTCCGGCTTTAGTTGAATTATAAAATAAAATTGCTTCCGGTTTCATGGCTACGCCTTCAACATGTTTCGTGTAATGCACGGTTGAAATTAAATTGACTGCTTTGCAGCTACGTGCCCAAACACACTTGAAAGAATTGGTCGTCTGGTGCTCTTCATAACTTTCTTAGGAAGACATCTTTTGTTTGCTCGAATGGTGCCAACAAATGCCAGTCCTATAGCAGCAAGTCGTTTAGCGCCGTTCAATGAGGTGAAAAAATTCTCAGAAATAATTGTTCTGCCGCTGTTTGCGTAACAATTTGCGAAATACATTAGAACGTTTTCACCTTGATTTATCTCCCGCTTGTCTCCTTCCTTTCCAGTGAATAGTTTTCCTTTCAATGGAAATTTAGTCTTAGCATCGCATGCCCACCAATCTTTGATCCCATACCTTGCAGGTTTTGATGGGATATATTGGGTGAACTTTGTGCGCCCACGATACGGAAGCAACTGCTCATCGATGGTGATATTTTCTATACTATACTCTCTTTGCTTTGCCTATGCGTTCATACAAAATGCATAGGAGTCTGGCCAGACACCATGTACCAAAAGTAAGGTGAAGATTTTTTATTTAGCTTTTTTATCCTGTTCCAAGGACTTTTTTTCAATTATTAATTTATATATCGAAAGCCAACAATATTTTGGGAGATTACCTGAAATTACAGCCATGTACCTAAAATAGAAGTATGCTAAATTGAAGCATGAAAATTAAATATGTCTGGCCAGAACCATGTGCCACTTCGAGGGTTAATTTAGAGAAATCTAAAAAAACTAATAGAAAACTTAAATATTATAGTTAAACAATTGCTGACAAAATTAGGATATTCTTTTCTCTTTTGCAAATATTAAAATCTCAGTTTAAAATTTTTTATAAACTTTTAATCAGATTTAAACTTAGCAATAGATTTAAATGTTTAACCTAAAGTTAAATGCCATGAAATTAAAAACTAAGTTAAAGAAAAGGAATATATTGCAAGTTCTCTCTACCTTTTGCATGGTAATTTATCATGTGGTTACAAAATGCTTCTAAAACTTTAATGTCTTTTTTTTTTGCTGTTTGTTGTTTTTGGTTTTGCACACTGTAACTATTGCAAACAACGTTAACTACTTTATCACCATCACACTAAAATTCATGTTTTGTTACACTATCAAACCAACTAAACAGACATACCGCCAAAGTTAAGCTAAGCCACGCAATGGCAACAACAAATAAGTATAACGGTGCAGTTAGTTTTATTACAGTGTTTTTTTTTTTTTTTTTTGTTCACAATGAAAAAGTAGCCAAAGATTTGCCGCCATTGATAAATGTTTTACCATCTATGTAGACATTGAACAAGTACAAAGCGTTTTATAACAGTGGCAAACTCATAAAAAGGCCAACAGCTACTAGCAAAGTTTAAAAAAAAAATATACAAATACACGCATACAAACTCTCACACGTACTCACACACACACACGTACACGAAATCAACTAACATTTTCAATGGGAATTACTTTTACCTGCATTCTCGCATACACATTTAAGTAGTATACGGTGCAAAAGGAATTGCCCGTCAGTGTGTTAGTATTATAATAGAAACAGGATATTTGAAATTACAACATAATGTAAAGTTTGTAAAACGAAAAATTTGCATTAAAACATTTTTTTAACATTACATATAAGAGGAATGTTGTATTTTTTTTTTAACAGGGGGAAAAATGAAATAGAGTAATAATACATTATGTGTAAAGTAAAAAAAAAAAAAATTGTTGAAATACATCAAAAAGAAGGAAAAAAAGAAAACGAGTATAAAGTAGATAATGAACGATGATTTATTTCCCTACACTCTTATAAATAAGTCTGTAAAAGTTACACAAAAAAACTGCAAGTTTACAGAAAAAGAACTACTTTTAGGCCAGCTCAACGGTCTGAGCTAATTTTACTAAAACGTGTCTGAAATTACACTAGTTTACCGGGAAATTGTTACAAACTTGCGATTATTATTTTATTATGTATTTAGGCCTCCAAAAACCAAAACTTGCTTTAAAATTTTTTCTATGGTGTAGTTTTTGAAATAGTTTCTATTCTTTAATTTCAAAAGGGTTCTTGAGGATGCCAACGTAAACAAGTCACCGGGGCCGGATGGCATATCAGCACTGGTGCTTAAACAGTGCTCTTTTACGTTGGCACGACCATTGGCAAACATTTTCAGCTCTTTGTACCGTGCGGGAGTCTTCCCCTCATGCTGGAAGGTGGCCAATGTCCAGCCAATCCCTAAAAAGTGTGTGGCTAACAACCCTGGAAATTACCGCCCAATCGCAATCTGCTCTGCGCTCTCCAAAGTGATGGAGACCATGGTTAACTACCATCTTGTGAAATATTTAGAGACCAATTCACTTTTAAATTATCAACAGTATGGCTTCCGTAGCGGTCGATCTACGGGAGCCCAGTTGGCGTTTCTATCGGAACGTTGGAGCCGGTCACTCCACCGCTTTGGTGAGAGTAAAGTGGTTGCTCTAGATATTTCCAAGGCCTTTTGCAGATGACAGCAACATTTGTCATTCATTTTCATTCGATCCCAGGCCAAACTCTTTGGATATAGTGGTCATGCGGCAGAATATGAATGACACACTCAATCAAGACCTTTCTACAATCTCTGAGTGGGGTCGCGCGAATAAGGTCGCTTTTAATGCACGCAAGACCCAATGTTGTATGTTAACCCACGGACGGGCTGTGGAATTAACATTGTCATCTGTATCTATGGATGGTATAGGTAGTGAGGAATCGGATACTCTTGATGTTCTGGGCATGAGAATACAGTGTGATGTACGTTGGAATAAGCACATATTTCAAGTGTCGAAAGAGGCATTCAAGTGTCTTGGTTTTCTGAAACGGTGCAAGATTTACTTCACTCCAACCGATCTCCTTACTATTTATACCAGCTATATCCGGCCGAAAATGGAATACAACTCTCATATATGGGCAGGGGCTTCAGTGTCTATTCTGATGCTTCTGGAACGTGTTCAGGGGAGGTCGGTGAAGCTTATCAATGATAGTAGTGCCTATAACTCTATTGATTCATGGGAGCATCGTCGGAATGTGGGTTGTGTGACACGTTTCTATCGATATTACCATGGGAGGTGGCCATCTTAGATAAGTGAACTTATTCCTCGAGCCCGAGTTTTTATTTGTAATACTCGCTTATCTAGTAGAGCACATCCGTTTGTAGTTGATTGTAATGTGTTACGCACAACGCATTACAGAGAAAATTCGTTTTTTAGTCGAACGATTCGTATGTGGAACAAACTTCCCGCAGAAGTCTTCCCTGTTACTTACAATTTAGAAAAATTTAAATCAAATATCCACAAACACTACTCCCTCTTTCCTACCTCCCATATCCTATTTTCCTGATCAATGCAATGCACTGCATGAGTAGGGAACATCCCCTGAGTATTGGTTAAAATACATAAAAAAAAACACAGTTTTTAAATTTCAAATATGGGACCCACAAAATCCACAAACTACTCCTTGTGGAAATTAACTAAAAAGGTAAATCAACAGGTTAAAATAAATCACCCATTACGTAAAACTAATGACTCATGGACTAAATCCAACAGTGAAAAGGCTAATACGTTTGCAGAACATTTAAAAAATGTGTTCACGCCAAATAACACAGAACATACTCCGGAATACATTGTACATTTTCTAAACCAAATCTACCAACTTGATCTCCCTATACAAAAATTCAGAAGAAGTGAAGCAGCCAACGTTATAAATAAGCTTAAGGCTAACAAAGCCCCGGGTTACGACCTAATTACTGGAAAAACTCTTAAGGAACTACCAAAAGAAGGACTCGTTTTTATCACTAGTGTTTTTAATGCCTGTTTAACACGAAATTTCATGCCATTGCAATGGAAAGTAGCTCAGATGAGTATGATAATCAAACCAGGTAAAAGCCCTCAAAATGCTACGTCGTATAGACCAATAAGCCTTCTCCCAATTCCATCTAAAATTCTTGAAACGCTGTTTCTAAAAAGATTAATGCCAATTATAGAATCTACTTTTATCATTCGTAGCCACCAGTTTGGTTTCAGAAAACATCATGGTACAATTGAGCAAGTTCACAGACTTGTAGAAACAATACAAAAGACATTTAAAAACAAAAAATACTGCACAGCAGCTTTTCTCGATATTTCGCAAGAATTTGATAAAGTCTGGCATGATGGCCAGCTTTACAAAATAAAAAACCTGCTTCCAATAAACTATTATACGTTTATTAAGTCATACCTCGAAACCCGCTTTTTCTATGTAAAAGAAGAGGACGAAATGAGTTGCCTGAATATTATTAACGCTGGTGTCCCACAAGGTAGCGTTTTGGGACCAATTCTTTATCTCCTATATACTTCTGACCTCCCACAATCAGATGGTGTTATAATAGGCACTTTTGCTGATGATACTGCGGCCCTTGCTGTTGACACAAGCCCGAAATCAGCCTCTAACAAACTACAAAACTGCGTAGATGAAATTTCTAAATGGCTAAAAGATTGGCGAATAAAGGCAAATGAGAATAAATTAGTACAAGTCACATTTACCCTAAGAAAGGAAACATGCCCTCCTGTTATGCTAAATAACAATGAAATTCCTCAAGAAAATGTAGCCAAATACCTTGGGATTCATCTCGATAGAAGGCTCACTTGGAAAAAACACATTAAAAGTAAAAGAACGGCGCTAGATTTACAGCTCACTAAAATGAATTCTTTAATTGGTTTCCACTCAAAACTTTCTCTCGAAAATAAGTTATTGATATACAAATGCATTCTAAAACCAATCTGGACATATGGCATTCAGCTGTGGGGTACAGCTTCAAACTCAAATCTTGAAATACTACAGAGATTCCAATCAAAAATTCTCAGAAAAGTCACAAATGCTCCGCAGTATATAACAAACAACCAACTTCACAGAGAACTCAAAGTCCCAACAATAAAAGAAGAAGTAAAAAAACAATTACTATCCTATAAATCCAGAATCGAACACCACCCCAACCCATTAGCAACAGTGCTGATGTCAAACCCGGCTACTTTGTCAGACTTAAAAGAAAAGCTCCTCAGGATTTGTTGTGAGAAAAGAAAAAAAAAATATATGTATGTATATATGTGCTTATATATATATGTTAATTATATATGTAAACATTATATATAATATATACATTTGTATATATGCATGTGTGTATAATTACAAACAAATTAATAAATACAATTTTGATAAAAAAACCTCAAAACTATTTTTAAGAAGGAAAATAATGAATAGAAACTAAATTAATTATTATGTACT
Source organism: Delia radicum (assembly GCA_021234595.1). Classification (NCBI taxonomy): domain Eukaryota; kingdom Metazoa; phylum Arthropoda; class Insecta; order Diptera; family Anthomyiidae; genus Delia; species Delia radicum. The sequence continues at coordinate 225,230,737 of CM037851.1, forward strand.
TTATGTGGGGAAATTACTAAATTCTCACCACTCCTATATTTGTAATGTAAAAGCCAAAAGTAATGAATAATATCAATTGTTGATAGATTGCATTAATAAAGATAAATTAAAAAAAAAAAAAAATTTTTTAAATCGGTTCAGTAGCTTAGGAAATATTTATCGAAATTACAAGGAAAAAATAAATTTTTCCGAAAAAAACTAAAAATGCAAAATTTGAAAAACTTTTAGAGCAGTAGAGCCAAGTTTTTCGTTGTGCCTTTATCTAGACTAGACACTACGTCTAAAAAAGGACCAATCCTTACCAACATTAGAAGGATTTTGGTCGACATAAGTCAGTGTGCCCATTTTCATGGAAATATTTTAATATTTAAGACAAACTGCGTGCGAACAAGCATTTTTTTGGGGACCGTTACTGTTAAATTAATTAAAAAAATAAAAAATATTTCAAACATTACTCCATAATATTTTGTTTTTTAAAATTTTCATGTTTCATAAAATAGTGTAATGTTTTTAACATATTTTTTTTCAAATTTATTAGCTAAGGGTATTAGTAAATTGAAAGTACCCAGTGAGAAAAGCACAAACGAAGGCAAGACACTGTAATAGCTATTACAAGTGCTGGCAACAAGTGCTTTCTCAATCCCAAAATGATGACATCATAAGACAAAAGGTCCGTCTATTTTAAAAGTGCCGGCAAAGCACTGGGTAATCAAAATCTCTAACATTGGCAAAAAAGATGGTAAAACCATTAAATAAGTGGACCTATAAATAGATTTTCTAAAATAATATTACAAAAAATATCATTTATAATTTGTTTGCTCTTGCCGGGATTCGAACACTGGCCTCCAGATATGCAGCCGACAGCTCTACCCACTGACAAGGGGAGTTGCCCGTATCTTAATGAAATTTGGATATGTGATAGAAAAACAAACAAAAATAAGTGTCATCTTTTTTTAGCGGCCCAATCTCATGATTAGGGGCTACAAAGTGGGGTCAAAAATACGGCCATTTTCCTTTTTCGGCTTATTTCGAATTGTTTCAGAGACATTTTAAACAAATGGGGTACCAAATAAAAGAGCCTTTTTAGACGCATAAACTAGTATGCTAAACATGTCCCATAACTTTAAAGTATTTTTGTTATTCATAAAAATGTGTGTTAAATGGATATTAAAACTGACGTTTTGTTAAAGAATTATAGTTGGGTGAAGCTAAAAATATATCTTTTTCCGACATTCCTAATCGTTCGGCTTTTATGCGAATTTTCCCAAAGAACTTTTTAAGCTATATTTAAGATTTTATTAAATAAATGTTAACTCTAAAACAATACATAAGAAACATCGGTAAACAAAATTTTTGTTTTCTCGGGTACATTAAAACTGCGCTCAAAATAAAACTAAATTTCTTTAGTTTCAGACATGTATTCATACAAAAATGTTTTAATTTTGAAACCACCTTTTAACCCTTAAACGTGAGGTTGGGCCGCTAAATAAAATATATGTCCCTTTTTTTTGTCTTTATCACATATCCAAATTTAATTAAGATGGGAGAGCACCCACCAAAAGACTTCCCTTGCGAGCTAACAAGACATACAAAATAATACGGCTTGACACTAAAAATAATTAATAAGGTTTTGACGATCAATTCTTTATATCTCAGGCATGCCCATTTCAATTTCATACTTCATTTTTTTAACTATGCTACAGTTTTTCCACAAAATGACCTTAAAGTTTACAGCATCTTCGTGCTGTTGTTTATATTGAAAAATTTGCAAATGCAATAAATCTGATACCTTTCTGTTGAAATCTAAGGACAAGACCATTATTAACATATATAGTAAATATTTGATTCCCAAAGCTTAAATTTAAACTCGCTGTTAAGCGTTTTTAACATTTTTTCGGCTTTCGTGAATTTTATAGCTAAATAATTAATCGAGCTACCAAATGTGTTGAATTCTTTTTATAGTAATTAAATGTGTCACTTTTAGCTCAATGTAAAATGCTGTTTAAAATTATGTGAAAAATCTTCGTGTGTCGTAGAGAATTACGCATGATTATCGTGTGCGATAAATAGATAAAGGTAAAAATACATTTCTGCTGATGTTTATAGATTCACAGCTGTGACTGGATATGACTGTTATAAGACTATTTCTAAGACTGAAAGTCATAACTTTCTATACAAAAAAAAAAAAAAAAAAAAAAACACAATTAAATTCAAATTTTATTTTTCATTTTATGATGATGTCTATACAAGGTCTCCATTATTTGTATTTTTTAAAGAAAATTTCAAATAAATAACATTTTTGTGGCCGTTGCTTCAACAAACACATTGGGAATGCAGCCTTAACTAGAGTCACAGATTTTTTCCTGTGAATAGGCACCACATTTTTATAATTAATACATTTATTACTAAAGCCGTTATCATGTCTGATCATGCCAATTTGTTATTCAAAACCTAAAAATATCCCGCCAACTAACATTGCCGAATTTCACGCGATATCTCAGCATTAAGAGTTTTTTTTTTTTTTTTTTTTTTTTTTTAAGTATTTTCATTTATTTAAATATAATTTTTACAAATTTACAATTTGATGCCCCAGCGCCTTAAAGGCTTTATAGAGGCAAAAAGGCAACTTTATATATTACATTAAAAGAGAAAAAAAATATATATATAAACAAATATACAGTATCATTTTAAAGATATTTAGAGAAAAACAAAAAAAAAAATATTCATATACATTAGATTTCATAATTACATTAACTACATTAGAAGTGTTTCTATATTTTGAAGTAAGTATTCTTTTATCTGATTTTTAAACGTTGAAATAACATTAATGTTTCGATAATTTACAGGCAATTGATTATATTCAATAGGCCCAGAAAATGAAATTCTTTGCTTGGTCAAATCAAGGCGACATCTTGCAAAACTTAAATTATGAGCTTGTCTAGTATTTCTTTGCGTACGAGCCAAATTATGAGAAAATTGTACAGATCGATGTTCATTGTCTCTCAGAGTCTTAAACACGTACATCAAAACTTTTTGTTTATACAAGCCTCGTATTGGCAGTATATTTTTTGCATATCTTTTAAACAAATTTAACGTTGAATATCTCAGAGGTAGATTAAATACAAGTTTTAAGGCTTTATTTTGGGCAGATTGAAGTGACTTTAAGGAATTATTTATTCTAAAACCATATACAGCAGGAAGATAAGTAAAATGTGAATGTACAAGAGACTGATAAATAAGTAACTTTGTATCGCAGTTAAGCTTATTTCTAATATATATAGTATTCCAATGCCAGGGGAAACTTTTGCTTTAAGTGAAAGTATATGCTCATCCCATAACAAATTTTGATTTAAGACAACGCCTAAGTATGTTATCATATCAGATTCGTTAATAGCGATTCCATCAACATCTACAAACATCTTCTCATCATTTTTAAGATTGTATGGTTTAAATCTTACAAACTTAGTCTTGGAGGGATTAATAACAAGTCTATTGCATTGCGAAAATTCCGTTAGTATAGCTGCATCATATTCAATCTGTGTTTTTAGAACTTGTAAGTATTTATAAGGATAAAACAAGCATACATCATCTGCATACATAAATAACTTGCCGTTAAAGCCAATATTTTTTAGATCATTGATAAAAATTTTGAACAGAGTTATGGCCGGAAAATCCAAAAAAAAAAAAATCACATAATGCAACGGCATAGTAAAACCAGGAAAAACGTGTGCATTTACTACAAAGCTGAAACTAGATGCCAGCTAACAGTTTTGACATATGCATGCAAATACACGAGAAAAAAAAAACGGAAGCACCACTTTAGGGAACATGCCACAATAGGGAACATTCCCTTTAAGCACAAAAACTGTAAAGTTGGATTTAAAGAGTTTTTTTTGAGTTTACAATTGAATAGGTCTGTTTGACGTCGGTACCGCGGATGCCCGCGGGAACTCAATTTTCCCCCAAACAGAACAATTCATCTCTTACACTTTTATCAGTGTAATAGCTATTTCCAATTAACTAAATTCAACTCGAATATAACTAACTAAATTGTTGTATATTTAACAGTTTTATTTTTGATGTTCTTATAATACGAATATTCAGCAAAAGAATCTGCTATTTCTAGCAGTTTTTTTTTATAGCAATATCATATTCAACTAATTTAAGTAAAATTTTCTGCTACTTTTACAGGTTAAATTCAATGAGTGCAGCGACAAGGAAAAGTGACAGGTCTCTTTTATATAGAGGGATTAGTTTTTTATAAATTCTCCACAGGGATGTTTCAAACACATTCTGAATCACTCTTTACATTAGTAAAGCATGTAACTTACAAAAAACGCGTGCATATATTTAGTTTTTGACCTCATGAGTTGAAAAAATAGCTGTGCCATTGTTGAGCAAAATGTTAAAGAAAGGAGGCGTCCGCACATAAAATGATACCTGATTTCAAAATCGTTATATAGCGTGTTATGTTCATGTACTGTAGTAGTTACAATTATTAGGGTGTCCTGATAAAAAAGTTTAATGTAATACCGATTTTTTTTTTAGTTCAAATTAAAAAAAGTTTTTCGCAAAGTTGATATCAAAAGTTGAATTAAAAAAACAAGCTTGTTATAAGATAAGAATTAAAAAATTATTCTTGAAGTAGCTGCAAACAAATTTGAAATTTTTCAGATGAAAATTCTACTTCTTGTCAAAATTACATGAAAACTCTGGATGTTGACTAGCCTAAAAATTTGGTATGCTCTTTGGAATAATCTTACAATATAATATCATAGTTTTCAACAGCTTGGAGGAAAGTAAAGATCCACTCGAAAATTGTTAAATTATTATTCTCCTATTAATATCATTAATGCGTATCATTGGAGTGCTTTGCCAATTCATACGTACCGAGACACCATAATGATAGAATAACTAAACCCAGCAAAAAGAATAGCAACATGTTATGCTTTTCATATTAACTGAACAGCTGAAAAGGAAATATTTGATCAATTTAAAAACTAACAATACTTATTGTTAGGGATACAAACTAGAGCAACATTTTCAATAATTCGAAAGAAGTGGGCGTAGTATGCGTGGTTAAATATTGACCAATTTAGCACTAGTTTTTAATTTTTTCCATTAAATTTAGGAATTATTTTAAATTTTTTAATTTTTGGGCTTTAACCCTCTAACGGGTAAGGCTGCCTCAGGGCAGTCTTCATAAAATTTACCACAAATACGTCAAATGAGCGTTTTATACTTAGAAATTAATATAGTCCGATAGAAAACTAAATTTGCTAAATATTTTGCGAAGAAATTTTTCGTGTGCCGTCCACAGTTTAGAAGCGAGAAAGCTTCAAAATCAAAATTTCGTAAAATTTCAAAAACTAATTATTACTAAAAAAATCTAAAAAAACAATTTAAGTTGACTAAAAGCTCTTTATAATAAAATATAAGTAAGATTGAAGCTTTATCTTTAATAATAAGTCCTTACTTTAGTCCAAGGTCTCACAGGATTTTATCATTATACCTCTAAAGGATATCGTCTTAACTTCTAAACTAATAGACGGATTTTTATGAAATTTTACAGAAAGAAGACATTAAGTATTAATAGCAAAGCGTTAAAGTTTGAACATTATAAATTGAAGTTTAGATACTTTTTCGGCTAATTTCGCTTCATCCAAAAAGCGAAAATCGCGATATCTTCTTAAATAGGAGCAAAAAAAAAATTGTTTTTCGAGTGTGGTTATATCTTGGTAAGAGAAATAAGTTTGGCTCAAAACTTCTCTTTTATATCCTTTAGTTTTCAAAATGCAACCTAAAACATTTTGGCTCATATCGCCTAAATTAGGCAACGATAAAAAATTTTGTTGAAGAACTTATTATTTGTTTTTCGAGTGGAGCACATGGTATGAATTTCGTTGCAAAATACTGTTTGCCAGTTGGAGGGTTAATCAACACTCAGGGGATGCCCCTACAAATGCAGTGCATTGTGGGGGCAGTGTTGCTTATGGACATTACACTTAAGTTTTTCAATATTGTAATTCTTAGGGAAGACCTCGGCTGGAAGTTTATTCCAAATACGGCAAGTTCGACTAACAAAGGAATTTTCCCTGTAATGCGCTGTGCTATCCATTGGACAATCGACAACAAACTGATGTGATCTACTGGACAATCGGGTGTTGTAAACTAGGACTCTGGGGATGTGTTCTCTTTTCTTGGTAGAACAACTCCCATCGTAATATCGATAGAACAGTGTTACAGAATATTTTATTTCTAAAAAGTTAAGATGTGTTTCTATCGATTTTGAATTTTTCAGCGTGTTACTTCGTTTTTTTGTGAGAAACGATTCGTTGAATATCGTCTATCTGAAATATTAAATTAAAATATTTCTTCTATAACGGGTGAGAATAAAATCATAACTTTTAAAAATTAATAAAGTAATGACCACTAATTCTATATATTTCAGGAACACGTACTTTATTTTTTGAAGTATGGTTATTTAAAAAGTTAATGGATAAAGTTGTTTCAAAGGAATATACAATTAAATTATTAAAGAAATATATTTTTTAACTTTCTGTCTGTTATTCAATAAACAAAATAACAAAAAAAAAACGGACTTATAAAAATTTCTATTTAAAACAAAAAGTTGTTATATTATATTGAGTATCGAAATAAACGAAAACAATCTATTGTTGTTATCGATTTTGCCAATTAATTTTTTAAGAGTTGAAAATAAACTAAAAAATTCAAATGGTTTAAACGAAAAGAAAGTAGTCCTTTTTTTAACTGAGTCATTTTTTTTAACTGATATTGATTTAATGTAGTCTTTACGGGAAAAATATTGTGAGTGTAAAACTGAAGTTTTGCTAATATTGTTATTAAAACTAGATCTCTGCTAGATAAGCGAGTATTACGAATAAAGACTCGGGCTCGTGGAATAAGTTCACTTATCTCAGATGAGCATCTCCCATGGTAATATCGATAGAAAAGTGTCACACAACCCACATTCCGACGATGCTCCAATGAATCAATAGAGTTGGACATACTACTGTCATTGATAAGCCTCACCGCCCTCCCCTGAGCACGGTCCAGAAGCTTCAGAATAGACACTGAAGCCCCTGCTCATATATGAGAGTGGTATTCCATTTTTGGCCGGATATAGCTGGTATAAATAGTAAGGAGATCGGATGGAGTGAAGTAAGTCTCGCACCGTTTAAGAAAACCGAGACACTTGAATGCCTCTTTCGACACTTGAAATACGTCCTTATTCCAACGGACATCACACTGTATTCTCATGCCCAGAACATCAAGAGTATCCGATTCCTCAATACCTATACCATCCATAGCTACAGATGACAATGTTAATTCCACAGCCCGTCCGTGGGTTAACATACAACATTGGGTCTTGTGTGCATTAATTAACCTTATTCTCGCGACCCCACTCAGAGATTGTAGAAAGGTCTTGATTGAGTGTGTCATTTATGTTCTGCCGCATGACCACTATCTCCAAAGAGCTTGGCCTGTGATCGAATGAAAATGAATGACAAATGTTGCTGTCATCTGTAAAAGAGTAGATAGGATTGAAGGTCTGACCAAGAAGGTCATTACTAAAAATAAGAAAAGGAGAAAGAACAGAACCTTGCGGTACCCCTAAATTTAGCTGAAACTCGTTTGATGAGACCCCATCTAAAACAAGACGTATAGTGCGGTCTCTGAGAAAACTCGTTATAAATCAAGGGAAGGCATTACCGACACCAAAAGCAACTAGCTTAGTCACGAGTGCCCCGTGCCACACACGATCGAACGCCTAAGAAATATCTAGAGCAACCATTTTACTCTCACCAAAGCGGTGGAGTGACCGGCTCCAACGTTCCGATAGAAACGCTAACAGGTCTCCCGTAGATCGACCGCTACGGAAGCCATACTGTCGATCATTTAAAAGTGAATTGGTCTCTAAATATTTCACAAGATGGTGGGGATTGGCTGGACATTGGCCAGTTTTTCTCTTGACTTTTGCCAGTTTTTCTCTTGACTGCTGTTGTTTTTACTACCAAACTTAACACAAATTTTGATTGACTTGTTTCAATTATTCTCCTAATGTTAAGTTTTTGAGATATAAAACATATGAGTTTCGAATAGCAGTTAGCTGTTCAAATTCAAAGTGTTTAGGGACAAAAAGTATTAAATATCTCTAAAACCATTAGTCTATCACGTATTTTCTCATGAGTTTATGTAGGTTTTTATGCAGCTTTATGTGTATTTGTTGGTTTTCTGTATTTAAATTTTAATTTAATCCATTGGTGATAAACAGTCATTGCAGTGGTAAACAGCCATTTGAAATTCGTCAAATTAGTCAAATTAACTAATTTTCTTTTTTAGTACAGTGTTATTTTAACGTCATATATACAGTCGCAATTTATTTTTAATTAATCTGCATTTGATAAATTTAATTTAGAAATGTTGTGGTTAAGAAGAAGTATAAACATTTTTCTCTAAAAATTATAAACACTATTAAGTTTTAAATCAAAATTTTAGTTTACGCGATTTTCGCGATTACACAGGTCAAGTATATTTTGTCTTTGCAAAAATTTTTTTTGGACAATATTAATTTCATAATAACAAAACAGAATTAAAAAAAAAAAAAATAATTACGGGAAACTTTATGTATAATGTGTGAACACAAAACACTTTGTAATTCGGACAAAACAAAATTATTTTTAAAACTAGTAAAGAAATGTACTTTTTTAATTGGTTAAATGATTTACGAAAAACAAAATTATTGCTGTCGGTTTTAAGGCTTGAAAAACTGAGGTTTTAAATAAAACCGAACAGTAAACTCTAATTACATCTATTTATCAAATTTCGAAAATAAATTCCCATGGTAACGATGTGTGGTATAAAACAGATTAAAAATTTTAAGATAAATTGAAATAATTTTTAAAAAAGATGACAAGATAGAATTTTTGGGTAACAAAAACTTAATATTAATTAAAATTAGTTAAAATTTTAAGAATTGTAGTAAATGAATTAAAATTTACTAAATTTGCAATTGAACATTTTGCTGGGATATAACAAATAAGTAAATCCACATTAACAACAAAACGCAAAAAAAAAACTGCAAAAAAAATTTTATAAATGAATTAAATAGTTAAATAAACTACATAACGCTAATTAAAATGAAAAATGGCATAAGTTTAAGAAAAAAGTCAAAACTATATTTTTACCGATAAATATATACATTTTTTTAAGTAATTTTGTAAGGGAATGTTCCATAATGTCGCCTGTTCCCTAAAGTAGAATTTTCTTTTTTTTTTCGTGTTGTTGTATGTACATTAGGGCAATAACTTTTTGCATTTTTTGCAAATATCAAATCTCCCCAGACAAAATCGTGCAGGGCATGGACAAATATTAAGAACTGCGTTTTTAGTTTTTCGCTATCATTAAAAAAGGTTCCGCACCAAACGCGTTAAAGTTTTGAATCAAACAAAGTTAAAAAAAAAACTTTTTTTGATGCCTCAACGTCTGACCATCACATCTATATAATTAAGGCATGCTGATATCAATAGTAAAGTCCGTTTTCGAGTCAATGGAATAGTTTTCTTCCAAAGTTGCTTACTTACATATGTATAAACCATATTTAAAAAAATTGTTATTAATAAAAATTTAAAATAAATATATTAAAGGCATTTTAGAAATCGCTGTCGGTGCGCAAGGTTTTTTTACCAAATTGAACTGAAATAGTTTTTTTTATCATTAATACAATATTTGCCATTAGAAAACCCCTGGGGAGAATGTTGTCCAAAAAAAGTTATCACCCTAATGTACATATATGTCAAAACTGACTACTGTGAGTGAGTTATTATTGTTTTTAAAAAGTTTTGACTGGAAAGCATCATCTTTGTTTAATTCCACTTCAAAGTTATATACCTCTATAAAAAACACCCTTTATATATTTTCTCCCCAAGTTTTAGTCTGTTTTAAATGAATTACTCATTACTCTAACTGTTCTTGTCTATTTCGGAAAAATTTTAAATATGTTTACCAGAAAAAATATGGCTAGTTTACCGCAGTTGAAAGAGTTAGCATTACATATGGTAACCGCCCAAGTAAAGGGTACGTCAAATAACTTTTTTTTTTTTGAAAATGCTATAAAAAAAAAACTACTGAATATTTTCTCAAATTTCTTTTTTATTTGAAAGTACAATCCTTGCGGTTAATAATGGGAAATAATTTCATTCAAATGGCTGCCTCTGCTGGCCATGCAGTATGAGCTTCATCTGAAAAGATGATTTTTTTGGCAAAATCGGCATCGAAAAAAAACGTTATATAGCGAACCCTTTAGCATTAAACTCTCCATAAAAGATTTTAGTAGAAACTAAATTAAAATAGATTTTAATTTAAATACAAGTTTCTGTCAATTTAACCCAATATAGAAAAGTTTTAACATATAAGTGGTGATATAAGTATATATTTGGTAATAGTAAGTACTTACAGTTCTCATTACAAATCTCATCAATCTTATGTGGGAATGTTGCGCTAAACAATGTCACACCATTACTTACAACCTTGAAAAAAGATAAAAAAAATGTGGTTACTTATAGGCTTACCGATATGAAAAAAAAACCTATGTCTAAATAAAAATAACACACAGTCACAAAATTAGAAAGAGTCGATTTGGTTTTTTATTAGATTTTGGCTCGCTGATTCTAAATCTGTATTCCATCACGTAACAATTTTGAGAAAACCGAGATTAAAAATGCACCAATTGCGTTTTTAAACATTTTTGATTTTATGTACACACCACATGCAAAAAGCTTAAGCATTTATATCAGGAGTGCCCAAAAGTTCCTTATGGAAGAGCAAACACCAATACATTTAAAGAAAAACTAATTTTTATTCAATATTTTTTGTTGTAAAAACCAATACATACAAAGAAAAAAGAAAAAAATATTTCAATGTTTACCAGCAAAGCATACGAAAGTGTTGTTGATTTGCGCTTGCGTGTATACAGTGAAGAACGTTAAAAAAACTAATAAGACAAAGTTGTTTGTGTATTTCGTATTGCTAGTGCTGAGCGCTCTATATGTGTATTAAAACACACAGCCTATAGCTAAGTGTTTTTACAAAAACAAATGAGCACCAAGCGCATAGGCCTTGGGCATCCCTGATTTATATTATGATTTTTGATATATTTTATTTTTGTTCTCTATAAAGAAATAACCTAGGCTATGCATCCGACGTGGGTTGCAGGCTCATTAGAAAATTTTCAACTTTCCATTTTTTTATGATCACAAACCACACACAATTAGAGTATTTTCATGCTAAGAATGGTTTAAAGTTCTAAGTCTTTTTATAATATAAATTTTGTAAGCCTTAAAGCCTTCTTCCAAAAATATGTATGTTTTCTAAAAGTAAATTTTTTAAACTTTGTGAAATTATTTTTTTGAGCCCGGGGCCCTGGGTCCCCTATGGCTACGGCCCTAATATACGATGACTACTTAATTTTTAGCATATCCCGGAAACCATATGTAAATCGACTTCCATTACAATAATAGAAAAAAAGTAAAATTTTGAGCTAAAACTATTAAAAGTTAGTTGAAAGTGGCGCTGCCAAAAAAATTGCTAAATTTAGCCAATTTTTGTTTTGCTAAATATCAGTAAGATCAGAATAGCAAAAATAGATATGTTAAGTCTAAAAATATTTGATTAAATTTGTGCTTAGTTTCAGTTAATTTAAATTAACATATTATTCTGCTAAAATCAGCAACAAATTATCTAAATATTGATGGACAAAAAAATCTTAAAAATATGTGTGTTTGTTAGTTTTTTATTTAGATTTTTTTTAACGTGAATAAAAATCGACCATTCCGAAATCAGCCATTTTATACCAAAAACTTCTGTTGATTTTAGCAAAACAGATTGTTATTTGCATTCTACTAAATTTAAGGAAAATATAGCAAAAATTTTCTTGATATTACAGTTTTATTTTTTATTTTTGTGCAGTGTTATTTTAACGTCATATAGACAGTGACAATTAATTTTTAATTAATATGCTTTTGACAAATTTAATTTAGAAAGGTTGAGGTTTAGAAGAAGAATAAACGTTTTTCTCTAAAAATTATAAACACTATTTTCAAATCAGACTAGACTAGTTTCTGCCTTTTCTAATGGACAGGCGTCATCAGTGATTTTCCATTTAAATTGTTTTATTATTTATATCTTATAATTGTCAGATTGTCTCTATATGATCAATATTTTAACAAACTGCTGAATGTAGGAACCAAATTTGCGATTCTTCTTACATTTCAAATGTAATAATACCAAGTCATGACCGCTTAGCGATTACACCCAAGTAAGGCATCGAATGTACTGCAGCTAAATTACAGTTTCCTTTCCTATTAGCTTTTTCTGTTATTGTATATTATACTCAGAAGTGACAAATACTAACAAACACAAGTATTCTATTTTTAGATTTTCTGTCTATTTTTCTAATCTCCTCCCTCTCTATTTTACAACGTTACCCGATTGACGTATGGTTTTTACGTTCAGGGTAGCCAACTTTGCGTTTATGTTGAGACATCGCCACAGGGCAAATTTTGTAATGTATTTTAGTACATTTTTATTTTAACTTCATATAGATAGTCGCAATTAAATTTTAATTAATATGCTTTTGACAAATTTGAAGAAGAATTTTAGTCTTAAAATATTAAGTCTATAAATATTTTGTAACAATATTTTTGTAATTTTACCAGAGTGAATTGCTATTTTCACCAAAAATTAGTTTTGAATTTTAGCAGTTTTTTCGCAAGGTAATTTTTAACAAAATTTTAGTAGCTTTTTCTGAAAGTTTATTTCTCTGAGTGTAAGTGTGCACTATAATTTTACATTTTAAAGCAATGTTTTCTAATTTTTTCTACTACTTTCACTCCATATACAATTACAGATATGTTTTGCTTTACAGTCTGCGGATCTAAGGTAAGTTAATTTTTCATTAACACTTACAGATTTTCCAACCACTTTTACAGATTTTCTTTATTTGAGTGTACATCTGTTTGCATTTGAACGGACGCTATGTACTGTGTAATTTCGTATGTAAACGTAGGTGTAATTTTTGATATACATATTTGATTACGAACATAAAAACAACTACAACAACTATAAATGAAAATACATTTTCAATGGTTTTTTAATTGCTCTTTCATCAGTTAATTCCTGATTGCATGACTATTGTGTTTGTACATGTTAAAAATTTTTTAAACCTTAATAGATTAAAGTTAAAATCTGAAAATATTTAACAACAAATAAAATAATATAAATGTGTACAAAAATTGAGACATTAGGGATTAAAATAAGTAAAAATTTATAAAGCAAAAGTAACTAGAATTTATATAATATTTGTAGTACGGGAGTTTTTTTGTTTTATGAAATTAATATCGCTCATACGTCTATAATTTTTTCATGGTTAATTTTAAAAATTTCTGTATAATAAATATCACTCATGCGTCTAGTATTCCCATATATTGAAGCTTATAGAGCAAATCCATATGAAAACGATCAAAATTGGCAAATTTTTGGACGACCCCTCTCCGATTTTAAAATAAATAGTCTCAATCGATTGCCCAGCAAAAAATAATGTACCTACATATTTTTTTTTTTTTATAGTGACTGGTTTAGTGGTGGTGTGCACCACTGTCATGTGACAAAATTGAAAAATTCTTCATAAGGGACCTCATTGAAAGTTGTTTTAACTAAAACTACTAAAGCGATCGCAACGAGTGATAGCTCGTTGGAAAGGTATTGAATCAGGCTTTAATTGAAAAATAAAATTTTCCTAATTTTTCTTGTTAAATAATTAAAGATAATTCAATTATAAAAAATATAAAAACAATGAGAACAAGGTGGTCTCTTAAATGCTCTTCTCCTGTCCAAACAAGGAGTCGGGTCCCATTTTTTTATTGCTGATTCTTGAAGCAAAAATTATGAGGAATCCAAAAAAAATAAAATTAGGCGGAAAATTTAGGAGCTTCTGTGGAAAATCGGAAAATTTAATTTTCATGGGAAAATTTAATTTTCATGGGAAAAAAGGTAAATTTCTGAGAAAAATTAGGAAAATTTTTTAAAGCCTGATTCAATACCTTTCCAACGAGCTATCACTCGTTGCGATCGCTTTAGTAGTTTTTTTTAAAAACAACTTTCAATGAGGTCCCTTATGAAGAATTCTTCAATTTTGTCACATGACAGTGGTGCACACCACCACTAAACCAGTCACTATAAAAAAAAAAAAATATGTAGGTACATTATTTTTTGCTGGGCAATCGATTGAGACTATTTATTTTAAAATCGGAGAGGGGTCGTCCAAAAGGTGATCGCTTTCATATGGAATTGCTCTATACATATTAAATATTAATTAATATTAATCATACGCTATGATATACTCATTGAATATATAAAAACTAATTTTTATAGTAGACCGACTCACCTTATATGGATGAAAAAAATATCGTTTTTGTCCACCCCTCAAAATGTCTAGCATTGAGATACCGTGAGCTGGACCGTTTTTAAATAAAGACCTTTGATTTCAAAGAATTTTGTACTTTGAGTAAAGCAGTGATTCTTAACCGGTGGGCCGCGGCCCCCTGGGGGTCCGTGAGAAGCTTGCCGGGGGTCCGTCAAATTATGCTAAATTTTCTATAGAATGTATGGTAAATAATTAAACATTGTATTAAAAACTGAATCGATTTTCTTATTGTCGTTTGTTTATATACATGCATTTATTTTTACATTTTGCGTATGGAAACTGTGTACAAGAATTTGTATATTGTGTGTGTATACGTCGTTTTATATCGGATACTCTTACATTTGTGTATACTTTTTTACGAAAAGTGAAAAAAGAAGATATGTATATTATTTGTAAAATGGGTATTCCCCGTTAATAAACAAATTGTTATAATATACACAAAAGTTTTTCGCTCTTTTTTCGTTTTTTTCTTTGTACTCTTTTCATTTCAACGAGAATTGCAAGTTTTTTGTGAAAATATAATTGTCATGACGCTATAACACAAAATCGTTCATTCATAGTTCAAATCTCTATGGCAAAAGTTGTGGGTAATAGTGCATAGTGCATTTCTTTCTGTTTGTGTGTTTAGTTCTAATTATTTATAATTCAGAGGAACATTAGAAAACTTTTTTATTGCAAGTAATAGCGGACCAGAAACTTCAAAAAGAAAATATAATGAAGAAAATACTAATGAAGAAAATACTAATGAAAGTTCCGATGATGATACACTGAAAAATGCTGCGGAAAAACCCACAAGTTCTAAAAATAAAGGCATAAAATTAAGTAACAATAAAATTAGAAAATACGATCGGGATTATATAAACTATGGCTTCGTAAGTATTGAAGTTCAAGGAATTACAAAACCACAATGCGTCATATGCGGTGTAGTTCTTTCCAATGAAGCAATGAAACCTAATAAATTATTGAGGCATTTAAATTCTAAGCATGACCAATATAAAAACAAAACGCCTGAATTTTTTAAAAGAAAAAAAGACGAATTAAAAAATCAAAAGACTATCATAAATGTGACAACTACTCAAAATAAAGAATTATTAAAAGCATCATTTATTACAGCTCTGCACGTTGCTAAAGCAAAAAAACCATTTACAATAGCCGAAGAATTATTGAAACCTGTCATGGTTAATATTTGTAAAGAACTGTTTGAACCATTGGTGTCAAACAAAATTAAAGAAATACCTATGTCAAACGATACAATTTGTAATAGGACTATATTGATAGCTAATGATCTTCAGGAGCAGTTAACTAGCAAAATTAAAAATTCTCCTTGGTTTTCATTGCAAATAGATGAATCTACAGATATTGCTAACAAGAGCATCTGCTTAGGATATGTGCGATTTATTGATTATATAAAAATGGATATTTCTGAAGAATTTCTCTTTTGCATTGATTTAGAAACAGATACAACAGGTGAAAATATATTTAATAAAATTGATTCATTTCTGAATACTAATGGTTTACTCTGGAAAAACTGTGTCGGAATTTGCACAGATGGTGCTGCCTCTATGACTGGTTGTTATAGGGGCATTATGTCAAGAATAAAACCTATTGCGCATGCAAATATAGTAACTACTCATTGTTTCATTCATAGGGAACAATTAGCTTCCAAGGAAATGAGTACAGAATTAAATGAAGTTATGATGATTTCAGTAAAAATTATAAATTTCATAAGAGGAAATGCACTTAATACAAGATCATTTTCAATTTTTTGTGAAGAAGTTGGCGCAAAAAACAATTCTCTGCTATTTCACACAGAAGTGAGATGGCTCTCACGAGGAAAAATCTTTAGCCGTTTATTTGAATTGAGACTGGAAGTTGAACTTTTTTTAAATGATAAAAACTGCAGCCTATCAAATTATTTTGATGACAATAATTGGATTGCTATACTATCGTATCTGGCGGATATTTTTACAATTCTAAATCAGTTGAATTTATCTATGCAGGGGCTTCAATCTAATACTTTTAATATGTATAACAAAATTGAGGCTATGAAAATGAAATTACAAAGATGGATCCAAAGAATAGATTCAAATATATATGAAATGTTTCCATTCTATTCACAATTAATAACTGACTCAAAATTTCATTTTGGGAAACAAAATGTAAATTCCCTAATTAAATGTCATCTTTTAAAATTAATTGATAAATTTCATAAATATTTTCCAAATGATGAAGGTCACATTACCAAACTCTGGATTCAAGATCCATATAACAATTATAAAAATACCAATTTATTATCAGCTGATGAAGATACATTGTTAGAATTAATAAATGATTGTAATTTGAAATCTGTTTTTAAAACTAAAAGTGTGTCCCAGTTTTGGATACAAATTCATGCAGAATATCCCTCATTGTTTTCAGCAGCATTGAAAAATTTGCTGCCTTTTGCAAGTACATATTTGTGTGAAAAAGGCTTCTCAACTATGGTGGATATAAAAACAAAAAAAACGGAATCGATTGCGATTAGATGCCAGCATGCGGATAGCATTACAGACAATAGAGCCAAGAATTAACAAATTAGTTGAGAATGTCCAGGAGCAGAAATCTCATTGAATTTTTTTTAATATTTTTTCTTTCTATGAATTTTAAAATGTTTTTTATATTATTTTTGTTGAAGTTTTTATTTAATTTTTGTTTTTATGTTAAATTATGAAGTTTGTATTTTATTTTAATATATAATGAAACAATAAAGTTTTGTTTTATATTCATTGTAAAAAAATATCATTTTATTATAGATAATTTAACAAACATAAATTATTATTAAAAAACGGGGGTCGCAAAAAAATTTTACATTATTTGGTGGGCCGTGAGTAGAAAAAGGTTAAGAACCACTGGAGTAAAGACAACGCATGACTCATTCCATATAAAGCCATCAAAAATATCCAATTTTCGACCTGTAGGTGTCATATATGTAGATATGACGGTTGTGGAAATATCGTTTTAAATTATGAAAAAAATCGAAAATTTAACAAAAGTAGTCGTACTTAATACTTTAAATAAAATTAACAAAAAAATAATTGTTTGAAGGTAAAATGAATTTTTGTCAAAATCCGCGGTTTAAACTGCTGTATTAAAAAAAAAAACTGGGCTTTTAAAATGTTTCCAAAAAATATATGTTACTTGTGCGCCCCCGGTAGGCTAGTTGGTAGCGTGCTGGCTTATCAATGAGGGGGTCGTGGGTTCGATTCCCACCAGAAGCACTGGTCTGTTTTCGCTACAACGCGCCGAAAGCCATAGTAGCTAGTGCTCGGTTAGGGTAATAGTATATAATTTGTAATTATATGATTATTAATTAATAAAATAAAAAAAAAATAAAATATGTTACTTATAATTTATTCCACTATGAGGTTGACAAATTATTATGTGGAGCTCGTACGGAATTCATATTAAATACAGTATAAAAAAATGTACATAAAAATAATAATTTATTGAAAAAATTTAAAATAAAAGTTACGCAAAAGTAGTTGCACATACTTGCTCATATCTTTTTAACCCTCTCACCACCGAATTTTTGTTTGCGGATATATTTCTATTTTGACTTGTTACGGGTCCTTAAATTAAAAAAAATTGCTCGAATGTTTTAAACTTCTCAGCTGATTTTAACCAATAAAAAATTCGAATAACCAAAAATGCTTTCTTCGATTTTGTTTTGATCATTAGATGAAGCTACATGCCAAATTTAAGGATTATAGCTTTCTTAGTTTACGATATACAATAAACACCACTTTTTCGGAGATAAAGGTTCATTAAAAAAATCGGCCTTTCAAAACAAATATCTCGACTGTATTGCCCTGATGAATAGTTTATAAATATAAGGATTTTTTTTTTCAATTACTAATATCGTAATGAACATATTTAAATAAAAATATAAAGCTTTATTTTATTATCAAAATTTTTCTATTTATTTGTAAATACACTCACAATATTTCATAGTTAGAAACAAACGAATTTGCACATTAAAACTATAGAAAAAGTTGTTAAAAACAAGACTACTGATTTTTCGTTTAAAACAATAGTAATTTCTAATTATTTTTAATTGTTAAAAAATTAACTAAAAATATCGATAAAAACAAAGTACTTTCGTTTCTTTTAACTACTAAAAAATAATTGCTTAATCCGTTAAAATAAACGACGTTCGTTTTTTTTTTTTGCCTATCAAAAAATGACCGAAAATCCATAAAAATAAAAGATTTTCCATTATTTTGACCATTAAAATTTAACTCCCAAAACTTAAAAATAAACGATTTTCCTTTATTTTAACCATCAAAAATTTACCCCCAAAAACGTAAAAATAAACGATTGTCGTTTATTTTAGCTATCACCAAATTTAATTTAAAAGAAATAAAAACACGAGTTCTGTATTTGTTTTTGTTTTTGGTTACATTTTTTATTTAAAAAAAAAATTTTTTATAATGTATTATTTACATAATAATATATGTTAGGATTTATTTTTAAAACTAAATAATAAGATTAATTGAATAATAATTTATTGCGCGAATGGCGCCTAACATTTATATGGCAGCATAACGAAAAAGGATGACCTTTGAGTTCATCTGTTACTATAATATCTAAATAGCTTAAAAAACTATGTGTACACACAGAGAATAAATTAGTTGGAATACTATCATGACCCCCAAGATTCTTCTCCATCAACTCAATTTTATTTCCCAGCATATAATTATTACGATTACAACCAATTTTTTGCTTTAATGACATTCATTTTACTGTTTCAACTAATTAAATTTCAATTTAAAAATCAAGGAGGTATTTCCAACCAAATTGATCAAAAAAAAAATCTTGTCACAAGAATACCATAGAAACGATCATATTAAAAACCAAAAAAATTAACATTTCAACCGACAAATTGGCTACGAAAAATGAAATCTAATAGTTCCAATCAAACTTACATTTTATATCATTCATATTATTTTATTAAGGATTTATTACCGACTGTTGGTCAAATAGTGTTAAAATTTTTGGTTGTAACAACAAATTTGTAAATTTATTTTATTTTTAAACAATTTCGACACTCTCAACTATAAGTAGTTTGTTTCAAATGATAAATGAACAAAGTAGCATAGCAATTGTCAAAAATAAATATAAAAAATGTAAACGTTGAAAAAATTCAAAAATTTTACAAAAAATTTATGTACATACAAAATTAAAAAAATAAAATTGTAAAAAAACAAACACTTAAATTCTAAATACAAAAAATATTGTGGGCACTTCAAAAAAAAAAATTCAATGTTACTTATGAAGGCGACAATTGAAACGAATTTTGGCAGGACTTCCGGAAAAATAGACATGAGAATTCCATTTGGCCACAGAATTTTCACAAAGGTAGTTTGTATAAAATAAATACTATTCGAAGATGCATTAACTATTTTAAAACTTTTAAACAGGTCATCCAACGCACTTTCATGAATCCGATTAAGAGCCAAAACACTACAGGTGGATGATAGGCTTTTTATTTAAGATGCAAACATACATTTTTATCTGTGGAAGTTTTTGTGGATCCCAACTCCCAAAGCACAAATAACCATGTCGAGACTTAACACGATATGAAAGTTTTAAGACCAGGATAACATAAAGACTAATTTCCCTCAAATTTTAACGTATTTAGTCTGCTATGTTTCCGGTTCGAATTCAAGGTATGATCAACACCGTTATAAATTTTTTGCTATCGTAAAGGTTTTATAACGGTTTAAGGAATATGTATAGGGTTAGAGCTGCAAAACTAGAAAACTTAACACGCTAAAATATTTGAACAAATACACCTATAGTATCCTTGTTTTAAAATGTTCATATTGGTTTCAGTTTTGACATGATAAACCAGTACCGCTATTCTAAAACTGAAGAAATCCATGAGAATAAAAATAATTTTTTTATAAAATAATAAGTTTCTTATGTACAAAATGCATTTAAATTTAACGATTTTCGGGGACAGTTCCCTAAAGCTATTTTAATGAAAAATGTCCCAGAATATGATTCATATCCCAAAAACGAGTTTGAAGATTTTTCTTTAAAAATTTTAATTTATAAAAAAGTTGTTTTCCAGAAAATATTGCGAATTTAATGTATTTTTATTTATAAAAAAAATCCTCAAATTCTGAACCTGGGTTCGGTTAAAAACCTCTTTTTTATAGGGTGAATACATCAAAATCTCGGATTCTTTATACGAAAATTAAAGTTTCGTAAATTTTTCAAGAAAAAGCATAAGAATATGATGGCTATCTATAGCGAAATTCTCTTTTTTATCAGATATTTTGCTAATTGAGTTAAATTATTTGTTCACAAAATTTATGTATCATTCTTTATACAAAAAAGATTAAAAATATTTTAAAAAATACTTGGAAACAGTGTATTATTTAAAATAATTCGATAAGCCCCACCAAATAAATTCAATTGAATCAACTAACCCATTTTCAAATTCGTTTTGGACAATCAAATGATTCGATTATTCAAAACGAAAGTTTGCTACAACAATCGAATTGCAAATCTAATTTGGAGATAGTTCATGTAACTACAAAAATTCGGTTGGCAAAAAATTCGGTCGGAGCAACGATACTGTTTTCTGTGTGTATGTAAAATAAAAGACAACTAAAATCTAAAGAAAATCTACAATGATGGTAAATAAAGTATTTGGTTTAGTACTAAAGTAAAAAAGCACTTTTCTAAAAATGTTGGTACCTTTTGATTTAATTTAATTGTTAAGGTACCCTTGCAATATTATTGCACATATTACTGACAATTTTATTATCATTCAATGTAGCCAACTCAATATTAAATATTTTTCACATATCTTGTGTCTGCAATAAGAATAAAAACCTTTTTGATTTTTTCTAACCTTCCAATATAACATACACACTGGTAATTTGTTGCACACTAGCAAAAGTTGCACAAGAATAATGCTTAATTTTAACTTTACATTAAACATTGATGCGCTCAATCTTGTTTACCTAAAAAACACTTGACTTTTACCATATTGCTAATTAATTTTCTTGTATTCTAATAATCAGCTAACACATGTTCTATACTGCGAAAATTGTAATCCTAACTTTTCGTTTTATTTTATATATATTAAAATCTGTTATTTGTACATGAATAAAGAAACTCAGAGTTTTTACTCTATCTCTAGCAGGTTGTCTCTTCATCTCCTAGATGTCATCTAATAGATGTGCTTTAACATATAAATTTGGAACAGTGAGGGAACTCCATCTCTGTTCTAATATGCGCATTATGCACCGTAAATACTGCCCAAGGATGAGAAAGTGCAAATTGGCATCGTGTGCAAATTACCACGCTGAATACCCTCAGTAACAAAAAAAAATGTAAAACAAAATTTACTGAAACAAAGCACTTAATCGTCAGCTGGGCCACTTTGGTACTTTTTGGACTGAAAATGTAAATAAGTAATTTATTTACCATCCCCAGTTTATGCATATGAAAAACGTTTAAGAGAACTTTAAAAAATATTACTGTGATTATTGTGTGATTTTTTTTAAACAAGTAGATTTTTTTTTTAAACATGTAGATTTTAAACGAAAATATTAACTTCTACAGAAAATCCGTATTAATTCATAGTTTGTTTTTTAAATAACAGGTAAAAAAGTTGAAAAATATGTTTCTTTGTATTTTAATAGTTTATTCAGTTAAAAACAAACTTTACGGATTACTTTTTAAAGAAACTACAATCGGTAACGGAAAATATATTGTGAGTGTATGTACACTGTCGTGTGCAAGGGTAGTGAAAGGGTTAACGGATTAAGCTGCAAGAGTCATTGATACCTTATTTTAAAGTTACTTAAGTCATGGTTTTAATGGTTCACAAACATAATTCACTTCTTGACGGGTAAATGCATTTTTTTTCAAAGTTGGTGGTTTAAAAACGCCATTTTTGTAAAAAAAATTGCTTTTCTAAAATTTTAAAAAATATATATATTAATTACAAATTATTCGTATATAGCGTTATCAAATCCATATGTGGTACTCCTGCATCTTTCTGAGTTATCGACTTTTTATTTAAATGTTTTAATTTTTAAAAGTTTCTATATGGCAACCCTGACGATATATTTTTTATAAGTTTAGCATGTGTTTATAAAAAACTATCCATTATTTATGTTTTGAGTGGAAATGGAACACATTTTGGAATATTTTAGATTTTGTGTATTTGATAGTTCGATCGGTCAGATTTTCAAAAATTATATACGACTAATGAACTAATTTCTTGCAGAGAAATACATTTTCGCATTTTGCCATCAATATAACAATAAAAAAGGTCAAAAATAGATTTTTTTAAATAAATATTTGGCAACTCTGGATAACAATTTTGAACAATGTTTTCATTCCAGATAGTTGCAAAGGTATTGGGTAATTTTAAGGCTTTTAAATCACTTAATTATATTTTTCCAGTAAACAAATACAGTCGTTTAAAAGTATTGGGTCGAAAAACGACTGTATCAAAAATGGGCGAATTTTGGTGGACGATAATGAATGAAAATTTTTATTAATGAGTGTATAACACTTTTTTTTAACTGAAAAATTAAAAATTTAATAAAATTAAATTGTTCGTAAAATTTTATGAAAATTTTAATTTTATGAAAGGTTTCAATGTATTGAGTATTGATTTTTTGCAAAAATATCAAATAAGACGAATTGAGAAAAAAACTGAAAAAAAATACGAAAATAATGTCAAAACAACAAAAACTTTCGTGAAATGAACAAATATTGGTTTATTTTACGAAAGTTTTTGTTATTTTGAAATTTATTGGTATTTTAAGCATGGATTATTATCAGTGTATTTACTTCAATTCAATTCAATGGTATTCTTTATTTAGCATTTAAGTATAACTAATTTAACAAAGTTTTAACAGTTTAGGACTTTTTTCCTTTTCTGCTTAATAATTTAATAATAATATTGTATAATTTATTTGCTTTTAAGTTTAACATTATTTAAAGGAGGAAAAATTCACAAAAACCTTTCTGAATTTTTTTTTTTGATTTTTATAAAAGAAGACTTAAGGTTAGAGAATAAAATTATGTTGAGCTCAGCTCATTGATATGATTAAATTTAGAGTCACGACATCTGTTATTGAAATTCATAGTAAGCCTGTGGATACGAGTGTTGACGAGTTCGACGTTAGCAAGGAAGTGTAGCCGTTGAGTAGAATAATGCCAAGGCAAGGTATGAATCATTTTTAACAGTTTATTTTGGGCTATCTGTAATTTTTTAATATGACACTGTGCAGCAGTAGACCACAGTGGAGCAGCATAAAACATTATTGCGTGAAAAACTGATTTAAATATGAGAGTTTTATTTGTTATGCTGAGTTTAGAGTTTCTGTTTATTAAGGGATACAGTAGTCTAATTATTTTATTAATTTTATCTATAACGTAGGGAACATGATCTTTAAATTTGAATTTTGGATCCAAAATCACGCCTAAGTATTTTACTTTGTTGGACCAGGTAATTAAGTTGTTGTTACAGGTAACATGGCTTACGACGTCTGGAAAAATAGATTGCTTGGGTCTTCTGCGTATTGACTACGATATTCCTTTTTGTAAAGTAATCATAGACTTCTGCTAATGCATTTTGTAGGTTGGTACGAATATCAGCCGCTAAAATACCTGAACTGAGAATCGCCGTATCGTCAGCAAATATGGATATTGCACACCCATTTAATATGGGGAAATCTGCGGTAAAGATATTATATAGTATTGGAGAAATACACGAACCCTGTGGGC
Source organism: Delia radicum (assembly GCA_021234595.1). NCBI lineage: Eukaryota > Metazoa > Arthropoda > Insecta > Diptera > Anthomyiidae > Delia > Delia radicum. The sequence continues at coordinate 225,255,041 of CM037851.1, forward strand.
ATCCTGCATGAATTTCTGACTGAGTAGAATGTTCATGTCCAATGTGAACTTCAAAAAAACGATTTGAAAGAAAACTATGAATCAATTTAATCAACTGTATTGGAAAATTATAATTGATCATTTTAAAAATTAAACCGTTGTGCCAGACTGAGTCGAACGCAGCTTTTATGTCCATCAGTACCATACCAGTAGATATCCCATTATTAAAATTTGAGGTTACTAAGTTCCTTATTCGAACGAGCGGCTGTACAGTGTTGTGTTCTTTATATATATATATATATGTCCTTTATTTATCTAAATATAAATAGAATTACATTTCTGAACACCATAAATACTTAAATAAAGTTCAGTGTGAACATAGGTCGTCAACAAATTTTCTCCATCTGATTCTATCTCTGGCAATTGTTTTTGTTTGATTCCAGGATACTCGAGCAAGTAAACATTCTTGTTTAAGGCAACGAACCCAGGTGTTACGGGGCCTACCTTGGCGGCGTTGTCCTTGGGGGTTCCAGTCGAGGGCTGTTCTTGCAATTTCTGTTTGTGGTCTTCGCAATATGTGGCCTATCCACGTCCACTTCCGTTTACGAATATCAATGTGTGCTGGGAAGGAGTTTGCTCTTTGGAGCAGAGCTTCATTTGAAATACGATCTGGCCAGTGGATGTTAAAGATCTGTCTTAGACATTTGTTGATGAAAGTTTGAATTTTTCTAGTGGCAGCTTGCGTTCTTTACGAAAACCAAATTGTTCAGATGGCAGAATATTGCGAGAGTCTATAACAATTGTAAGTTGTTCTTTAATTATTTTCTCTAGTATTTTACTTAAGGACGATAAAAGACTAATCGGCCTGTAGGATCGAGGGCAATCGGCAGGTTTGTTAGATTTTCTTACTGGTATAACTTTGGAGTGTTTCCATATTTTGGGGAAATAGCTTAGGCGAAGACATAAGTTAAAAATATCAGTAATATATTTTAGACCATTATTAGGTAATGCCTTTAGACATTTATTATTTATTCCGTCTAACCCAGGAGATTTTTTATTTTTTAATTGTTTTATGATAATTTTGACTTTATCCATAGACACGGAAATATTATTATGAGGGGAAGATTCAATAAGTGCTAGATTGTTAACTGCAATATTAACTAGCGAAGAAGTTGTTGAATCACTGAGGTTTGATGATATTGAGTGGTTTTCGCTAAAAATTTGTCCCAGAATCTCACATTTATCTCGCTGAGTGTGGTAAATGATTTTGTTATAATTTTAAGACCGGAATGTGATTGGAATTTTTCTTTAAAATTTTTGAAATATTCCAGAATGGAGAAGATCCCCTTTCTAGTAAAGAAAGTTTATTGTTCCATAAATTATTTTTCCATTTCTTTATTTCTTCCGATATAAGATGGTTATATTGTTTTGTACTTACAATATCAGATGTGTCCCGAAAACGTTTCCAATTTCTTCTGAAAACATTTCTTATTTGGATCATATGCTTTATGTGTTGTGGTAGAGTTGAAGATTTGGGTTTTATTATTCTGCGGGGCACACTATGGTTTATTGCAGCTTGAACAGTATCGTTGAATGATGATATCAACGTATCAATTTTTTCGCAATTGGTATTAGTATCATCATTTGAATTTCTTAAGTTTCTTGTAATATATGCTGAATATCTAGTCCAATTCGCCCTATTAGTGTATTTACTTAAAGTGGCTATAGATTGAAAAAGGTCTATTTGGCATTCAAATCACAAATATCGATGTACAAAAAAACACAAAAACCTGTATTTTTTAATAATATCCCTGAAAAAATTATATGTCGTGGCATGCATTAACATAGTGTACTTTGTTTTTAAAAGAAGTGATTATTATAATAGTTTACCTACAAAAAATGTATTACCGGTTAAAAATCCATATTCATATACCACCATATAGGACTCATATATGCCCATAAGAGTTCATACATGTAAATGTTACCTAAATTTTCGTTAATGTACACATATGACCATGTATCGAAACGTATGTATGAATATATATGTTTGATTATATATATTTATGATTATATATGTAAACATTACCTCAATTTTCGTTAATGCACATACATAAACATATATGTTGCCCCATATGAAAATATATGAATCATTTATAAACACATATGAATCATGTATGGATGCATGTGGAAATGTATAAAGCATGTATGTAGAATTTTAATATTGTTTCCAAATTTAGAAAAAAGCCTTTATATGAAAAAAAAAACCTTTTGTTATTTATCAAGTACACATTATGAAAAGCTGATCCATCATGACTACTCCGTTATCAAACAAAAATAAATAGTTTATGCGTGAAAAATCGTGCATTAAATAGCGGATACTTTTAACGTTAGCACTAAAGTTTTCAATTTTTTTTCTTTTTCACCAAAACAAAATACTTTATATAAAGAATTACTTTTTCGTCAATTACAATTGGCTATTTTAGGCATTGGAGCCATTTTATTACCATTGGTATAATCAATGCTAATTAAAAAAAAATCATTGGCATTGGAATGGTAATTAAATTGTGAGGCATTGACTTTGACTAAACACTTTATATAAAGAATTATTTTTTCGTCAATTACAATTGGTTGTTCTAGGCATTGGAGCCATTTTATTACCATTGGTGTAATCAATACCAATTAAAAAAAAAAAAATCATTGGCATTGAAATAGTAATGAAACTGTTAGGCACTGACTTTGACCACAAGTAATGCCAATTAAATTTCAATGTCAATGAAAAAGTCCCAAGAATTAAACAAACAAACTAATTTATAAAGGGCTGAAATCAAAAGTGTTCTTCGAAATTAGTGAATCATTTATTCATTACTCGGTTTTCGGGTTTTATTTTAGTCGGTTTTCGGGTTTGTGGCTTGAAAAACCGCCGTTTCGGTTGAAACCGAACAGCAAACTCGAACAGGATCCCATTGCTAGATACAAAATATTTCAGAATCATCATAAAACAAACCAAGGTACATTTTGAGAAGTGGAAACAAACAATTTTTCCTCCATATCAGGTGAGCAGGTCTAATGCACAATATTTAAAATTTTTTATAAAATTAATATCACTCATACGTCTATTCTTACTTCCCATATATTTTAGCTTACATCGCATTCTACTCGTTGAAAATATAAAAACAATTTTTTTTAGTTATTTTAATTATTTTCAGATTTCTTTTTAATGATATAAATTTCAATTTTCATTAATTTATACTGTTTATTACAAAAGCAAAATGTATTAAAAGAAAAAACAAAAATAGCACTAAAAATAAATAACACTGAATTCATTTTAATTTTCTGATATCATCAATAATTAATTATTTTGGCGTTCTCAGTGTTTGAAAACTCATCAAAATGAACACATAATGAATTTTAAACACGATATCATTTGTTAAATGTTACTATTTGGTGTCGTAAAAGGAGCTTATCAAAAAATAACACAGCAAAAAAAATGATATTGAAATACATGAAAAAAACTCTAATAATATGAATGATGTTTATCCATAAAATGAAATGTGAATTCATTAATTAAGCAATTAATGATGATAAATTAAAATCTAGCATTTTATGTTTCAATTTGATTTGGAATTTGATAAAGGAAACTATAGACAAGCTACAGTTTTATGGTTTTAAATGCGCCATTAAAAGTGCCTAAATACAATTCCAGAGAAAAATTATTTTTTTTTTTTAATTTTTACTTAAATTTAAAAACAAATTTAGGTTAGAAAAGTATAGCATTTCTCAAATTAATATACTGAAAAGGATTTAAAACAAAATTCCACAAAACAAGAAAAAAGCAAAAAACTAAAATAACTAGAGCTTATAACAGATAATTTGAACAAATTGTAAATCACTCTAATAACGAACTGTCAGTCCTTAGCAAAATACAAAGAAAAAAAAATTGTTAGCTATGACAATGTTTAAGAAAAAAAAAAAAAGATTAAGTGAAAAAAGAAATATAAATGAAATGATAGGCACTTGGTAAAAATATCATTTCAAAAACAATTTTGTTTTACGATAGAAAAAAAAGTTTAAATGACATGGTAACTAACGTAGAGAAATATACCTAAGGAACATAACAAAAAAAAGTTGTTGACAAAAGAGTTGACAATATAGCAGTGGAATGAAATTTCGAAAAATTTTAACTACTAGTTTTAAAATATGTGCTAAACAAAGTGAACTAAGTAGAATACCTTTTTTATATATAAAATTTTCTATCAATTTATTTTAATTCTGATACTATTTAACTTTATAAGGATTCTTTCCCCACAACTATATTTCTCCTTTATTTCTTCGTAAAAAAATACAACTGGCATAAAAACAGACAGACAACAGGAAACCGGAAGTAAAGTGGTAGATTTAGCACACACAGAAAAAATCTCATATGTATGTTAAGAAAACAAATACATACAAATACATGTCTAAGAGACGTCAAAGGCATATCGAGCCATATAGACAAACAAACGAAGAAAAAAACATAAATGATAAGGAAAAGTTTTTATATGTACTCGTAGATAAATGACATGTGTAATGTATATTGTTTGGTAAATAATCCAGAAAGTAAATGACTAATAAAAATAAATAAGACTTTTTTTTGTTGTTCGAGTATCTGATGATGTTCGTAAATTACTAATGTAATATATGAACTAATGTGTAAGTAAGCATACATATTATGGCCAAAACCAAACTGGAAAAATAAAATTATTTGACAAATTTTCAATTTTTTTTCTTTTTTGTAGAGTCATACATAAATAAATTTGAACGCTTTGTAATAATTTTCATATTAAAAAATTTGAAACTAGAAAAAAATTAACCAAAAATATCTAAAAAAAATATATTAATTTAGAAAAATTCAAGTGAAAAAAATATATACTAAATAAAAACAATACAACTTAGCCTACACTATATAATATGGAGGAAAAACAATTTTGAGTTATTGACCGGGATACATCCTGGAAATATTAATTTGGTTGTAAAACTACGTTCCCAAAAAAATAATGATAATCGGATATCAGAAAGAGGAGTTTTGAAAAGCGGATTGCAAGTTAAAAATTTGACTTTTCAATTTTTTTTTCTCAAAAACATTGATTTTAAAAAACAAATTCTAATTAAAAACATTAGAGAACTGCGGTTCGGAGGGAATTGTGTTTGCAATAAATTAATAAAAAACTAAAATCTTCAAAATAAAATATTTAGGCTCGAGGTCTATGTTGGTTTTGTATAAATATTTTTTTTATTAATTCACTTAATCGATATTTCGCTCTTTATTGAAAAGCATCATCAGTAATAGTTATTTATTATTTAACACAAAACATAAATGCTTAAAACTATTGTGCCACCAAAATATTGTGCCGTTAAAAAAAAATAAAAAAAAATAAAAACTTTTGCAGTGCACCAAAGTAACATATGGTGTGAATATGGTTTCGACAACTCTAATGTAAACTTTATTTTATAACAAACATACACACGAGCAATTTTATATATTAAGATGAAATAATATTAAGTATACATATTAAGTATATATATTAAATATGTATTAAGGATACACTCACAAGAACTTTTCCATAAAATTTCAACAGTTATTTAAAAGGTTTATCGGTAAAGTTGTTTTAATAATACAATATACAGTTAAATTATCCACGAAATATATTTTTTAACTTTCTGTCAGTTATTCAATAAACAAAAAAAACGGACTTTCGGTAACAGTTAAAATAATCTATTTAAAAAAAAAAGTTATTACATTATATTTAGCATCGAAAAATTGTTTTTACCGAAATACATTATAAAATTTACCCTGTGGCGATGTCTCAACTTAAACGCAAAAGTTATCAACACTGGACGTAAAAACCAACCCGTCAATTTGGTAACGTTGTGAGAAAGAGACGGAGGAGAATAGAAAAATTAACAAAAAAATAAACAGTTTAATATTTGTGTTTGTTAGTGTTTGTCACTTCTGAATATAATATACAATATAATTACATTTCGAGCCATACTTGGGTTTAATCACTAAACAAAACAGGGGAAGTAAACTAGACTGTACTTTGAAAAAAACATAATTTTTATTTTTTAATATAAATTGTATTAAACTTGTATAAAAGACAAAGTACATTCTAGTTTACTCCCCCTGTTTTGTTTATAAACGAAACAAAAAATAAAAACGAGGAGAAAAACAAAAAACGTGTATTGAATATCCACCAGAGGTGGATCTTGCACATAACAAACAAGTTTTCAATTTATTTTTTGATTAATGGTCATAATCTTTAACTTGGAGATCATATATGTATTAGTTCTCATGTAGTGAGTAAACTAGTTTATATGAATGTTTGATGTTTGGCAAGGGATTGCTACCGCTTTCAAAACGTGTTCTGGTGATGGGAACCTAGAAAATTCCCGAAATAGATCTATCAACACATTCCTGAAAGGGTCAAATAATAAATTTGAAAACAAAAAACTCTATAGATTATTTGTTAGGACAATATCCTTATAAAAAAATATAGAGTATGGCCTCGAACTTGAATAATTTTCATTTTCATTAAAAATACAATAGTTTTAAACGGAAAGTAACTGTTTTAAGTTGACTGATTTTCAATTAATTTGATGTGTATATTCAGTAGTCTTTACGGACAAAATATTGTGAGTGTAGATATATAAATAAGGTTGTGTTGTATGTAATGACTATGGCGATGTATTTGATATTAATAGGCTTTCATTTAAAATGCGTTACTGCAAAAGTGAAAATACTGATTTTATGCACACCTTTACGCCCACTAACATGATCACGCAATTGGTATCAAAATAAGATATAGCCTATAGCAATCTGCAACACCAAAGTTGTCTAGGGGTCTATCACTTGTGACTTTGCGTTAACTGGTTTATTCAAACACTAGCGACAACTAAAGATCGTTTTAGTTTTTCTGTTTTAGATTTCTCTTTTTCTTTTTTTTCAAAATTCGTTATTGTTCCAGTTTAGTCGATGCTCAAATTTAAAGGTTCGTCAAAATAAAAAGTTCAAATCAATGGTTTGCCTTTACTGTAATACGTACCCAAAATTTAACATTGTAGCTTTACTAGTTTAGCATTAGCAACGATTTCAAATATCCATTTACACACAAAATTTTAAAAGCCCGATACTTCGTTACCGGTAGTTCTTTATATCGGAATATATTACGATTGAAAATGAATTATTTTTTAAAAACCTGAAAGATATGTTCAAAAAATTAATCAATACTTCAAAGAAATTTTTTTTAATTTTAGACTTTTTGCCTAAATAGTTTGTGCAGGACTTTAAGGGCAAGACTACCTCTTTTTGTCTCCCACTGTAAAAATTTTTTATACCCAGGTTTAACTGATGCCTGCTCCAAATTATACGTTCGTTGATTCATCGGTGTATGATGTGTTCATTGTCAACACAAATTTTAAGATCATGACTTTAGGTACTTTTAGCAGCAGATATTTCCACAAAGAATCCTGCGTTTTACGCCGTTCTTTTCAAGTGTTCTAAAGTATAACTAACCAGTGAATTAGCACATCATACAACAGTGAACAAATATTTAAAATTTAGTTTTCTTACTAAAAGGGTATAGGAATGCCGTCAGTTTGATACATTTCACTCCTCCTAACAAGAATTTCCAAAAGGCCTGACTAAGGGGATGGAAAAACAAACTCATAAAATTTTATTTTTTCGCCTTTGTACCAACATTTTTATTACGTTCCTCATGAAAATTCTAAAAGAATCTTAAAAGTTATTAAGGACATATTTCAAGGAACATATGATTTAAATTTAAAGCTTTTAGCCATCAAGGACCAACACACCAAATATTAAATACGTAGCTTAAGCGTTTATCCAAGCCGTCAAGGAGCAGACTATACCTCTCTTTGGCCCTTTCCGTAGGAATTTCCAAAAATCTATTCTAAAGGGATGTCTACGCGGGATCAGGAACCCACATACCAAATTTCAAGATCCACCCTTAAGCAGTTAAAGAAGGGATTGATGTACATACTTTAACCCGTCTTGTAACCACGATCCTGGGCATAAATTTTAAATTAAAAATTTCTGTCCAACGGGGCTTGGGCAGGCCGCCAAGGGATGAGTTTTTCCTTCGTTACAACGTTCCAGGACATAAATCAAAAATGTATCATATAAGAAAGATAGTTCATTCTCGAAGAAAAATATATTTTTATTTTCAATTTTCTGTCCAAATTGATTATGTAATGCCGTCAAGGTGGAGACCTTTACCCTTTCTGCCACTCCCCGATGGAATTTCCAAACTCCACGCTATACAGATGTCTACTTCTGATTAGGAACTCACGTACCAAATTTCAGCTTCTTAGAATCAACGGTTTGGCCAGACGGCCTAGAAGGATATTTCCCCCCTTTTGCTCCCTCCCCATGTGAATTGCCAGAAATAACGTCAATACATATATTGAAATTTTTTTTGGGGTAATATATGATTATCCAAAGTTTTATATTAAATATATCACAGATACTTTAAGAAAAATTGTGTTTATTTAGAATTCCTTTGATTGCCAACTTGAAATTTGTATATATTGTAAGTGATACTTTGAGTTAATTGCTAAACAAATTTCGTGAAAATTATTATATAAATTAATTATGTGTTTTCTGGGATATTCGCGAATAAAGAAAGTTTTTTGAATTTAGTTATTTTTTTCGCGAAAAAAAACTTTTTGTGAAACACTATTTAAAGATAATGATTTGGTTTTTAAAATTACAGCAAATTTTCTATTTTCTGTATACGCGTTCAAAAGTTATGATAATTCAAATATTGTGTATTTCTTACATCTTTGTTAATAACCCCCAAATTTGAGCAGCTATTAAACGCCAACTATAACGAACTTTGGAATAAGAAAAAATACGAAAACTCCATATTTACTACGAGAATGTTTATGCCAAGTTTTACTAAAATCAAAAGAAATAAAATTGAAAATGTAACTTTTTTGTGCTCATTATTTTTAAAATGTCCCATAACTAACACCACACTTGGGTGCTCCCAGTTTGTATGGAGAAAAAAAAAATTTATTTACCGGCATACCCCCTGAAATTTGAAAAATGGATTATAAGATGAAAATATGTACATTTTCCCAAAAACATTGACATTTTAAAACTAACTAGAACTATAAACATAAAAGGGTTTACTAGCTTTAGACTTATTTTTTTTTTAATTATTTTTGCACATTTCAATAGTTTGAACTTTTTTCTATATCCTATGAAAGTTTTGGACAAAAAAATCGTTAAAAATTAAAAAAGTTACAGCTTGTCAAATCAAACTATTACGCTACCCAATTTAAAACGGCTGCCGACTCTAAAAATAAATGGCAAACGATAAGGGAAATTGGAATCGGAAATAAAAAACATACTATTTGCAATGTTGATGTCAACGAATTAAATGCATCATTTATCAATATTCCTTCAACTGTATTAGTTGATCAAAACCCAACTACTAATCAAACTAATGAGTTTCAGCAACTTCCATCATTGAATTAATTTGAATTTTCTTCTGTATTGCCTATTGATGTATTAGCAAGTTGTTTATCCGTGAAGTCCAATGCAGTCGGGTTTGACCAGATAAACCCGAAATTCTTAAAACTTCTTCTACCTGGGTTATAAGCTTACATAACCGACATTTTTAACACCATTGTTACCACTAGTCAGTTTCCAGATTGTTGGAAATATGCGGAGATCATTCCTGTTCAGAAAACTGGAAATGAATTTCGCCCTATCTCAATACTACCATACCTATCCAAGGTATTTGAACGTCTGTTATATAAGCAAATGAGTAAATATTTAACTAATCACCATCTCCTAGTTAAACATCAATCTGGCTTTCGGCCTAAGCAAAGCTGCGTCACAGCGCTCGTTAATGTATCTGAAGATATCAGACACAATATTGATAATGGTGGCGTTACGTTTCTGGTGCTTTTAGATCACTCTAAAGCATTCGATTCTGTTAATCATGAAATTCTATGCAATAAACTCTGTAATAAATTCAATTTCACTTCAACTGCCGCTTCGCTGCTAGCTTCATATCTTACTAATCGTATCTTTGGGTAACTCAATTTCCACTGCCCTACATGTGTCTAAAGGAGTCCTGCAAGGTTCTATTCTTGGCCCACTGTTGTTTACATTGTACATTAATGATTTACCAAGTCAACTTTCATACAGCAACATCCATATATATGCAGATGATGTCCAAATTTATATTAGCTGCCAGAAAGGATTAATTCGTGAATGTACAAAAAAGTTTAATGAGGATCTCAATAAAACATTCGTATGGACTTCGTCAAATGGACTTTAGTTAAATCCACAAAAATTAAAATGTTTAGTTATAACTCAAAGAAATCAAACTATTAATATAGATATTACAGTATCATTAGGTAATCAGAATATTGCAGTTGTGGACTCAGCCAAGAATCTTGGGATCATTTTTAATAAATCGCTCACTTGGAACAATCATATTAATTCTGCATCTGGTAAAATATTTGGGATGCTCAGAGCATTGTACCCTACACAACATCTTACACCTTTAAACATTCGTGTGCTCCTCGCGAAAACTTTCCTTATGCTGAAGTTACTATATGGTTGTGAAATCATTCAGAAAGTAAGGGGAGATTATTAGTAGCGTATAATGCAATCTTATGTTATGTATACCGTATTAAAAGATATGATGGAACTTCTGATTATTCTAAGCCTTTGTACGGAGTTGACCTCGTGAACTTACTTAGGATAAGATCATTAATTCTACTTCACAAAGTAATATATACCAAAGAACCAACTTATTTATTTGAACACCTTCAATTTGCACGATCTAATAGAGGAAATAATCTTATACAATTTCGATATCGAACTTTAATCTCTAGTTGACAATTTTTTATAAATACCATATGTCTGTGGAACTCATTACCCAATAATCTACAAATAACAGACAACGCTTTACAATTTAAAAATGAATTGTTTAAAAATGATTTGGTCTCAAATTTGATCACAAATTTTCAACTTTCTTAATTTCTGTTCAATTTTTGATTATTCATACTCGATAATTATATAATTATATATTAGATTTTACTTTTATTCTTTTTACTTACATATATAATTTAAATTATTTTGTAATTTTTTTTGTTTCTTAAAAGTATTGTAACTACTATCACAAATTAATTGTATCGCTATAAGATCACATACTGTAATTAAAAAGATTTTATCTTGTTGTATGTGATATCCGAATAAAATAAATAAATAAATAAATAAAATAAACAAACTCCTTGCCCTATATTTTAAATGGTATTTTCTCAAAACAAGATTTTTTAATTCGTCCACCGATTTTCAGTCGGTTTTTTGTTTTGTAGAGGACTATAAAAATAAGTCCCTAACATAGAGACATATTTAAATTTGAAAAATTAAAAATAACCATTTGTTTGGTTGTTTTTTTTAACTTTTGTGTTTACCCTCTTTCCATTTTATTGCAATTCAAAAATATGGAAATCGATCTTTCCTTTAAAATAAGGATATATAATGAAATTGATACCAGGGTTGCCAGGGTTGCCACGGTAGTCCGAATTATGAATTATAATTTTTCAATTGCAAAAAAAAATTTTTTTTGAATAAACCATTAATTTTTTTTATAATTGCTTAAATATTGTCGTAAACCCCTTAAAGAACCGTGATTCAGAGTACATTTTCTTTATAATATTAAAGCAATAAAAACTTAAATCGGTTCAAAACATGCCGAGTTATTAGAATTTCCCCCAGAAATTGATGTGTCGCAGACCACTTAATCGAGAAATTCGGGTCCATATTTTAAAATTTATTGAAATAATCTACTATAGGAACTTGGTTTCACTGCTTAAGTTACAATAAACTCAGATACACGCAGAGAAAAAATATGGCCACAAAACTATGTTTCCTACAGCAATAAATGGTTGTTTCAATTAAACTATTATTGTATCAATCATATTTCACCAATAATATGGTTGCTTTTGCATGTTCTAGTAAAAATTTCTCAGTTTTTCAGTTATCATATCATTGTATTGTCTACAATCGTACTATAGTATTTATTATCATATTAATCTATCTAACTGCAGTCATATTAGAGTTGCGCTAACTATAGGATGATCAGTCGGTTTTTTTTATGAGCGCCTTCGCTCTTTTGAGATTTTGTGAAAAGAAGTTGTGAGAAACAGTCAGCCTCAACAAATTACATAATATTAACCAAAAAGACATAAAAAATGGACAAACAACGTAGTGGTGGTAATTGTAATGATGATTTGTTTGTGGAAGAAGGAATAAGTTGTAGTCTCAACTCGTTCTGCCCTGGTAAAAGGTAAAAGTATATTTGACGCACACCCTTTAAATAAAGTTATTTTTTATTATAAAAAAGTGCTTTATTTTTGAATTGTTTGTAATTACGCAAAAATATATTGTTAAAGAAAAAAAAAATGTGAAAGAAAAATTCTAACAAAATGCACATGGTTTTAAGTATGTAGTACGAAATAATCATAATATGGTACTTAATGACGACGTAATTCGTGTCCATGATCATAATATAATAACTAGGACTATAATATGGTTATAATGCAATTATTATGATTGCTGCAAACATGGTTTGAGCATTATAAATGTTTTGTGAAATTTTATTCTTAACAATATTTTTATACGTGCTTTATTCTGCAATCACATGTATAGCTGACACAATATTTAACAAAGCTTATTTTATCAGCGCAAAGACAATTTGATTACTTAAATTATTTTAAACCTAATTTCATTTAAATATGTGAATTATTAAATACATTTACTATTAAAAAACTTGTATATCTTTTTAATCCAGCTTCAACAAAATGCTGGGAGAATACTGTAGGGCTCATATTATGATAATTCATACAAATTTGCAGAACCATAATATGATAACATTGGGATATATTTGAAACCATAATATGGCAATCTAATTATCATATTATGATACAGAAGCAGATAAAAGTGTGGTTGTCACAAATATAGTAACATGGTTGTCGCAATCATAAATCCAAAAATGTATGATGCTCTTCGTATATGGTTCCCTCAACCATGTTTTTTCTTTGCGTGTAAGAAGAATTTTTTATATTGTGTTTTGCTAACTCGTTTTAAATTAGTGGTAAAAAAGGTCAGCATTTTTAAACAATGTTTTAAATTAAAAATTTTAAACATTTTTTTAAAGAAATTGTAATATATTAGCGATTGGAATTTAAGCTTTTATTACGAACATCCGAGTATTAGAGATTATAAACTACAAAAATTGTAAGAATTCCTTTTTTCATTTAGGTAGGACAGACATTTTATTTCAGCACAATTCGATAATAAAAAAAAAAACGATTTTAGAATAAACGTCTGTTAAATGGGTGCAAGTTCAGTTGAACTAATTTTTTCAGTTGTTATCATTTAAATCAGTTATTTTGTTAAAGTTATTAGTTATTTAATTTCACCAACAGAACAATTTTCATTCGTATTTGAACTAATTTTTCAAGCTAATATTTAGTAATTCGTCATTCTCAAACTGACAAATTTGCCAGTTAATTTAAATCACTATTGGTTTCAAACCATTATTTTCTTGTGCCTCCACTATCATCCTCACTTGTAGATGGAGTTGTTTTCTCATCCTTTTTATTATATAATCATAAAATTGTCTATACCTCGGAAACTAAACGAAATTTGAAATATATATTTTTGCTGTGATATATGCCAAGTCCCTTAAGTCAAAATACAATAATTATATTTACTGAAGCTTAATTATTAAGTTTTAATAAAAAAAAATTACTCAGTAAAATACTATTAAGCTTTAGCGCAATAAAACAAAATTTAAAGTCACTCTGTGGTTAAAACTATAGCACAAACATCAAAAAAAAAAACAACTACAATTAATTTAATTACGAAAACACTGCAGTGAACCACCCAATTATAAATGTAAAAATAATTACCCAACATAAGTCTTTTAATCAATATTGACAAACTCACACATGGTTCAATGAAAAAAAAAAAAAAAAATTACTCAAACAAAAACAAAACTACATATTACCGCCATAATAAAATTGCCATTATTAAAAACATTTACTTAATAACTTTATTTTTTATTATTAAATACACAGTCAAAGGCAATAAAACAGGGGGTAAATGTGTACATACCATGCCTGGATTTGTTTCACGTCAACTATGATGTGTAACTTTAAACATTGCAACGCACAGTGGGGTATTAAAAAAAAAAACAAAAATTGTGATAAATATAGAACTTCTAAGCTACTGATCCAATCGGTTTGACTCAAATTGGAAATTATAAAATAAGGTGTTAAACTTTTGAAATTTTGTTATTAGCTTACCCTGTACGGGGTATACTAGCATGTTGTCAAAGCTGATTGCCTCGTGTATATAAAATCTTTTGGGAGAGTAACTTGTGTAAAAGTGGACCGCTTTCTAAATTTGTTTGCCTGGAGTAATTAATGTACGTTGCACAGTGGGGTGCATCACAAATATTTTGGAAATAATTAAACCATATCTTACTGGCGCCCGGCTTGCCATGAAACAACACTTAGCCATAATTAACGTAATTTCATGCTTAAGTTTCAAAAAAAGGCCCACTAGATCCATTAGACGCTGATCAATTCGATTCCAAATTTAATATTTATCAACCGATTTCAAACATTGAATCATTTTTGTAATCTGATTATCACTTCCAACAATAAATGCGCCTACCTATGTGTGGTTATCTCTTAAAGTGCAAAAGTTATATGCATTTGAAAATCAAAGTTTTGCATATTTGCAATAACCTCGTCCGGGTTTTTGCCAAAGCATAAGGCAATCAAGTTCGATTGCTTTGACAAGTTTTGGTGATATTAACATTAAGTTATTCAATTAAAAACAAAACTGTAATGCTATATCTTGTTTACGCTTAAAAAAAAGGCGTCTAAAATTGCAAACTCTTTTGTCTCTTACTAAAGTTTCTTCAGAAAGACATATAGAGTTTATATTTTTCTGAAACTATATACTATATTATATATATAGTTGCGTTCTATGAAAATTTTGGCTATTGTTCTCCCCGCATACCCATCCGAATTCGAACATTTGTTTTAATCCAATTTTAATTTTAACCAATTTTTTCTCTGAGCGTACCATCGAAATTTGAAAACAAAAAACGGATCTATTCGAAATATCAAAGCATTATACATTTTTAATTTTGCTTCATATGTAGACACGACAGCAATAAATGTCAAAAGTCCCTATTTGGGACATTTTGTTACAGTTTTTATTTTTTGGGAATTGTGGGATTTCCTTTGGTCCTATACAATTTTTTTTCCTTAATAAAAACAATGGTATGTTATTAAATTTCATTACAATATTTTCATTAACAAATATTTTATTGCAAAATATAAGTTTGATATTTTAGAAAAATTAAAAAAAACATTTTTATTTACGGATATCCGAAAATTGTATCCGATTTGGTTACATGTTGGCACATACTATTTAGATCTGATTCCCTGAATTTGCGCCAAATTTTGAAAAAATTGGTTATTATTTAAAAATAGTTACTAACAATGTCATATAAACGACAATTTTTTACGTTCAAGAGTAAAAACATTTATATGCATATGCTCTTATATTTTTTCGTCTTAAAATATATTTTAATATGTGATTATATATGGTGTCATTAATGTTTCTTATGTGGAAACATGTATGACGATATATTATTATATATTGATCTTTATGAAATCAGATATTAAGCATATATACATAATAAGACATGGTAGATATACATTCTTATATCTAATACAATATGTAATCGTATATGTCATAAGCAATAAGATATAATAATATATACAGTCTTATAAAAAATATTTGTGCTTATATATGGTGCCATATGTAGTAGTAGTAGTAGTAGTAGTAGAAATTCTTTATTTAACAAATGTTTTTTTTTTCATTTTTTTTTTTTTTTTTATAACTAAAAATAACATTACATAATTCTTAAAGAATATACGGCTGTGACAATAGTCGTTAGCCGGAAAAAAGAGTTTAAACAATATAAATTGCATTTCATTTTTATAAAATTAATTAATTATTGTATTCTAAGATTAATATATTACGATAAGCCAAAGCATTAATAATATATTGTACTATGTAGTTCCAATTGTTTTCACCATTAAGTATTGAAATTATTTCATCTTCCGATATTGTTACCTTATTAAACCACTGCTGTCTGTAGCTATTTAAGATGGGACATCTTCCAATAAAATGTTGAAGGTTTTCAATTTCTTTTGAGTTGCACAGTGAACAATTTTTAAAAGATCTTCTCGAGTGCCGGGAACCATTTAATTCAATTAGATCACAACGAGCTTTAAAAATCCACATTATGCTCATTTGATCATCGTTTTGGAAATAAAACCGTCCCACATATGGGTCTAAGTTTTTATAAAAAGATTCTGTTCGATTCATGTTTCCTATTCTCTTCCGGTGATAATCGGATTTTAGACAATTAATAAGCATGAATTGTTGTTCGTTCCACTCATTTAAAGATATATTTTGTGACCAGTGCATATTATATTCAGAGCTTAGCGAATTCAGGCGCTTCACCCAAGATATATTGCTTTCCAGTGCTAAAATACTTAATATATGTGGCAGTCTTGATTCTGAATACTCGAAAATTGTACGTTTTATATATTTCATATGCAAATTTAGTGTAAAAAGGTGACTATCTTCTATACCTGATTCAAGCGACAGGGCATAATTTGGTGTAAATTTTGGTAACTTTAGTATCCGTTTTATGAAGAATCTCTGTAATCCATCTATTTCTTCAAAATGTGAATGACCCCAGATTTGAGCACCGTACGACTGAATTGACCGACACACCGCTTTAAAAAGATGCATTTTTGATTGAAAAGAAATATCGTTTTTACATAGGAAATTACTCCATGTCATGTTAATACAGTTCTTTGCAGCATATGTTTTCTTCTCAACATGTTTTGTAAATATACATTTTGGAGTGATTGTCATACCAAGATAATTGTATTCATTTACTTTTTCGATTACATTTCCGGCATAGGTCCATTTTTCATTAGTGGCATATCTTCCACCGTTTTTAAACACCATTATCTTTGATTTTAATAAATTTACTTCTAGATTCCAGTTACTGCAGTAGTTTTCTAAGTTATTTATCATGTTTTGTAGCACTTTTACATCATCCGCAATTACCACAATATCATCAGCATACAACAACAGCCTTATGTTTAGATTTCCAACATTTAACCCACCCCCTAGATATTCATGGAGATCATTGATGTAGAGCGAGAATAGCAATGGGGACAATAAGCAACCTTGTTTAACTCCCGATACAGTCTCAAATTTGTCGGATAGTTCAATTCCATTCCAAACTGTGGAGTATGTGCTTTGATACACATTTTCAATAAAACGAACCATTTTAGTGGACACTCCTATTGCGTGCAGTTTGAAAATTAGTAATTTCCTTGAAACTGTATCAAAAGCTGCTTTAAAGTCCACAAAAAATGCGTATACTTTTTTTTTTTCTATGAACTTTAGGTGAACGATTGTTGTTAAGTTGTAGATATTATCAACTGTGGAATAGTTTTTTCTAAACCCTGCTTGATATTCTGAAAGTATATTGCGTTTGTATACCCAATTATATAACCTTTCAGTTATAACACCCATCAGAATTTTAGCAATAACGTTCATAAAGGATATACCTCTGTAATTACTTGGTTCATTGGAATCCCCTTTTTTGAAAATTGGAAATATTACACTGGTAACAAATGATTTATCCAATCTCATATTATTGTATAATGTGTTGTACACTTTTTTCAATTCATTAATTAGTTCCTCCGGAGCATTTTTAAAAAATTCATACGGAATTCTGTCTTCACCTGGAGCTTTATCTGGCTTGGCCTTTGCAATTACGTCGTAAATTTCGGTGGAGCTTATATTTTTATCCAATAAATCATCGGTTTGATACAGTGCAGCATAATAAATATCTTTTGCAGTTTGAATAGGATTAAGTAATTTCATAAAATATGATTTAAAAACAGACGAAGGAATATTTGGGAGTTCTTGATAATTTTTGTTTCTTATTTCGTTAGCAAGCCTCCACCAGGATTTACTATCTGTAACTTGGTTTAGTTTTATATCTAAATCTTTATAATATTTATCCTTTTTACTCTTACATATTATTTTGAACTTTTCATTTGCCATTAGATATTTTCTTTTCGTTTCTTGGTTCATGTCTTGTCTATAGTTTTTTAGCATTTCGAAAGAGAATTTTCTAGCTTCGTAACATTTCCAGTCAAACCATTTATTTTTGGCTGTAAATACTTCGTTATTTTTTTTATTATTTTTATTTGTGGATTTGCGTATAACATCTACGATGTCTTCTAAATCTAGTACATCTTTTTCTCTCTTTAAAACACTTAGATTTTTTAAAACATTTTGGTTGTATTGGTTTTTAAGGTGATTTTTCCACTGCAATTTTGGCAACAAAAGAGTTTTTATTTGCTCAGTGTGAACTTTTATTTTAAGTTCTAGACATATTGGCAAATGGTCTGACCATATTTTTTCATCCACTCTAAAAAAATCAACATATCCGAGCAGTTCTTGTGATACCGCACAAATGTCGATAACCGATTCTCCTCTACCACCAATAAATGTGTATTTTCCAAGTTCATCACCTCGAGTTGCCCCATTAAGAACTGTCAAACCATAATCACCACAAAACTCCATTACCTTTTTTCCCATGCTGTTATTTTCTGAGTCTTCTGATTTTCTTTGCCCAGTATATGAGTAAAACTCTGATAAATACCCTTCGTCTATTTCTTGTTGGATATTACCAATCCGTGCATTTAAATCACCTATAACTACTGCATTTATTGGGCTAAATTCAAGAAAGTATTTCTCCATCATACCAAAATCGGATTCCCACTCCGCACCTCTTATATATAACGGAAATATTAAAATCTCCAAACTATTTATCATAACCTTTATTGTATCCATTCCGTGTTGATGTAAGAAGTTGCACTTAATTTGTGATGAATTAATGTTTTTATTGATGCCAAACATACACCCTCCAATTGCCCTCCCGTAATTGCTAATTTTATATGCTGGTTTCCAAAACGTGGTTAGATTTTTGAAGTATTTTTTAAATTGTTCTATTTTTTCTTCTATTAAATGCGTTTCAATTAAAATAACAATATCAAAAGTGTTAACGTAATTAAAAAAATCGTTATATAAAAGTTTATTCTGTAACCCGTGAACATTATATGAAAGAATTTTAAAATGTTTAAAAACAATTTGATTATTATCAATGCTTTGACTTAATATATTTTTTTTATTAATATTTAAATTTTTTAGTTTTTTGAATTTATTTTGCTTAACAAACTATCATATAATATATCTATTTGAGAAAATAAATCTCCATATAATTCTTTAAGAGTATCCTCACCGCTTTCATTGTTGCAAACCAATACATGCTGTTTGTTAAAATAAAACCATTTCTCTCCCACTCTTATTCTATCGCTTCGAACCATTACACGTTTAGATTTACTAACAGCTATAATCTCCTTTTTCAGTTGTAACATAACCTTTTTTGTTTGTTGTCGTTTGCCGTTTAGATCATTTTCTATAAATATATTACTTCCTGCCAAATTTGATGTATGCCTGAATACTTCGGATACCATTCTTTCCGATTTAAGTTCTACCACAACTGCCATCTTTTCATCTCTATCGTGTAGTTTTCTGATAGATTCAATCTCTACTCTTGGGCTAATTTTTAGCATATTTTTGAAAAGATTATCTACCGCTTTATACAAAGATTTTTGAGATTTTAGTCCTTTGATGATGATACTTCTTTTCTTAACTTCGTCTTCCAACATTAACATTCTTCGCTCTGTTTTTTCTTTGTCCTCTTCTAAAGCTTTGACTTTTTCTTGGAGTATTTGATTTTCTGCCGATAATACCTCAATTTTTTCTGATACATTCTCAACTTTGCTGCTAATTTGTTGAATATCATCTTTTGACGGCAATGACTTCAGCTTTTCATCAAGGGATTGATTTATCAAACCAATTAAATCTTTAACAGCCATTTTACCTACAGTTTCGTTCTCCACTGTATATTCTGGAGACATTACAGCTTGACGTTTGTTCGGATTTGTTGAAGACATACTTTTAGGCTGTAGTAAATTCAAAATAAAGTTTTATCTAAAAGAGCTTTTGGGAAGCTTTAAGTAGAACTTTCACCACTGAGTACTTTTGATATGAGTAGGATTTGTTATTCTCACAACCAAGCAGAGCTCATTTACACACAGAGCGAGTATTACTGCAGTTTTTTTATTTTATTTTTATTTGCTTTGTTTTCTTATTTTCCCAAATTTCTTCATGAATTTAATTTGATTTTCAGATTTTTTATTTTGCTTTTATTTTTAAACTATAGGCCTGTTGATTACACCTCTATTATAGAGTATCACTTTTAGTTAATAGTTTTTGGTTTATCTGTTTTTATATTTTTTTAATCTGCTTCTTCTAGTTAAAAATCACTTTATATTGGGAGCTATTATGAAACACGTCTATACACACCAAGAACTTGCTCTTATGGTGCCATATGTATAATGCAATTCTAGACATAATTATATATGACTTTAAATGATCTAAGCTATAATTATGTAATATTCCATATATGACACAAGATTAAAAATTTAGTTTGAGATATGATTATAAATGGTCCAACATCATGTGCATTTTTTATGCAGATAAGACATAATTGTAATATAATTTTATGCATATAACATATCATACGTAATTATATTTGCGCAGATATATAAATCATTTTTCTTTAATTTTTTTTTTTTTTTTAATTTTTTTAAAAATAATATATGTCGTGGTATTTAAGTAAATCTAATTTAATCTCAAAATATCTCATAGAATCCACCAAAAATTACGTATCTTTCTGAATCTAACTAGAACCAAGTAGATCTAAATTTACCCCATGGGATACTTTGGGATCCATCAGGATATTAAATTAGATATTTTTGGATCCCCAATTTTGAGATCAATTTTGATCCAGTAATACATTTGAAAGATCTAATCGGATGTTACTGGATACCACAATTTTGAAATTAACTTGGATAAGAATAAATATCGATCTATATATCACATGAGATCTGATTTTGTATTTAAGATGTAACTTTTTTTGATCGGGGTGTTACGAATTATAGCAAAATACACTTTGTAGGTAAACTATGTCTAAGTACTAATCAATTTTTTTCAAATTTGGTACATCTTCATCGAATCAGATTCAAATAATATGAGCCAAGTTTCAAACGAACTAGCTACAATTTTCGGATATCCGTAAAATTATTTTTTTTTTTAATTTTTGTGAAAGTTTTAAACTTTTATTTTGCAATAGAGTATTTGTAAATAAACGTACTGTAATAAAATTTAATACTCAGCTGTACATGGCTATTGTTTTCATTAAGCCCGAAAAAAATGATATAAGAGTAAAAGAAATCCCACAATCCCCTTAAAACTGTACAAAATTTCGCAAAATGGGATTTTTTACATTAATGCTCTTTTGTCCACATTTGAAAAGATGTGAAAAAAGTATAGAAAGTCCACATTTCCAAAAGTTTCACGCACAAGGATATTGTGTGGGACCAACAAATTTAGACTGAAATCCCGTCCAGAGAATATTGGGAAACCAAAGACTGGACCAATATGGTATTGGAATATACACGGATTTATCGAAAATGATCCTGGCACAGTTAGTGGAATATATTGCGATCTACTCAATATTGATCTCAGTGCACAATTGCACATAGCTTGCAGCATTTTCCTAGCTAAGACATATACATTGTCAGAGGCAGAAAGACTTTTACCAATAATGCAGGCTTACTCAAGTAACATCTCGATTATCATTGATAGTCAAGCAGCTTTAAAGGTTGTTCTCATCGAACAACATTCATTGAAACTGTGTTGGGTACAGGGTCATAATGATATTCCAGGAAATGAAAAAGCGGTCGAATTGGAGTGGAATCGCCATACAGTGATGTTGCAAATGATATATACCCAGGTCTGGATCGTGCTTACAGATGTATAAGGGAACATTTTAATGATCTGGGAAAAGTTAATTGGAATGCAAACACGGTCTATAAACAAATGAAGGCCATATGGTAACCTGGTAACGAAGAAACTATGTAAAGACGATTATGATGATGGAAAGGTCAGACCTAATGAAGCCTATGACCTTCATATAACAGTCACATTAATTTCAAATTTTATAGTAAGAAAATTTGTAGAACGACTGATGACTTGTGTCGATGGCCCAGCGTTAACGTATCTTCCAGCAACTGCAGGAATTAGTCGATATTAACCCATGAAGAATGCCAAATTATATAAAGATGACCAATCTAAAGGATTATAATAAAGTCGATTAAGGAAACACTCACGAGCCTGTTAAGAAGAACCCCTGCCGTCACCACCCCAACTTATTTTTTTTTTCGAGGAATCACTTTGAACCTAAACCTGGTCTTGTGTCAAGCTCTATACCTGACCTACACGCTCAAAAGGTTTTTTTATACGCAAGGTAGTCAACTTTTTATAACCTGTAAGTGCATCCTGTACTAAAATAGGGTGACTTAAGCACAACATTTCAAAAGTCTAAAACCGCTTCTATGATCTTCAATTATATTCAAACCGATCGGAACGATATTTTAGCAGTTCTATATTTATTACCATTATTTTTTTATATGCCCCACCGTGCAAAGTCCTGTTGGAGAAAAATTGCTTGACTTTTTTATTTCGTATTTACAGAACAAATTTATAATGTTTAACATACGATGATCCATCTGATGCAGCAAATAACAAATACAATTTTATAGTTTCATACGTCTAGTCCAATATACAGTGTGGACCTGGTACTTATTGAGATAAGCACATTTGTTAACCTGATAACATTGTAACCCAAGTGGATTATTTTACTGTTACAGATTTTTAACTGGATGCAGCTATTTTTGTGCACCCTGTTTGGAGTAAACTGTCACAAACACTCATTTGTGTATGCAAATAAACATATGTTTATCGATGGTCATAAATTGAGACATTTCCATTAAATATATTAAAAATATTACATGAGAAAAAGCGCTGCAAATGCAATATTTTTGTTTAGATGTTATTTTGCGTAAATATTTATATTTTTAGCAACAAATTTTAAGTTGACAATATGTATTGTTTATTTTAGTTTAAAGCTATCAATATATGATGTCTCAATGTATGTGTGACAGAATATTACACAGTACCATAAAAACCGTAAATTTTATATTTTATTTTTGTTGTGTGTATATTTTATAATGTATACGATTAAAATTAAACGTCAACCATCAACTCAAATCCAAATTTAATGTTTTTTTTTTTGCTCCCGAAA
This sequence comes from Delia radicum, assembly GCA_021234595.1. Taxonomy (NCBI): domain Eukaryota; kingdom Metazoa; phylum Arthropoda; class Insecta; order Diptera; family Anthomyiidae; genus Delia; species Delia radicum. Next base: position 225,278,500 of record CM037851.1, read on the forward strand.
GAAACAAAAATTTAAATTAAAATTCAACAATATTTTTTTCCTGATTGCATTTGATGTATAATATAAGTGGGACTATGGTTAAGTCATTTGAATTTATTTTTTAATATAACAAATCCTTTAACAAAGATCGCCAAAAAGACGACTACTACGAAAACGTAGACGACTACGAACTACTGCGTTGTTTTTCTATTTTTTATATTTCTTTCTTTAATATTATTAACCTCAACCTTTCTAAATTATTAACTTTTGTTCGGAGTGAGTGCTTCTCATAACTTCTTTTTTCCAAAATCTTAAACAAGAATGACACTAAAAGAACATAGACGCTCTTAAAAGCGTCTATAACAATGAAGTTTAAAAAAGATTACTGACAAGATCTCTCTCAAATTGTATAACAAATGATTGAATTTAGTGAAAGAAATATGATCAAATTGTCGAATTTTAGACGAGACAACTGTGGGTTAGATAAAGATTCATAAAAAAATCTCTAATTTTTTAAAATTTTTCGAAAATTTTCCCAATTTTTAAAAAAAGACATATTTTCATTAATATAGTTTTTTTTTGAAATAACAACAAAAAATTAATATTTTAATTTTTTTGTATAATATTTAACCCCAAATACGAAAAAAAAATATTTCGATTTTATAAGATTGTTAACCACAATAGGACAAAAAGATGTCTAAAATTTTATTATATCTAAAGATTGCAAAATTAAAAAAAAAAAAATTAAAAGTATAATAATATTGAAGGAATCCATCAATCCACGCAGTGTGTGAACCGATTTAATTGTATATTTTAAATTAAACAATTTACAATGTAAAATTAGTTTCTTTCACCAAAAATATATTTTTTTAACAAGTTTGATATAATTTTTATTATAAATAAAGATTATGTTTTTTTTCGACCTTTAATTGTGCAATGAAAATGAAAATTATTCAAGTTCGAGGCCATACTCTATATTTCCTCATTAGGATATTGTCCTAACAAATAATCTATAGAGTTTTTTGTTTTCAAATTTATTATTTGACCCTTTCAGGAATGTGTTGATAGATCTATTTCGGGAATTTTCTAGGTTCCCATCATCAGAACACGTTTTGAAAGCGGTAACAATACCATGCCAAACATCAAGGGTCTTTTTTGTCCTTATTTTAAAAAACTGCAAAAAACACCTTTAAAACAGGTATTTAAAGGGTTAAAATGTACCGTAAAAATATTCGCCGTGAAATTTTACTATAAGTCCCAGAATACACCAAACTCAAAGATTTTTATAGAATATGTTAACCCTCTAACTCCTCAAGGTAAGGGTCTTTTTTGTCCTTCTTTTGAAAAAGAGCAAAAAACACCATTAAGACAGGGATTAAAATGTTCCGCAAAAATATTCGCCGTAAAATTTTACTATAAGTCCCTCAATACACCAAAACGGAAAATTCAACCAGAAAGTCAGTAATAAGACAGAACAAAAGAGAGCTTAGGGTTAATTTCACATTTATTAAGAATTTTATTTTAAAGTACCCCAAAAATTTAGCATGAAAAAATAGTTCAAATTTAACTCAAATCAGTAATATCTCTATTATTTTCCCTTCGATAGCAAATTTGCATAGGAAGTATTCATTAATTACGCAATTCCACATCATTACACTGTACAACACAAAAACAAACTACAAGGTCCGACCTATAAATTTTGATCGATTGCCAGCTGTTCTTTGGCCGATTAGATCCGTTACATTACAACCAAAAACAAAAAAAAAATCAAAACAATAATAAAGTGCTATATTTCCCATTGTACTGAAAACGTATTAATTTGCGGTGCATATATTGTGTACTTAATTTGTTTTGTGATTTGAGTGCATTCAGATTTTGGTGTATTCAGGGTCTTATAGTAAAATTTCACGGCGAATATTTTTGCGGTACATTTTAACATCTTAAATCCCTGTTTTAATGGTGTTTACCCTTAAAGATGCCGCGAGGCAATTTATTAAATGTAATTGTTTAAATAGCGTAAAGATACAGTGGCTTATACAAAAAAAATATAAATACTTTTTTATATGAAAATTGAGAAAAGGTTTTGTACAGTTTTAATGATGGCTTATATTTGAAATGCGCAATAATTTTAACGTTGTTCACCTACATTAAAAGAAGAAAGTTTAAATCGTGACCCTAAAATATATTTAAGCTGGTCGGATGCATGGCCTAGACTACTTTAGAAAAATGCAATATTTAGTAATTTTTTTGATAGAGCATTTTTCAAATGTAATTTTTTCCTATAATAATAAAAAAAATTTTTAAAGTGCGTTAACCCATTATAGGGGAAAAAAGTTAAATATACCTAACATCGCAATAGAAATGCTAAAGCTGTTCCGATGGGGTGTGTACACAGCTTCAAAAATGGTGAAAATCGCTATTTTCGTGTTTTTATTTGAGGTTTTCTCAAATTGGGAAATGATTTAAAATTTGGAAAACAGATTTGGAATCAGCAAGAATCGCGGTTGAAACCAAGCCGACTTTTTCTCATTTTGTGACAGTGTGTATTTTAAGATTTAAACATACAAACCAAAGTTAAATAAATTTTTTCCAAAAAAAAATTTTGGTTAAATAACGATAGCGCTTTAAAAAATAAGTGGCGAATGCTCTCTTTCTACCATATATTTTGAAATATTAACTATTAACCAAATTTCTCCAAATTTGACACATGTTAATGGAATCAGAGCTAAATATTATGTGCCAAGTTTCAAACGAATCGGATTAAATATTCGTATATCCCGCAAAACATTATTTTTAAAATTTTTGTGAAAATGTTAAAATTTTATTTTGCAATAGAATATTTGTTAACAAACGCATTGTAATGAAATTAATTACTAAACTGCAGCTTGCTATTGTTTTTATAAAAACATAAATAAAATTGATATAAGGCTAAAAGAAATAAAACAATTCCCAAAAATATGTAAAAAACTCCAAAAATGGGATTTTTTACATTTATTGCTGTCTTGTACATATTTGAAGCGATGTTAAAAAACCTATAACGCATATTAAAACTAAATCATAGAGTTTAAGTCTAAAGTCTACTAAAATTAAGTTATTAAAATTTTTCTTAAAGCAAATAAAATTGCTTACGAATAATGCAAATTTATAAGATTTTAGTTCGTAAAAAGGCATTTTATTAAACTTTCCTTTCTTGAATGTTGTCAAATATTTTCTGTGTACTTATTTTATTAAAGTGTTTGCGCATCACTGCTTTATATTGACAAAACGTATGAGTTATTTAGTTCTAAAATAATATCACTCATACGCCAGTCACATTTTATTGTTAATTTTGAATACTTTCGCGCACGAATTAAAATGACTTAAAACTATTAGATCAATTTTATTTTGGAAATATCAAGGTTGGAGACCGATAATTTTTCAATATTGTTATACGTTGTCAGTTCTATTTTTTTTTAACTTGACATAAGGTTAAAAAAAATTTAATTTGATTTGGTAATAAAAACTGCCTTTTAGTTATAGATTTTTTCAAAGAAATTATTAAAAAAACAATTTGATTTTTCAATGAGTAAAATAAAAAGCACAATTTTGTCGAACTATGTTATCGGTTAAAAACATTTATACCGAATAAATATTTCAGAATTATTATTATAATCTTATAGTTTTCAATTATTGCTATAAATTAAAATTTTAAAAACTTTTCGACTATACCATCGTATGTATTAATATTCGTATATGGTTTTAAGCTGTTTTTTGTTTTTTTTTTTTATATATAAACGTAGTATGTGCTAAATATGTATTTATTTTTGTCCTCGCACTATTCACACACACTACAAACTTCATTATGCACACATACACATAACTGAGCTCATACACACAAACTGCATGATGATAAATAAAATATAAAATATTTACAGTAATTTTGGAAGGAATTGTGTTTGAAATTGCAAACATACAGAAAAAAAACAAATATTAAAACGGAAATGAAAAAATATTACTCTAGAGTATTTAAAAATATTTCGATGACATATTCACACACATTAATCTTCATCTCATTTCAATATGGTGGCAATGAATATAAAAATAAACGTACATAAAAAGTGTCATTAACGAACTATTAAAATATATTTTAATATATTATTTATGTTTTTTTAAACTTTTTTCTAGTTAACTTTGTGTGAAAATAAACATTTAGTTTTAATACCTTAACCATTAAGCGGAATTTTTTTTTTTTAAATAAAATTTAATGAATTCCCTATTAGTGCTTAAGTAAGAGCCTTCAATGTACTAGATTAATTTTAAAATTATTAATTGATTAAAATTATGATAATTATTTCGACAATAAATTTATAAAAACATCTTCAATACAATAACTTATTTGTTGAGTTTAATTAAATAAAATCGGCTGAATGTTAAGTTGTGTTTCACTAAGGCTCTTACATTTGTTTTAAAAATCAAGGATATCGAGTGTCTTTAAAGTTGATATATAGCCGCATCTAAAAGGAAATTGTAACTCGCTGATGGTAATATAAATTTTGGTGCAGTGTATTGCTGGTGAGCTGAATTTTATTATTAAAAACTTTAATTACTCTTATTGAGTTTGTGCGAACCACTGGAAATTTATACTTTTAAATTAACACCAATGAAAATTGTAAACAAACAGCAGCTGACCCTCTTCTTCAAACATATGGATGGTAAATGTATCGATAAAGTTATCGATAAACCTCAAGACATAAGAGTTGAAAGAAAATTATTGAAGATATCAAAAGACATTTGCATTACGCCACAATATTTGTCACATAAAAAATTTAACAGCGACGATCAAACAACAAAAAGAAAATTTACAGAATTATCCACAGAAAAATCAACAGGAATAAATAATATGGATACAGGCGATCTCATAAAACTATCAAATCAATCCTTGACAAAAAAAAAACAACTTAAATCACTTCAAACTAAAGCTAATCTAGAAGAAATAAGAGCAGAAATCAGTTCAGATCTCAATGTATTACGAAGTGAAAATATAAATCTAAAACAAGAGTTAGTAAAGGTTAAATTAGAAAATTAAAACAACAATAAAGACATCATCTAGCTAGAAAATCAAATCAATACAAATAAAATATTTTTTTTTAGAGGATTACAGGCAACAGATACATCAAAGAAGGAACTAATCCACATTGTTCACGCCGTGAACAAAAAGGTACCACAAGTACCAACACTGTGTCGTCATCTGTTCCCAGTTCAAAGTTAGCTGTCAATTATAACAACTGAGTTGCAGCTAACTTAACAGAAAGTTTTTATATCCTCACAATTTTTAAAACCTTTAACAACACAACAAGTGATATCAACAGAATTTTATTCGAAAATTAAATATTTAAACTAAAATCTAAATTAAAAAGAACTGTTAATTTTAACCTAAATCTAATATGTTAAAATCTAACTTAAATCTAAAGTGTTAAATTACTTATGAAATTCTTAAGTCTAACTTAACGCTAAGTAAAAGTGCTTTAAACTGAATATAGAAAGCCGTGAATTTAAACTCTATTTTTAATTATATAAAAATTAAAACAAAAATAAACCCTAAAGAGTGAAATCAAAATCACAAATTGTTAAAATTACCCTAACCTTAAAACTAGAATTGTATTAACCTCAAACCTATTTTTAAACTAAAGGTTAATAAAAATAATTTATAAAGTTTCTCGAAAAACCCGCCATCTTTTATTTATTATATAAAAGAAGATCCCCTTCAAAAGGTATATAAAAAGATTCGCGCTTTAAAATTAACCCCCAAAATATACATGGTCCTTCGACCATGTTTGCTTTGCAACAAAGGCCCACTTCAGACCTTTCGACACAAGCATTCATGGCAGCCTTTGCAAGATTTTTTTCGAGGCGGGGATCCCCTGCCGCTATTTATTCAGACAACGGCACGAACTTCGTCGGAGTCAGTCAGCTGTTGAAGAAAGAGCGGCAAGAATTTATAAGAAGTCTTCAAGAAGCTGTCGTATCTACGAGCAGTTTTCAACATGTGCAGTGGCACTTTATTCCAGCCGGCGCACCACATATGGGAGGTTTATGGGAAGCTGGAGTCAAAAGCTTCAAGTTTCACCTCATTAGAACAGCAACAACCAAATGTACATTCGAAGAGTTATCTACCCTACTCACTAGAATCGAAGCCTGTTTAAATTCAAGACCTCTTAGCCCAGCAAGTGAAAACTCACAAGACCTAAACCCATTAACCCCAGGTCATTTCCTTATAGGTTGTCCTTTACTTAGTCCTGCTGAACCCGACTTTAGTCAAGGAAACCTTACTTTAGCAAATAGGTGGCAAAAGCTAAAAATACAGCATCACTATTTTTGCAGAAGATGGAAAGATGAATATCTCAAGGAGTTACACAAGAGATATAAGTAGAAAAACCCTCAGAGACAAATCGAAATCAATGATCTTGTCGTTATCAAACAAGATAACATACCCCCAAATGAATGGTTACTTGGCCGAGTTATCAAAGTTTTCCCAGGTTCTGATAGTCGCGTTAGAGTCGTAGAATTACGAACTTCAAAAGGGACTTTGACTCGACCAATAACAAAAGTTGTAGTTTTACCTAATAACTAAATTCTTACTTCTTTTTGAACTAACCCAATCCACTTATATACTTACTTAATATTCTCATTTCATTCACTCATAACACCCATTCACCCTAACCCACTAATTTCATTAATTCATCTTCATGCTAATTCATTATCATTCATTTCAATTATATAGAAAAAAATGGCTCCACGTAGATCAGCACCACGTAACCAACGACTTGCTCAACCTGCAGCTCAAAGTACTCAACGTCGTACGGCTAGACGAACTGTTCAGCCAACCCGAAGACCAGCAGCACCCATAAGACCAACCCGAAGACAGGAAGCTAGACAAACCCGAGGACAAGCCGTCACTGCCAGGTCAACACAAGCTCAAAGTAATCGCTACTTTGGGTGTGGCATTTGCCGTGCTGACCATCGCATCGCAAAGTGCAAAAAGTTTTTGGACAAAAGCTTAGCGGAAAAAAACGCAACCGCGCTTAATTTACACTACTGCACGAATTGAAATCACCTTCTAGCTGATTGTACAAATTTAGCTCGATGTCGTGTGTGCAAGTTAAAGCATCACACTATTCTGCATGGTCATCAGATGATTCTTCGGAATATCAACACTGAGCAGAGGCCATCGACATCTCGCACAATGCCGTCGGAACCACAACCCAACCCATCTACAAGTTCCGCGATTGGAGTACCATCTTCGATCACCAGAACCTTTGTTCCAACAGCAGAAGTCCTCGCCATGACTGAAGAAGGATTGGTTACTGTGAGATCCATCCTTAACCCAAGTCTCACAACTTCACGCGTAGCCATTTCATTTGTTCGTGAAAACAAATTGAAAACTTTTCAAATGGATGGTGAAACGTATGTGAAGCTTACCATCACACCCAACATGACGTCACTTATCAAATATGACATATGTTGGCTTGTAGGCAAAGATTTGCCGAAACACCCGCATACCAACTCGTTTCATGAATCCGTTAAGGAAAAAGTTGGACACATCGCCCTTGCCGACCCCAACTTCCACTCAAACGAACCCGTGTCAATGGAAATTGGAGGCAACCTATACACGTCCATTTTAAAGCCCAACACAATCCATATTGACGGTGGATCTCTTTTGGCCCAAGATTCCACTCTTGGTTGGTTCATCATGGGATCTTACTCTGGATAAACCTTACCCATTTAAAATTCAAGTATTTCTTAAATCTGCTTGTTTATTATTACCCATTTTATTATACACAATTTTGAATATTCACTAAAGTCCAATCATTTATTTTTTACAGACACGTAAAGGCGGGGAGGATGTTCACGCCGTGAACAAAAAGGTACCACAAGTACCAACACTGTGTCGTCATCTGTTCCCAGTTCAAAGTTAGCTGTCAATTATAACAACTGAGTTGCAGCTAACTTAACAGAAAGTTTTTATATCCTCACAATTTTTAAAACCTTTAACAACACAACAAGTGATATCAACAGAATTTTATTCGAAAATTAAATATTTAAACTAAAATCTAAATTAAAAAGAACTGTTAATTTTAACCTAAATCTAATATGTTAAAATCTAACTTAAATCTAAAGTGTTATATTACTTATGAAGTTCTTAAGTCTAACTTAATGCTAAGTAAAAGCGCTTTAAACTGAATATAGAAAGCCGTGAATTTAAACTCTATTTTTAATTATATAAAAATTAAAACAAAAAAACCCTAAAGAGTGAAATCAAAATCACAAATTGTTAAAATTACCCTAACCTTAAAACTAGAATTGTATTAACCTCAAACCTATTTTTAAACTAAAGGTTAATAAAAATAATTTATAAAGTTTCTCGAAAAACCCGCCATCTTTTATTTATTATATAAAAGAAGATCCCCTTCAAAAGGTATATAAAAAGATTCGCGCTTTAAAATTAACCTCCAAAATATACAAACATATTAAGAGGAAAAGTAGAAATCAATCCCAAAATCAAGTTTATCAAAAAGACCGGCAAGTGTCCATTCTCATTCGATATATGATGTTTTTAAAAATACAAAGAAGCTTACTGGTGCTACTATATCTATAGAATGTGACTTAATGCCCAAAAACAACTTAAGAAAAAAGTATTAAAGAAAAAGATATTAGGCATTAGTACTGAACACAATGTGACTGCCAGAGAGGATAAATTAAACATTAAAGAATTCTTTGGAATGACAATGGTGAGGATGGACTAGCTAAGCTGTTTGGGAGAAATCTCGAATTGATAAATTTAGATTTCGATAACTTTTTGCTTGAAATACATTTAAAAAACTAAAAATCGTCTGTCGGCAGGATGTGAACAACTATAATAAAGAAATTATAAATGAAGTTGAATTTTAAAGTCATAAAATATTGTCATATCCCTCCGGGAAATGAAGGTTCGATTGATCCAAAGTGGGAATTCTGTAATATATGATTGGGGAGCACGTAACGAAACTGGTGAAACCAAAATTGTGGTGCACCAAAATGTGTTAATTTGGGTGTAATGACTAATCACATGACTATAGTTATGGTGACAAAACATACACTAGTTGGTGCCAGATATATCATGTAACTGGAGAAAAAGTAACATAACATCAAAGTGTACTGAAGCAACTAGGGTCGTTGCAGTTGAAGTTGCTACTGGCCATTGAACTGGTTCAAAACCGTTAACAGTGGATAAAAACATGGCAATTAGTGCCACAGGATGCATTCCCTTGATTGCTACAAAGAGGACATTACACATAACATAAAAGTATACCATATATTTTGAACATCCGGACTTTTTGTCAAGTTTATATACTTTTCCAAATTTAAATTGGTATAATGAATTTAATTTTATAATTTTTTGTTGGGTATAGAAAAAATAAACTAATTTTAAAATTGATTTTTGTTGTGCCTTTTTGAAGGGTTTTTGAAAAGATGGTATGACACAATGTTTTGGATAAGTGCAGTGACTGGTTCCGGACGGGCTATTTCGCAACTCGTACATAATATGACTTTCTCAAGTTCTACGATACGTACACCTACACCAGTCACGTGATAAATTTTTCCCACTGCTTCTGTTGCATATCACATAAATCATAAAATGATCCTACTTTATCACTACCTTCTTCTACCATGTCCCGTAGCATATTCATTTTAGTCGTTACCTTGGTCAAGTTATTCGTCACGTCACACAGTGCTCCACAGTTAGCAATTGTCGCCTCCTATGACAAGCCCATGTTAAAAGTACCGGTTACTTTCATATAACAGAACCGAAACTAGGTTCATACACACAAAGTTGAAGTCACGTGAGCATACCTGTGACTGGTAAATTTAACGCAGGGATAATATAAACGGGGTTGATAACATATATTTGTTTGTATCCATCGTTTCTCAGATATTTTTGTACTACAAGAAAAGCTCTATCAGCAGAAAAATATGAAAACAGCAAAAATATTTCCCATGCTTTGATGTACATTGTGAATCCTCAAAAATAAACTATAGATTCGGCCGTGCCATTGGTCGCTTGTTGTTTGGTATTATCAAAAGTTAAACAATTTTGAAGTAAGATATTAGTTTAAATATTATTCTGCGATTAATTATTTAACATTTCAAACTGATAGTACTTCTTTCACAATTATTCATTTATACTTAAGACGGGTAAGTTGAAGTGATGATTTTAATGCAGTAATGGATTATTATGAGTGTACTAAAGAAATGGTGACGGATTTTCGGAAAACAAATTCTGTTGAAAATATAATTTACTTTCCGCAAATCAATCACCATTTGCTTAGTATGTAAAACAGAAACAACATATTTCCCTCTGTCCTATCCCTATGGGGAATGAGGAGTCAATTGACCTAAAAGTGCCTGGTTAAAGAAGGACTTATCACAGGACTGGTATAATTTAATACTGAAGTGGGTTAAGCAGTGTCAATTGATCTAAAATTACCAATCCTGTGACTGGTAAAGGGAGGACATACCACTTAACCAGAATGCTTATTAACAAGAAAAAGCCAGTTGGTCAGCATTTTTACCCACACTCATAATAAACCGTGCACAAAAACACGAAATTATTGTCAAAACTACAAAAAATTTCGTAAAATATACAAATTTTCGTTTATTTTACAAAAAGTTTGGTTATTTTGACATTTTTTCGTAATTTTACGCATGGATTATTATCAGTGCATTGGAAGCTGTTTAGTTTTCGTATATTTTATACGTCATGGCCCTTTTGCTACAATTTTGTGGTATTCCCATCTTTGGTTAGTCCTGTGGCATGCCACTATGTGGTTTAAATCAGAACAAATGACCCCCTTCTATGACAAGCCAATGTTAAAGTTGCCAGTTGTTTACATAGAGTAGGGTTTAGCAGAGGACCGGTCTCTGGCACGAAGGGACCGATCCTGTGGCACACGCAGAACCGGTCCCATTCCCCAGAGGGATGTTTCACATTCCCATGAAAGTGAAATCAATACGACTTTTTGGTGCTTTGACTTTCACATACACATTTTTATTTTCGGTTTACTTTCCTGTTGAAAGTAAAACAAAAGCACTTTTTTCCTTACGGAATATTTTAAAAATCATAAGACTGCTTTATAAGTTAAAATTTAGAATTTTGGCAGAAAACATAAGTTTTCGATAATTTTTCGACATTTTTCGAATATTATTTCGAATTTTATACATTTATGGGGATTAGAAAGCACCAAATTTCAATTTCGTGTGTTTTTAAAATTCATTCGTATTCAAAAAGTAAGGAAAGACAGGACATGGGCGATTGTATGTATGTACTATTTTTACACATTATATGGAGGTTCAGTCCTTTGATCTCTTAAAAATCCCTTATATTCTTAAATTCCTCAAATTGAACATTACTTTCAAAGAATTTTATTTTTAAAAAATAAATTACTAGCTTTAATAAAAAGTTAGCTTTATAAAGTAATTTTTAAAGTATTTTTAATAAACAAAAAATAACTACATATTAGTTAGCGGGATTCCGTAACTGATTAACGACAAAATTCGGTCTTTACATTGTCAAAATTCGAATAAGAATAAGTGTTATTCTTAATTATCTTCGAACGATACTTGTCGTTAAGAAAATCGTTAAGTTGTTAACAAACATTTTTTGAAATTCAAATTAACTATTTTTGTCGTTACTTTATAAAATTTCAAAGCAAATAAAATTCAATTTAACAGCTGTTTGTCGCTATCTCTGGTCAAATAGTAAAAAAATACAGAAACACATTTTCGGTAATTCAACCGATATTTATCGTTAGTTTACAAAATCGATAAACTCGTTAAGAGAATCTCCCTACTGACTACGATTGTCAAACTTTTTCACTCCATACAAAATAGTTTTGCTTTAATTAAAAATGATATTGATATATGACTAGAGGAAAAAAAAACAAACACACTATAAATAGAAATCGTTTTTGGTAAATTTCATTCTAACTCAACACACAGAGTAATGTGGGATTTAACGTTACCCAATTTCTTTAACGTGTGAGTTAAATTTCTTTAACGTGTGAGTTAAATAGAAGATCTATGAAAAAGTTTTTTTAATAAAAGTATTTTTCCGAAATGTATACTTTTTAAAACAAAAATTGTGAAGCTTTTTAGGATTTGATTAATAATCCCTCTTTTGTAAATATGTTCATCGTGTGTAATGCTCAAAGTAGTTTTAAAAGTTTTCACAAAATAAATTTAAAAGCTCTGCTAAATTTAAAATTAAGCAAAAATTCATTTCATGTATTTTACTTAAATTGTATCTGAAAATTATATTTACATTTAAACAAAAGAATACTAAAGGTTCATTCATAATACAGGATTACTTTACGCTTAAGATTATATTTAAGAAAAAAGTAAAGGTACAAACATTATTTAAGTCAAAAGAGAAAGGAACAAAAACCAATCTGTTGCGTTTAGACAAAGAGTATATACATATAGAGAGACTACACCTTCCCACGCCTCTCAGCGACAAAATACCGAACTCTGGGCAATGAAATGAAAAAATGTTGATAAAAAAATTGTTGCTTACAACACTAGCCTTTATTTTGCTTATATTTTGCTATTTTCTATTAAAAATTAAGATATATAAATTTTATCTTGCTGATTTTATCATTAATATTTGAAATAATTAAAAACTTTATTTAATTGTAATTTAAAAACATGATAAATGTTAATTTAAACTTTTAAATTTCTGCAACATGTTTTCATTAGCTCGGTGCGATTTTACGAACAAATAAAAAGAGAGCAGATTGAGCGACACTGATAAGTATGGAAACCCACAGGTAAGTGCAACAGTTTTGTGAATTGAAATTTTTTTTAAAAACTGATTTCATACAAGTTCAGTTTTATCACCCTTAACAATAAATGAATTAATTAAATTAATTAATATAAATGAAATATTACCCTTTAGTGGTTTTTAATAAATTATATGATTTATGTTAATTTACAAAAAAAAAATAATATAACAAATTATTGAAAAATGTTCATAAATGATTTTATTTGAAAAACTAAGAACTGCTATATTTATATATCACAAAATTTTTGGAAATATTTCGACCATTTCTTATTTAGTAGTTCGCTTGCAATGAAATTTGGAACAGGCATAAGTGACGTAAGCTCGAGTTAAAGTTTTGATGTTGAACCACCCAGCCCCCGATAGCGGCAACATGGCTCATAAAGTGGGGTACTTTTTATATAAAAAATTTTGAGTGTTCGCTATTTTTTGGTTTCTCAACCGATATTTAAAATGTTAACATATTTGTAATCTGCTAGTAGAGACTAATAAAAAACATGTGTGGCATGTTTGTATTATCTCCAACAGTACTCGAGGTATTCCCATTTGAAAATGTGAAATTTTTGTTTTCTTCAGTACTCTAACGCAGCGCACAAGTTTTCGAACAAAATCAAATGCATTTTTAACCCTTAAACGTGAGATTGGACAGTTGAAAAAACTATGGCTTTCTTAATTTTTGATTCTTAACTCTTCTCCGGTTAGAAAAACGGACTCTTCTCCGGTTAGAAAAAACCAATGTGGATTTTTAAGGCTCATAGTGATTTGTGAAACATAAACTACAGAAGATTTGGATCTGAAGCTGAAGACAAATAATGCAAAATATGAAATTTACATCAATACGAAACACACAACATTTCCAGCCTTCTAGGAATTTATAAAATGCATTCTTAAGAAGCCAACTTTATCTTTATTTATCCTTTTTGCTATTTAAGATGGTCAAGGAGACAATAATTGGGACAACCTTGTTAAATATTTGAAGTGCTCGTTAAAATATAGACAATTTATTATAAATGAATTCAATTAAATCTATTAATGCTGCGACAGACGTTTCTTTCATTTCGTTTTACAAAAAATTTTAAATTTATATAATACCATTTAACCCTCTAACTGGCAAAACGTGTTTTGTAACGAAATTCATACTATGTGCTCCACTCGAAAAACAAATAATAAGTTCTTCAACAAAATTGTTTATCGTGTCCTAATTTAGGAGATATGAGACAAAATATTTTAGGGTGCATTTTGGAAACTAAAGCATATAAAAGAGAAGTTTTGGACAAAAAAAAATTCTCTTACCAAGATATAACCACGCTAGAAAAACAATTTTTTTGCTGTCTATTTAAGAAGATATCGGGATTTTCACCTTTTGGAAAAAGCGAAATTAGGCGAAAAAGTACCTAAACTTCAATTTCTATTGTTCAAACTTCAACGCTTTGCTATTAATACTTAATATCATCTTTCTGCAAAATTTCATAAAAATCCGTCTATTAGCTTATAAGTTAAGACGATGTCATTTAGAGGAATCCTGATAAAAATCCTGTGAGTCCTTGGACTAAAGTAAGGACTTATTATCAAAGATAAAGCTTCAATCTAACTTAAAATTTATTATAAAGAGTTCCTAGTCAACTTAAATTGGTTTTGTAGATTTTTGAAAACTGTATTTTTTTTTTTAAATAATTAGTTTTTGAAATTTTTCGAAATTTTAATTTTGAAGCTTTCTCGCTTAAAAACCGTGGACGACACACGAAAAATTTCTTCGCAAAATATTTAGCAAATTTAATTTTCTATCGAAACATATTAATTTCTAAGTATAAAACGCTCATTTGACGTATTTGTGGTAAATTTTATGAAGACTGCACTGAGGCAGCCTTACCCGTTAGAGGGTTAAGTTTATATTGTATAAGGATTTGTTATTCTCTGTAAATAAAGAACTATTATTATTATTATTATTATTATTATATTAATTAAGTAAAATCGTGCTTTTTTAAAAATAACCTTATTCGAATTATTTAAAAAAAGTGAAGCAATTCAGTAGTTTTTCCATTTTCTCTTATATTATTTGGCGTGTGTAATTTCAAGTATAATAAGTATGAGTAAATATGTTGTCATTATCGGTAGCTCAAATACTACAATTTTAAACCATCTACAAAATCCATACACAAACACAGTTATGAACAAAATACAAACTATATTGCGTTTTATTTCATACAACGCAACGTGTTCTAACATGTTTTCTACATACACATTTAAATATAGACATGCTAAATAAATAACATGTGCTATAAGTTTCTTGTCTTTTAAGGAAATTAGACTGTGTTGTTTTTACACATGTGTGTTTACAGATAAATAAAAGAATTTTGACTTAAGGGGTTTATTCTCTTTAGAAATCAATATAAACAGCGATATTTAAAAAACAATTATACAACAGAGAACAGAATGAGACAATTCGTTTTTGTTGTCCATTCATACGTTCATTGCTTTTGCATTGCTTTTATTCAACAACAACAGCTTATCCTGTTGCTGTTTATTCCATTTATTGTTTTTGTTGAATGCCTTTGTAACATTCATTTTTATAATGCCGTCACATGTCAAGCAATGAAATGAAATGATGACACATGAATAACATGAAATTTTTTTTTTTTTTTTTTTTTTTTAAAGTTAAAAAAACTATTTATATATATATGAAATATCAGGGATGTTAAATAGGGTTTTCAATTTTGTACCAACCTCCAAAAAAAATTGTACTTTTTGGACCTTCATGGTACCATTTTTTTTTTGTAATTTATTAAAACAACAAAGAATGTACATAAAAATTCACTTGTACACAAAAAAACAAAACTTAACCATAACATAAGGTACAAAAAAGTCTTATGAATATACACTTAGGAAATTATGTTGGTAAAGACTACTGCATATGTAGTTAAAAACAAATGAAATTTCACTTAAAGAAAGGACGACTTACATTTCATTAAATACAACTAACATTGTCATTTGTTTTTTAATGTTCAAAAAATGACTAACATTGTAGTAAAAATGAACCACATGGTAGTAAAAAATAAACCAAAAAATTTTTTTTTTATTTTTTTAAATAACAAAAAACAACTGTAAAAATGAATGTAAAATCATAAAACAGTCATTTGATGTGAGTTGTTTTTTTAAATGAACTACAATGTTAGTTAAAAATTTTATTTGTTCTACAAATGACTTACATTTACATTAAAAATAATGAAACTGTATTACAACCCAAACAACTACATATTTTTAAAGCAGAAGTTCCCTGAGTGTATGAGATCAAAATCATGGAATTATTTGGTTAGTTAATAAACTATTTGGAACTTCTAGATCATAGCAGCACGAATTTGTCGATCTTGTTTGTTTCTTTTCTTAGTTTTTATAATATTTTGAAAAGAAAAAACTCTTGCCACATTTGCAGATGAGTGCGGAATGGATAAAATTCCAGCAACGACTCTGGAAATGTCTGGAAACATATTGAAATTCAGTTCACTTTGAAAATTAGATACTACCGACCAAAAACTATAAATGCTTTAATTTTTTAACGACTTCAGTTGCTCAACATCAGCGAAAGCCCTAAATTGATTATTTATTGAATCAAAATTTGCAATTTCATTCGGGAACATTTTTACTACAATACTACTTGTTTTACCTGAAATAACATTGTCTAGAGTAAACTTATGGAACCCCATTAATAATTCGTTATTAAAGTTGACGTTGGTTGTCAAAACTTCCCATAATTTTATATAAGATTGTGTGGCATTTTCTTTGATTTCTTTAACAATATTCACTTCTTCAGAATTTTAATAAATTCAAAATGAAAGTGAAGTTGGCTGCAACAAGTGTCAATATATGTTAGAGCTCTATACACCACAATACCAGTCTGCCAGATAAATTTTGTGAAAATTCTTCAAATTTGCGATATTTAAAAAAAAATCGACAATTTTATTCTACAAAATCCTCAAAATGATGATAAATCGTCAAATCGCATATGGTCGCATATATTTTACGCGCTCATTACATAAAACGAATAAATGCAATGAAAAAGGACACAATAACAATTTGTTTGCTATAATAAAAATTCAAAAAGGTGAAAAATTCAAATTTGTTAAATTGCACTAAATGAGTCGCGGTAGTACCACGGTACTTTAGAAGGTCAAAATGTACCAAAAAAAGTACAATTGTACCAACTTTAACATCCCTGTGAAATATGTATAAATTTTTGTTTAATTTTATTAAACATGAAATATGTATAAAATTTTTTAATTTTCTTAATACGGTAATATGTTTCACAAAAAAAATTGTTAACGTTTTATTCATTTACCATTGATATCATTCATACCAATCGTTGTGTATTCGTTGTTTTCGTGAGTGTTATGTGAGGTTAACACTAGACAAGCAATGCAATGCATTGTTTTCGTTACACTCACTTTTGTCAATTCTGTCGATTGTTCCTTTATTGAAATAATGTGAGTTGACAACAATGTACTCATTTTCTGTGATTGCATTCAGAAGCATGAAATAGGCACTCAAACCGTTCTCTGTTATACGAAGAAGAAAGAAATGGTCTACTAAAAAATAAATTTTGTAGTAGGAAAACCCAATATTTAATATTAGTCCAAAAATTATATTTGAAAATTTGAACAAACATGGCAACTCAGTGACCATTTCATTATCGGCACTTTTTTTTAAGGCTTTTAAAGTACTCATTTGAGAAAGAAGCTCTTAATTATTTTTTTATTTACACACGAGTAAATTCTTCTCATTAAACTGGTACAGGGGAAAATTCAAAAATCAAAAAAAATCACACACAGAGAAATAAAGTGCCAACCGAATGGTAACAACTTATAAATTCTGTTAGTAAAAAAAATCATGTTCGGATCTGCAACACTTTTAAAAATTTTATAGAAATGAGAAATATTTTTTGAGCACACGAGTAAATCTTTATAAAGGGTGTCTTTATAGTGGTATAGCATTTTGAAATGGAATAAATTACATCTGAATATTTTATATTGACATGAAATTTACTTTATTCGAAAGATAATATTCTGACATTATAATTCGAATATGACTTCTGGAATATGACCGCCACCGCTGGCTCGGACGTAGTCTAATCTGGATGTCCAATTTTAGATGACTTTTTTCAACATTCGTGGCCGTATATTGGCAATAACGCGGCGAATGTTGTCCTCCAAGTGGTCAATAGTTTCGGGCTTATCGGCGTAGACTAGCGAATTCACATATCCCCACAGAAAATGGTACAGCGGCGTTAAGTCGCACAATCTTGGAGGCCAATTCACGGGTTCGAAAGGTGAAACTATGCGGTTACAAAACATTTCATTCAATAAAGCAATTGTGGCACGAGCTGTGTGACATGTTGCGCAGTCTTGTTGAAACCACAGCTCCGGCACATCATGGTTGTTCAATTGATGAACGAAAAAGTTATTAATCAAGGCTCTATAGCGGTCAACATTGACGGATAGACTGATTGGGGTCTTCCTCTACGCTACACGCTGTACGCACTGTACGACGTCTCTGTGTATGCATATTGTCATTTAGAGTAAACGTGGTGCGAAAACGTTCCATAGTTAATCGCGTTAATTGCTCTGATGGACGATTATGTTGACCGTAAAATGGACGTAGTGCGCTATACGTATATCGAACAGAACCATGATTTTAAAAATAAATTTGCACAATTTGGAAGCGTTGTTCAGGCGTCAGTCTAATCATGTTGAAATGCCAAAACAAAATAACCACAAATCACTTGACAGCTGACAAAATGGCCGTCAGTTAAAAAAGTGTTGCCAACTTAAAGTTCTATACCTGTCAAAAAACACAATTTACTTAAGTATAAAATATCTTTTAAAAGCTTAAAAGTGTGAATTTTTTATGAAGGGAATGTTTGCTAAAGTGGACATTTAGTTTTGTGAGTGTTTTTTCATTAATATGTCAAAACTGTCAATTGTCATCGAGTTTAATTTCACTTATTACTATTAAAAAAAAAATTAAGAATTGAATACAGATTAGGGTTATAACTTTTTTGTTGCGAAAACATTACAGGGTAACAACTTATAGACAATAATTTACTGATAATAGATATAGTTTTTTTAAGTTGATTCGGAACAAAACCCTTCAGAACAGAAACCAATTTCTAAAAACCCATTTTGTTGAATATTTATGTATATTAACCGCTCACTACATGAAACTGCCGAACTAAAAGAAAGTTGTATATTTTGATGGCAAATAGCGAATGAGTGAACACCTATTTCGGCGTTTGGCCATATTATCTTTTTACTATTTAGCAAAAAACCATAAAGAGTCAAAATTTCGAATCAACCAATAGTTAACCAAAAATATAGCGAATATATAAAATACCAAAATATGTGTGTTAGAAAGCTTATCATTTTAACTTCATATATAATAGTTTTTTTTTTTAACTATTACTGCCTTAAAATTGTAGTTATTTAAAAATTATGAAAATAACTTTATTTGGAATCACCGTTTTTTAATTTTTTCAGTTTTCTCGCCACTACAAGGTCTTGTCTAAAATTTACCATCGGTTTGGAAATATAAGCTATTAAGTATTACAATAGAGATGTATCTTTTTCGTATTTAATAAAAAAAATGTGTGTAAATTATTTATATCAGCTGCATCATGAAGTAAAGGGGGGTTAAACAGTATAATACAATGTGTATGTGTGTGTTGAAATGGCGGGAAATATTTTTTAATTGATGTAGTACAAATATTTAACTATGTAATTTAATGTAAAATGTTACATTTTTTTAAAAATTAAAAAAACTAATTATCAAAAACTCATTGCGTTTGGTGCGAGAACTTTTTAACGACCGCGAAAATGAAAGATCTCATTTCTTAATATTTTTTCTAGAACTACACGGCTATACCATGTAATTTTTTATATTTGCAAAAAATGCAAAAAGTTATACCCCTAATGCACTTGTTTTTTTTTTTGCTTTTTTGTGTCGATAAGAAAGTGTAATATAAATTGTAGTTTTTCGTAAACATAAAAAGGGAATAACGAACAAGTTTGAAAGAAGTTTCCAAGTCGGATTTTCGTAAACGGTAAGAATTTTATTCACAACTTTAATAAAACCAATTGATTACAGAGAGACAGTTAGATTGAAATAAAATTTGGCATATTGATAAACAGATGGGTCCACAAGCCCTTCCGGAGTAGGGCCCCAAAGTTAGGCACCTAGTATATAAGAAAATTTATAAAGCTAACCAATTTAGTACTCTTCCTTGCTTCAATACACTGAGGATATATACCGCATCTTTATATTCCTTTATTGTTTTTGGTTCAACTAAAAGTGTGCGAATGTCGTGTCCGTCGACCAGGAATTGCAATAATATCAAAATTTTTGTTTCCTCGAGTACATTAAAACTGCATTCAAAAAAATCTTAATTTCGAAATTTTCAGACATGTTTTCATGTCACTTTGGCACCGTATTTTAAATAGTTTGTACCAAAGAGAAAATTAACAAAACAATTATTTTTTTTTTTTAAATTTGATAAACATTTTTTATAAAGAGATTTTTTACAATTCGGTCTATTTCGATCAGATTTAGGGCGCTGACTAAACTACATTTCTTAATAAAATGTGCCCACACAGGCTTCGAACGCGGGACTCCAGAATATCAGTTATACGCTCTACTATCCGAGCTATCTCAACATGTTTTACTTGATAGATTAAAACACCAATGACTTGCTAGCACAGAATGTCAGTTCTTTATAGCCCTGTTAAAACTCGACATATATGCATCGTCATATTTTACCCGGGTGCTTACAAAAAAAAATCAAAAATACGAGGTTATGTATGCACTTACTAGAGTTGAAAAAATAATAAGCTTAAAAATAGATTTTTAAAATAATTTTAAGATAATTACGTTTTTGAAAAATTTTGATTTTTATGGGTAACGAATTATTATTTGGTCTTTAAATAATGGGAAAATGAATTAGTTATTAGTAAGTCATTATCATTTGCATTACAGTAATGCAGAGAGTAAGCTGTTGTCGTTACTGGTAATCCAAAACATAATGATATTTCATTATTGTTTCTACACTGGGGCGGGGATGCTCCAATTATACCAATTATATGGTAATGGTTTCCTACACTGGGAATGTTAAAAAAATGTCTAAAATTTTGGAATCTTTGAATAGACTGTACTTTTTATAAGCATTTAGTTGTTTCAAATTTATAGAACTCATTAATTTAATTTTCTGACTATTTATATATTGGTAGCAGCAAAAATAAAAAACATAAACTCAAAGACTTTGACAAGACATGCACAAACGTGATACTTTTATTTAAAGGCTACAGCCTGGTTTTTGTGTATGTTTTACCTGTGCATATATTAATGCCCGTATTTTACTTTATTACTCTGTCTTTGTTGCCCTTTTCTGTGGTTTTTCTTATAACTTTGCAAAGAAGCTTTTACAAAAAAATTAACTTTAATAGCATTTCTGCGTGGTTAAGTGGGGATATTTTGCGTTTTGATTCAGGCTCATTTTCTTAAGGAATAATTTATAAGGAACATACAATTCAAAGGTATGTGCTTTATACTTTGCCTTCAGTATAAAGATCCTAACTATATGCGTAAGTGTATTTGCTAAATAAAACTTCAATAGCTTGTCAGCATTATAAGCATTCATGTATGAAAACAACCTTTTGAAAAGATTCATTCGAACGATATAAACAGTTGAGCCTACTTAAAAAAGGACAAATTACTGAGTTTGAGAAAAATTAACTTCTTATTTTTTACAAAAAATTAAATTTTGAAATCTAAAAAAATAGCAATGATTTCTTACGATATTTTTTAAGCCAATAATTTTCTACTATTTTCAATTGTATGGGCAAATGTGTACACTATTCTGCATAGTGGGCTCTAAGAGATAAAACACCAAAAAGTTTAAGTGCCGAAAAATACTAAAAGTCAAGAATCTCAACTTTCAATACTGTTCAATGTAAAAAATCTTACAAATTTGATTTTTTCTTTTGGTAGTAATTCAAAGTTAAAGAGAAATAGTTTCAAAACGAAATTACTTTTACCCATAACGAAATTGAAAATATCAGGTGTGTCTAACAAGGCAACAACACAGAGGGGAATCCACAGATTTTAATAAAATGTTGGTGTGTTGTTGAGGGCAAAAAAAAATATTTGACACGTATTTTTTTTAGGTACGCAATCTCACGTTTAGGGCTTAAAAAGGGCGTTCAAAAATAACAATATTTTTGAATGAAAAAATTTCTTAAATTTAAAAAAGTTCAAATATATTTTTGTACACAGTATTAAAATACTCGAGAAAAAAATGTTGATACCCATATTGTCTATGATGTGAGCCCAGGGTTGCCATTTATTTGCAATATATACAAAGCCGAACCATTACGAAAATTGAAAAGCTCAGACATCCCTTCGATAAAATTAAATATGGAACTTCACATACAAATGTGGTCTTCCAAAAAATTATTTTTTAAATATCAAAAATATTCGGACATTAATAACTTATATAAGAAATTACTAAAGCAACATCAAATTGGATAATTTTTGACCCAAGTTTTTAACCTCTAAACTTGAGATTTAGATCTTAAAAGAAATGCGTGTCTAATATGTTTTCTTCATTTACATACAACATAGCCCAGATTCATTAAACTTTAAGGATTCACCACTGTATAATTTCCTTGTAAGTTGCTGTTGTTCATAAAATAAACTAAATGAGTTTTACATGCTG
Source organism: Delia radicum (assembly GCA_021234595.1). Lineage (NCBI taxonomy): Eukaryota > Metazoa > Arthropoda > Insecta > Diptera > Anthomyiidae > Delia > Delia radicum. The sequence continues at coordinate 225,301,089 of CM037851.1, forward strand.
ATGAGCTTGAAGTAAATCAACTTAAGGTGTTTTCGTGTAAAGGATTTTTCGTTAAAACAGGCACGCTTAGGAAAATTTTATACCCTTGTACACAGACTTGTTTAAACTTCTTATATGGGCTATTCTCAAAAAAGATTAAAATTAATTGTAAACATTTTGTATTTTTAACTTTATGGCACTTTAATAATATTTTACACGATAATAAACCACTATTTAGGAACTTCAAATCCGTTTGCGTGAATCGCTTTCTCCGAAGGACGCAAAAATTATTGCAGTTTCAATTTTAAAATTTTCGAAATCTTTTGTTTGAGTTCAAACAAATTTCGCACATATTTACACTACTGTTTAATATTTTTTTTTTGCGTTTTCATGAAAATTTACTTCCGTATTATGTGCTTTTCCAAAAATCTTTGTCAATTTCTGTGGTGTTTCAAGCAATTGAATTTTTGACTTAAAATCGTGGTTTACGCGACAATTAAAAATTATAATTTGTTTTGGAGATTATATTTAAATTTTTTTATTTATTTTATATTATTAATTAATAATCATATAATTACAAATTATATACTATTACCCTAAACGAGCACTAGCTACTATGACCTTCGGCGCATTGTAGCGAAAACAGACCAGTGTCTCTGGTGGAAATCGAACCCACGACCCCCGCGCAGATAAGCCAGCACGCTACCAACTAGCCTAAAGGGGCGCACCATATTTAAATGTAATGTAATCAGTTGAAGAAAAAATGTATTTCCTACATGTACATTACAACTGTGTGAAGTTTTTTAACATGATGCTTTTTAGTACTTGACTCATTCCATATAAAAGCATCAAAAATATCCAATTTTCGACCTCCAACCAATTCAATTTTAACCAAACCTGTTACTGAAGGTAAATGTCATATAATTATTAGGATTGTCAATCGAATAAAAATTATTCTTTTAATCGAACGAACAAATGATTTTTGAATAACGAATAATTCGAATAAATTTTGACAATTAATCGAATAAAACGATTAATTTAAAAAATATTTTTTTTAATAAAACTTTTTCGAAAATTTACCAATTTTAGAAAAATTTTTATAAAAAATTACAAAATAAATATGTTTGATTTGCTTTAATTTGGTAAATATACGGAGGTTGAAAGCTCGTTATAAATTAAAAATAACATAAAAATAATCTCGATGTATATAAAAACAGAAAAAATATTACTTGAGCCAGAGTAAAAAACAAAATTTTTTTTATATAAATGGAACATTTTTGGTCTTCAAAGTTTAGTAACGTCTTGATGCTTGTTAGGAAAAGAACCTAGCCACTTAATTGATTACTAAGAGGACAAGAATGGAGCAAAATTGATGATTAATATGTTTTTTGGTAAAGCTCTGTCTATTCTGGAGGCTTTAGCTTTTCTAAAGATCTTTAGCCAGATCGAAATACTAGTATCAACCTAGCTAATATGTTTAATTTGCTTTATTTTTGTAAATATACGGGGGTTGAAAGCTCGTTGCAAATTAAAAATTACTTTAAAATAATGTCGATGTATAAAAAAACAGAAAACTAATATAACTGTAAATAATATTAATAAATTTCATTTGGTCCATAAAATATTTATTTCTTAAAATTAATCAATTCTCCCCTGGTTTTTTGTTAAAGCATTGACAAATTATACAAATAATGCTAATTTTGACGAATTTCGCGTTGTTGATGTGCCGAAGCAAAACATGCTAAGATATTAGAGCAAATTTTTTTTATCAGACAGTCCCTTTAAAAAAAAAAATTTTGATGACGATCAATTATATGCTTTGTCGCTATTTTTTCTAGGTTTCTGAAATCTGTCAATAACATTGTTTGCTAAAAAAATTATGCAGTTTTTGCACAATTTTTAAAAAGTCCATACAATTTTTGCATTTACATTTTTTATTTTCTCCTCCGATTTTGTATAAAATAATAACAAAAAAAAAAACTCAGTTCACGCAACAAACTGGTCTATCTAAAACTAAACAGCGAATGTGCTTTGAGAAAAACTGCTTTTTGAACAAAATTCACGCTCATATTCTTCAACGTTTGTGACGGTTGTACTCCTTCTCTGTTAAGGGCAATCGAAATACCTCCGACTGTTCAGAATTACAGCATTAGTGAACCATTGTTTTTAATTATTTATTCCATGAAGGTGCGTCACTGCCCGGTACAAAAAAATACAACAAATTAAAAAACTTAAAAAAAAATTGGTTTCTATTTTCGACTAACATGAATTTATTTGTTGGGTTATATCACGCCATTAAGGCACTTGTTGAATTTATCTCTTAAGTGTTGGGATATTTTTGTATTAAGACACGGTATCCAAAAGTAGAACACCTGAATAAAACAATTAAAAGAACAAGAAAAAGTGAGCTGTTTTTAACGATTTTTTTAATTTTTAACTTTGCATAACGATACCAATTAAAAACATAGAGCTATGGCGCTGAAGTTTTAATCCAAGCATATAGCCCGCTTTTTCAAAGAATTTAACAATTTTCGACATAAGCCCATATATATTTTTATAAGCTCTATGAATTATTGAATACATCTTTTTAATGTTATACATTACATTTCGTTTGTAAAGTTTGATAACACAGTTCTACAGTGAAAAAATACACTGACAAAATACACTACTACCAAAGTAGTAGTAGTAAAACCCTAGGTTTGGCGAGTTTGGTGACCAATTTTTTATGGGCCTCTAAAGATTCTGAAAATCAGTGGGCCCCTCGATAAAAGGTGTTATCAGTTTTTGTCCAACTGCTAATTCAGGTTTGGTGATACCACTTAAATATATTTGGCAATAATGTTGTTAACATTTTATGTGAAAAAAAAAATAGTTTCTTGCGCTTTTTATGAAAAATATAAGAAAAAATATTTTTTTTTACTTGTTTTGGCATAACTTACTCTTAATTTCCTACTAACAATAATTGACAAAATTTCTGCCTTTGTAAAGCCTAACAACGTTTGTGAACATCACAGTGTAGAAAATCATAACCCTATATGTTGTATATACTTGGTAAAGACAAGTACTTATTGTCTTTACAAATCTCAATACTTTTATATGGGGATGTAGCACACAATAATGACATATCCTTACCAAACACCTTAAAGAAAATTATTTATTTATTATATGCATCCCAGGGTGGGAAAAAATTAATGAGTCTGAAAAAATCAAAAAAAAAAACAAAATTTAATAAAATTAACTTAATAAATTTGTTTTTAACCCATTAATGCCTGCTCATAGATCGGCTCGTACGATCTCAATCAAATTTGGATATATGTGTTCAGGAGAATACAGAAGTTGATAGGAATAAAAAAAAAATTTTTACCTGTACACACACCTGAGATATGACATGGGTATTTAAATACCCAACAGTCATTGGTGTAATAGTTTTACTTTCACTTTGCCATCTCCGCCAAAAAATCAACATGCTATTGTTATGACATTTTGTATACTGTTTTCATTCGCTTAGTGTCATTTTTATGCATTATCATCCCACATGTAAAAAAAAATTCACAGTAATAAGAAAAAGGCGTAATAAATAGAAAAAAGTTATAAGCTTGCTGTCTATAAACAGTTGTAAGTACAATAATTTTTTATATTATATTTGACAAATATTTTCATCGTTTAATTATGAATATATTCATCCATTTTCAGATTGTCGTTATCTAAAAAGGAATATTTGGATTTAAAATGATTCGTCGACAGAAAGTTCTGACTGCTATCGAAACGCAAGCTATTTTTGATAGTTGGTCTGATGAAGATAGTGATGGAGGAGAGAATTTTGTAGAACACGCAGACACCGTTGACGTCATAATAACGCCACCCGATGTTGTCGACAATCTTAGTGATAATGAGGAATTGGACGACAATGTTCAATTGTTGCGCGATGAACAGGAGTTGCCTCGGGAGATTGCCGGACAGTTTGAAATTGAATGTGTTTACGATAACAGCAATGAGCACATGCCATCGGGTGGTGATAATGATATGGATAACGTAAATGAACCCGAAATTGAAGAAGAAAATGATGCGCCGGTGGCCTCGACATCTAGTGGCCGTGGTCGTAAATCAACTCTGAAATCATGAAATGCACCGAAGCGACCCAGAATTGATCAAGAAATGAAACCAAGATGGTCTCGGTCGCAAAATTATCAATTCGATAAAATTCCATTTGATGATACGGCAACTTCATACAAAGCGTTGTATGAACAAATTGCAGCTTTGAATCCAGTGCAGATTTGGGAAAAATTCATTGATGAGGAGGTCTGGAACCTCTTGGTCACTTCCACCAACCAATATGCTGTGACCAACAATTGCCCATCATTTATTACATCAAGTAGTGAAATGAAAACGTGATAATGCCACAATACATAGTTATTGGTCAAATCGAGAATCTTTGGGATGCGCACTTATAAAAAAATGTATTTCGAGAGACAGATTCAAACGAATCAAACAGTTTTTTCACGTTTGCGACAATTTAGCATTGGACAAGAAAAATAAATTTGCAAAAGTCGCACCATTGAATGATTTAATGAACAAAAAATTCCTACAATTTGGTGTATTCTCTCACAAACTTTCGATCTATGAGCAAATGATTGCATACTACGGCCGTCATTCTTGTAAAATGTTCATTAAAGGCAAGCCCATTCGATTCGGGTACAAGTATTGGTGTCTCGCTTCGGCGGAAGGCTATTTGTATCAGCTCATTCCAAATGCTTGAAGTGCCAGGTGAACTTGCATTCTGCTCCCTGCTTCCTGGAGTACCACAATGGTGTTGAGGCCAGATGAGAAGAAAATTGCTAAAGCTAAATAATTTATTTTTAACAAGTATCACGTTTTCTAAATAAAAACACAAACTTTTTGATTTAAATGTGAGTTTTATTCAAAATAAAATAAATATTTCCTTATTGCAAAAAATTTTTATTTTTAGTTCACACCATGGACTGTTGGGTATTTAAATACCCAATTTCGTTAGAACTGAACTCACGGCCAGGTGTGTAAACTTATTTCTGTTCGGCTTTCTCTATTAAATAGAGGATACCAATAGCTATCTGGTAAGGGTACACGTTTTTCGTAATTGCCATTTTTCTATGTTTGGAGGCACTTTTCCTCTCCATTTTCCGACAGTGAAAAAACCGCTATTTTGACCTGTAAAAATATAAAGGTAAGCCCCAAAAAAATATTCGGTTACATTTTTTTTATTTAAGGCCCATCTTTCTTCTTTGTTATAAAAAAAAAAATTATCGTGATATCTCTCACCTGGTCCGCTCTAAAATTGTTTTAATGTCAACATTTTCTTGGGTATTTAAATACCCATTAGGCAGGAATGGGTTAATAAAATGTGCCCAAAAGGGACTCGAACCCGGTAATGCAGTTTATCAGTCAACAGCTCTACCATTTGAGCTATCTCGACACTTGATAGATAGAAATATAAATTACTCCCTTCCCCGAAATGTCATTACTTTTCAGATTAGAAAAAAATGAAAAATATGTAGTTATATATGTACTTGCTGGAAGTGAAAAAACAATGAGTTTAAAAATAGATTTCCACAAAATTTTAAGATCCTTACTTTATATTAATTATATTATCTTTTGTATTGAAATAATGGGAAAATTAACTGTTATTAGTAAATCTCTATTATTTGTGTTAAAGTAATGCAGAGAGTAATCTGGTGCCATTACTGGTAATGGGATAAGTAATGACATGTCATTACCGTTTATACTCTGGGATATCAATACAATCTGAACATGGCTACACTAAAAAAAAAATAAGTTAGTAGAGTAGTTAGTAAAACATCTTGTAAATCAAGTATACTATTTTTCATCAAATTTTTTGCTAAAGCTATGTTTTCAGCTAAAATTGTAGTTATACTTATTCAGCACTTGACTGTTTTGAACTCATGTTTTACTAATATTTTACTACTTTTTTCCTAATTTATTTTGCTAAAATAGTTTTCTGATATGCACATTAATAGTGTGGACTACAACCAGATTGAAAAATATACGCTGAGTGAAGTAGATATCGCGGCATATCAAGATGTAGTAGAGAAGAGGAAAGTGATACTAAGAAGTTCAGCTTTTTTAAGACATATAAAAAATCAACCATAGAAGATTTTTGTATCGGTTTTTCGTATATAAAATAAATTTGTGGATTAAAAGAACTTAAATTTTGTGTTGTCACCGGCTTGTGAGAGAAATTGTCTATTTATTAAATTATTGACAAAATAAAGTATTTAAACTTAATAAAGATTAATATTAAGATAAGTTGTTAACTAAATATCTATAATGATTATTAGTGAAGTGTGGTCAAATTAGCAATTTGAAATTGAAAACAAATATACGTGCAGGTACACAGACTGAAGCGAAAGACAATGATATATTGAGTGATTTTTTATGTTTCCTTTGTTCATGTCATATTTTGTTATTTTTTCGGCTCGATTTTAGAATTATATAAGGCATTTGTATTATTTTAGAATATGTCATTATTAGACAACCATTGATGTAACTAGTTGAAAGATAATTTTCTCTATGTTTAATACAATTATTTCTAATAATTTTTAGATATTACATCAATTCATGTCCACAATGTGGGAGTATGGGCATTTTTATATTTTGTAACTTATTGTATATTATTTTTAAAAGAATGACAAAAACAAGTTTGTTATAATTTTTATTAAAAATAAAAATTATGTTTTTTTCGACCTTTAATTGTGCAATGAAAATGAAAATTATTCAAGTTCGAGGCCATTTAAAGGTCGAAAAAAACATAATTTTTATTTTTAATAAAAATTATAACAAACTTGTATAAAAGGCAGAGTACCGCCAAGTTTACTTCCCCTGTTTTGCTTACAAACTAAACAAAATATAAAAAGGAGAGAGGAACAAAAAAACGTGTATTGAATATCCACCAGAGGTGGATCTTGCACATCAAACAAGTTTTCAATTTATTTTTTGATCAATAGTTATAATCTTCAACTTCAAACTCATATGTATATTAGTTCTCATGTAGTAAACTAGTTCATGTGTATGTTTGATGTTTGGCATGGGATTGTTACCGCTTTCAAAACGTGTTCTGATGATGGGAACCTAGAAAATTCCCGAAATAGATGTATCAACACATTCCTGAAAGGGTCAAATAATAAATTTGAAAACAAAAAACTCTATAGATTATTTGTTAGGACAATATCCTAATGAAGAAATATAGAGTATGGCCTCGAACTTGAATAATTTTCATTTTCATTGAATCACAAAAACTGTTTATTATATTTAGGAAATAAATTAACTAAAGTATAATTTTTCCACAATTTTTTTGAGTTTTTTTTTCAGACTACTAATATTCAGCAAAAATATGTTTAAATTTTTGAAGCGATTTTTTAAATTATTAATCAACTAAGTGTTAACAAAACTTTTGCTGAATCTACTAATTTTGTAGCACAAAATCATCTCGCTGATTTTTAGCAAAAGATTTTGCTGACATTAACTGACTTTACTAACTTCTTTTTTTTTTCAATGTATGTATTCTAAATAGCTAGTAAAGACCACTTTGTACCTTAAATTTTCGTTATTAATAAGACTTTAGAGCATTTCTATTTTAATCCAATGAAAAATTTTTCGAGAGCCTCCGATTTTGATAAAATTTGGTGAATATGTTTTCCAGTGAACACATATTTTTAAAACGATCATTTTATTTTGCAAACTGTGGCAGCCCTGAAGCTTTAAAGTATCGAAAAATTGGGGGTTGGGACATCACTTAAAAGGCTTTAAATTTTGTTTTGTGAAATTTATTGAAACTATTCTATTTGAATAGTGAAAATGTTGCTGTTCAGAAATTTTATAAAAATATTAAAAAATAAATATTTGAATTTTTTTACAAAAAAAAAAAAAAAATCAAAATTATTTTTTGAAAAAAATTAAATTTTTATATTTTTTACATAAATAGCACAACAATTGTTCTGAACGCCAATATTTTCAATGGTCTTATGCAAAAAGTATTATTTCAATGTCTTTCACACACCAAAAGTGTGTGTGAAAGACAAAATCGGAGACCATAGAAAATCAAAACGACCATTTATAAGGTACAGACTAGTTTTTATGAGCTATTTGGGGTAGCTAGCCATGTTCAGATTATATTCATATGTTCACAAAAGTTGTTCAGCTTCACCGGGCGAAAGTTTTGACAAATATTATTAGTGAAAAACTAGGAGTCCCTGTAAGTTATGCTGAAAAAAATTAAAAATAATGTTCCTAAGATTTTTCAAAAAGGTGCAAAAAAATTAATTTTTTTTTCGCATAAAACGTTAATAAAATTTGTTCAATGGATACTTAGCCACATGGTTGCCAAATATAGCTAAGCTGTATCAGCAAGTCTGAATTAACTGTTGGACAAAAACTGATGACACATTTTTTCGAGGTGCCAATTGATTTTCAGAACCTTTCGAGGTTCATGAAACTCGCAAAACCGAGTAAAGGGTTTTACTACCCTTTGCTAGTAGAATCAAACTTATGCTGCCAAGTCCGTGTATTTTTTAAAAGGCTTTATTTGTTGCATAGTGTAATCAAACTTTTGTTTGTAGATTCATGTATATTGCCTTTCGTATTACATATCATTGGAAACATAATTATAGTGCTAATGTTATCTTTAACTCCCTCATATCGTGTTTGTGTTTTTTTCTTCTCTTTCATCAAACGCCAAACCTAAAAACTTCAAAATATTAAGGGAATGTACCCTAATGGGGCCCTATACCTGGCATTTGGGTTATATAAAAAAACTATGTGAATTATTCCAAATATATCCTAGTGAATGTTTCGGCTATAGATTATTTTCTTGTAGCTACTAATTTAAAAAAGTTATACACCAATTATTAAAGCAACTCAACAGGTAAACATTATTGAACATGTTAGAGTACATGTTCAATAATGTTTAATAAATGTGACCTAAATTAAAAAACTCTCTAAAAGCATATGAAATTGTTAGAAAATTAAGAAAAATCGAATTTGTATTTCAATTAAAATTTGTTATAAATAGCTTATTAAAACGTTTTATGTATCTTTAAAAGCTGATTAAGGGCTTGCCATATGCAATGCTAACTTTTTTAATTGCGGTAAACCAACAATACTTTTTTTGTGAAACATGTTCAGAAATTGTCCAAAATAGACAAGAACAGTTAAAGTTTAGACAATACTAAAACTTGAGAAAAACAAAAAAAAAATAAGAAAATATATCAAATTTGCACATAAGGCAACATTATGAAAATTAAATTTTTCACATTTTTGTATTCTTTATTTTGATTTTTTATGGAATCAGTTATTTTTATTAAAATTGTGAATAAAATTATTACCGTGTACAAAAATCCGACTTAGAAAATTCTTTAAAACTTGTTTGTTATTCACTTTTTATATTTACAAAAAAATATAAACTTTGTATTGCGTTTTTTTGAAACGACACAATAAAACCAATAAAAACGTATGGAGATTTTAAATAGTGGAAATTAAACTGATTTTGGGAAAACTCGATGACAGTTTTGTGAAACGTCCACAATTGGGAACATTCCCTTACATGTTCACTTTTTGTAAACATAATTACACATATACCAACATGGTTTAAGGTTGACACACACACATGGAATATTAGACCCATTCCTAAAATATGTTCTAGCAAACTGATGCGAATTTCGGAATAAATTAGACAATATTGATTTTTAAAGTCGATTTTACAGGAAGAAGAAGAAGAAGAAGGAAAAATTGATATTGAAAAATTTAAAGGCTATACCAGACTGCCACAGTTTTGTCCCATTCAAGGACTCGTCAGTATGTGTCAATTTATCAAAGTGTTTCATATTGTTAAATTGCTGTATATGAAAAACTTTTTACTTTGGGTAGTGCAAACAAGGCCCAGTGCACACAATGCCAGAACATATGTTTTTTTTTTGCCAAAAGTCTTTCCCGGAGTCGCAGATGACTAAATTGTGCACAGAGAAATTTTGGATGGACACAAAAATTTTTAATTCAAAATAGTGGATACAATATGGCGACAAAAAAATAAATTTTGGTCCGGTCAAAAATAGACTTTGTGTTGAACTGGGTTTACGGTAACTGATTCTGATTCTTAGTAACAACTTGCAATTTATGTTCACAAATGTTTCGCCTGGGGGTGGGTGATTTTAAAAATGAACTCAAAAATTCAAAATAACGGTTCCAATAAGGAGCTAAAAAAAAAATAAATATTCATCCGATCAAAAAGAAGCTTTGTGCTGCCTTTGGTTTACGGTATATGACTTTACAATTAGATTTTAGAAATTCAAAATGTCGAACGATATACAATATGTACTTTGTGTCAAAAAGTCTTTCCTTTAGTCAAAGCTGGCTGAGATTTTGCACCAAAATGTTTTGTTAATTGGTAATTTAAAAAAGTTACCCAAAAACATATGTTTATCCAATCAAACTGATTCTTTGTCTTGACTTGGGATTAAGGTAATTGATTCTGATTCTCATTTTGCAATTAGATTTTATAAATTCAAAATGGCGGACGAAATAAAGTTGCCGAAGTTAGTCACAACTTGCTTTTCTATTCAAAAGTCATTACCTTTGGGTCAGTTAGCTAAATAGTGCACCAAGCGGTTTTCGGAGTGGGTGATTTCAAAAATTAACACAAAAACTAAAAATTCTAAAAGTTACATTTGATGCAGCATTTAGAATTTTAAAAATCAAAATACCAGACCAGATACCTCACCCAAAGTCGCTAAAAGTGTTAAATATTTATACAAAAGTATACAACATGTAAAGTTTAAGAATGATACCACAGATTTGGATTCAAAGACTCTTAACACATTAAGAAGATTTTCAATATTAACTTTTCGCAGCCATGGCATTTTTCAAAAACTTCGTAATATAGTCGAACAATTTTTATTCATTAAGTGCAAGGACTGTCACTTAGTTTTCCACTTCGCTTCACGATATTAAATATTTATCATTATACATTCGCAACATGTTAACATTCTAAATAAAACTTTTGAAAAAATATATATTTCTTTTTGTAATTGTTTAAAAAATAATATAATAATGATCTTTGCCACTTATAAATTCCACATAATTTGGGCAAAATTTTTTTTGAGGTATGAGATCCTTATGTATATATTTGCACCTGTATATTTTTCATATCGGGCGGTGCAACTCTTCGACAAAAGGTAAATAGCAAAAAAATCGGTTCATGTATTACTACAATGTCCTAAATTTTTGCGGAAATATTTTTTTATTCTGTTTGTTGGTAATTACAACTGCAACAATATAGGATTCCACTTGACATAAAGAGAATTTGAATGTTAAAAAGTACCTACATATATATAATATTTTAATCTTTTATTTGACTTTAGGACTTTAGTAACAGCTTTGCCTATTCTGGAGTATATAGCTTTTCTAAAACTTCGGGTTCTGATGAGATCTTAAGTTAGATCGAAATACAAGTAACAACATAGCTAATATTTGCTTTATTTTGTTAATAAATGTAAAAGAATATGAAAAAAATTCTTATGCGGATCAGCTAGGTCATATTCATCCAACATACTAATCCACAATCACAGAAAATCGTTGATGTTAATTGATTACCCGAACAACATAAGCAATTTTCATATTTTTTTACAAGTTTAGTTTAAAGCTCGTTATAAATTAAAATTAACATGAAGATATTCTCGATGTATATAAAAACAAAAAACTAATAAAATTAAAAAAAAAACGGCATAGATTGCTAGACCCTCTATGCAGCGCCATACATCAGGCTATGACTCGTTGCACCGCCTTTTAACTAGTTACGCCAATGATTTTGTATATAAGGGTCGCCAAAACCATACATGACATCAAACGCAACATTCTGTACATCCTTCCTCGTTGAAAACAGTGGAGCAAAAAAAAATCAAAGTGTAATACAAATTTTTAATTTATGCATTAATGAAAGTTGCAGTTGTTTCCCATTCAAGGACACGTCAGTGGTTATTTTATGCGGCAATTATTAAGCACCACTTAATTCAAATATCGCCACATAACCTATTATCTGTCTATGAAAATTTATGTTTTCCTGTCTCCCCCTTTTCCCCATAATATCGAATCAGTCAGTTTTAAAAATACCGTAAAGTGATTCCATTCGGATCATTAACTTTTGTTCTTGAATTTGTAACATAGGTCTATTAAACCTATTGCATTATTTATATACATATGGGGCTTTTTACGCCAACTGCCCAGCTACAGAATGTGAAACTTACAGTATTTGTTCTCGTATAACAGGAACAAACAATGAAACAACTTTTTTAATTTTTCCAAAAATATAGAGACGTAGGAGTGGTTTAATATTGATAAATGTTACGCTAATTTTTAGTATATTATTTATTATTTATTTGTATTTGGCAAATGCTAGAAATTTGACTATATCAATCTATTTTTTTTTTAATAGAGAATTTGAAAAAATTCAAACTTTTAAAAATAATTCTGATTTTGCTCCGATTTTTTTTTTTTTTTTTTTTTTAAAGAGAGGCAACATTCAGGAAATACTTCCTATATTTAGTGTGTTGCTTTCTTTGGAAAGGGATAGTATAGAGATGAAAGGTGGGAAAGATGAAGGGCTTCAGCCATGGCAACACTGTAATTGCGCGAGATGATAAGTCTTAGAACAGTTGTTGCTCGCCACCTGATGGAGAGTTGGCGAACTTATTGAAGCTTTTTGGTTCATAGCCCTGATTCATTATTTTACTTCGGTGGGGTTAATTGCAATGGGAACACCGAAGGTGGACATTGCGATACGTATGAGGGATAGAAAAAACTCATACATATTAATTTGATGTTGCCGGCACCGGGGATCGAACCCGGCACCTTCTGTGTAAAAGTCCAACGCGCTAACCATTACACCACAACGCCCACAATAATAATAATAATAAAAAACTCAATTTATTAAATTTATTTATTAAAAAGATGTTTTTTTATCGATGCATAATGTTTTATCGCTTAACTCTTATTAGTTTTGAAGAAAATATTCGTTGAATATTGTATATTAGTCTTATGCTGAATATAACCTAGTCGCTTAGGTCGAAAGTGCGACATTCCCTCTAGCGCTGATTCACACAAGAATTTTGTTTTTCATATTATTACCAATTAGTGTTTTGTACTTGTAACACTTTAATTATGATCTCAAACCTGACAATTCAAAAAGAAATGCAATTTTAAAAGATCAACAATTCATTAAAAATTGAAAAAATATCACAAAAATATTTTCCGTTTTTGAGACGTCACCTAAGGGCAGGTTAACGACATCATAAAAAATTCTATATCTTGCAATTTACAACTCCGTTAAATAAAAATATTATGTTGCAGTAATTAATTTCGAAAACGTGTAGGATGTCTGCTGGAATTTTGTGGTCAAGTAATATTTGGCATCATTCGAACAAGTTTTGAACAACTTTAATCTCCATATTAAAACTACTTTAAGTGTAATTAATTTTATTACGTGTAAGTTCTGTACTTGGCTATTATATAGAAATATCTATGAAAGACAATATTCAACGAATATGTTCTCCATAGCTTACACGATGAAACATTCTGTGCTGATATTAAAACCTCTATTTATAAATGACAAAAATTTAAGAAAACAAAGTTTGCCGATTTTTAGATGAGTTATGATTATTTTTATACAAACAATTCAAATGTAAGTAATTCTGAATTTTTAAATTTTTTATTTTTTTTTTGTAAATACACCTATCCCTCGATTTGCACGATACTTTTTTTTACACGATTTCACTTTTACACGATTTTTTTATTTCTAGTGTAAATCAAGGATATGGAAATTACCTCGAATTATACGATTTTTTTTTTTTGATTATTTAATTAAAAAACTTTTGTATTCCATATTCACTTTAGTAAAAAAATTACTATACAAGTTAACTTTTTTTTTTACTAATTGATTTTTTAAAATATCGGAATAAAACACACAAGTTCGATTTACAAAATATATCAAATCAAAATTAAAATATCAAAAATATAAAAATATATAAATCAGTCAGTGTTTACCATACAAGTCCGCTAGTTGTAGTTTTTTTGTGAAAAAAAAATATTATAAAATTTATATAAATAAATCGGATTATATATGTATAACTTTTATAATACGATCGATATTTTATAAAAAATAAATATGCCGAAAAAAATTCTAAAGAAGCAGATAAAAAGAAAAATTATACCTTTAGAAACCAAAATTAAAATTTTGGATTGTCTCCGCAAAGAAGAAAAATTATCAGGAGTTTCTAAAAATTTTCCATTCATGAAGAAACAATTAGATCTATAAAAAAAGAATATAAACGCTATCATGAAAAGTTTATCAGCTGGGTATGATGTATCTAAGAGTACAACTTCGTACGTTCGGGATACTATAATTGAAAAAATGGAGAAGGCATTAATGATTTGTATTGAAGACCTAACCCAAAAACGAATTCCAATTGACACTAATTTACGAAGAAATTAAGGATGAGCTACCATCAACATCCTCAGCAGCAAAAAAATCTTTTACAACTAGTCATGGTTGGTTTGAAAATTAAAAAAAAGGCATTCTCTACATAAGTTAAAACTAAAAGGGGGACAAGCATCTGCTGATGTTGATGCTACAGAAGAATATCCAGAAAAGTTCGCCAAAATTATTTCATATACTCCTGATCAAGTCTTTAATGCTGACGAGTCTGGTCTATTTTGGAAAAAAAAATGCCTGAGAGAACTTTATTGTCAAAGGATATTATATACACTGATAATAATCCATGCGTAAAAATACGAAAAAATGTCAAAATAACCAAATTTTTTGTAAAATAAACGAAAATTTGTACATTTTACGAAATTTTTTGTAGTTTTGACAATAATTTCGTATTTTTATGCATGGATTATTATGAGTGTAATGAAATCATTGGTTTTAAATAAATAATAATAATGACTCAGGTGAAGACGAGTAAGAAATGGTTGCACTGATAACTAAAATTATTTGTGAATGCCTTGAATTAGGATGAAAATTAGGAAACCACTTTGTTCAACATGACCAAAATGTTGAAAGAGCTCTAAAGTACTAGAGATATATTTGTCATGGCCTGGCACAATATCGGCAGGTAAATAAAGAATTGAACAATAATACGTCACAAGTTCTTATAACAAAATATATTTCCAAATCTCTCTAAATAAAGAATTGAACAATAATACGTCACAAGTTCTTATAACAAAATACATTTCCAAATCTCTGCGGGCTGAAGTTATTTCCAACATCGAAACAGAAACTTTTGAAATACTATCGAGTGATAAAAGTGATTCGTCACCAACCAGAAAAATAAGATTAGTTGGCACTATTAGTTTGAAATGAACTGATCTCTTTTAATGAACTGATCTCTTTTAATGAACTGAATTATTATTTTTTATTAATAAACAGTAGACTGATTTTATTGATTGTTTGCTTAATTTATAGTACCTGGATTTATGGATTTTTGATGTTATTCCAGGCTTCATAATTTATTTTTTGGTTTTATGAATTTTATAACTAAATGTTGTTTATAAATTAACTGATTTTGTTAGTTTTTTGTTTTATTTACGTTTTTTG
This sequence comes from Delia radicum, assembly GCA_021234595.1. Lineage (NCBI taxonomy): Eukaryota > Metazoa > Arthropoda > Insecta > Diptera > Anthomyiidae > Delia > Delia radicum. Next base: position 225,316,705 of record CM037851.1, read on the forward strand.
CATTAAAACAAATAAATATATGTATTAAAAAATTAATATATAAGGTGGCGCAAAAATAACCTTCCGATGTTTTTTTTTTTATTATGTATTTATTATGTATAGCATTTTCTGATAGGAGGATTACTTTTGCGCCACCTTATATATATTAAATAATAAATATATATATTAAAAAATTACTTTACAGCAATTGCCTTTTTTTCGATTTACACGATTTTCCATACAAGCTTTTTTGAATTCGATTTACACGATTTTTTCTGGAACGTGTCTATCGTGTGAATCGAGGGATAGGTGTATTCCATTAAAAAAAAACAATCAATACGGTCAAATTTTTTGCACCATTCAAATTCAGTTAAATTATTATAAATAGTACACTAAAAATGAGGGGCAAATTTGTCAATATTTAACTACGCCAACTTTGAGAAAACTTGTAAAAGTTTTTAAATTTTTTATTTGCATCATATAATTCAACAAATACTGTATGTTTGATGATAAATTTTTTGTGATACGATAAACTTTTTCCATGTAGCTGTGCAGTTGGCTGGGGAAGTCCCATATATGATATGAAAACTTATATATATTAGTCGCGTTTTACTAAGAACGCACATTAAATAATAATGTTCAGGTTTTTGTTTCATTTTATATTATTTGTAACATGCAATATATGGAAGTCGAAAAGCGGCAATAAAAGGATTTTAATGACTTTATTTTGTTCAAGTTTTATTTTAATAACTTATAAATATTGTAATAACAAACTTATCGCGTTATCACACACACAAAAAAAACGAATGCCGGAAATATATACAAATCAGTCAGTTAATTATCTTGAAATTGTATAAAAGTAGAAACGATGAGTTTAAAACTATATAATTTAAAATAAAACGTGAGCATTAACTATTGTGGTGAATTGTTATTGTGGTGAAATGAGATAACTAATAACTTTAACTGAATCACTGATTTACACTATAACAAGAAAAAAAAAAAAAAAAATAGTTCAACTGAATTGAAACTCGTTTACTATACTTTTGTACTAACTTTTTTTCTATGAGCGTATATTTTGATAGTAAATAATTTATTTTTTAAAAATTTATTTCATCGATTTTTTTAAATTTCGATTTTGTGTTGGAGTGGATTTTTATTTTTTTTAAGGAATAAAAAAAATAATTTTTTTTAGAAATTATCTTTTTGTAAATGTTACAAGATTTTCAAAATCGTTGGTTTTTCCTCAAGGCGAGAGTCCCATAATTTTGCTGATTTAAGAAAATTTATCTCCATATTCAGTTAAAATTTTTTTTACATAAGCTTAAGTAAAAATGAAAATGAAAATTATTCAAGTTCGAGGCCATACTCTATATTTCTTCATTAGGATATTGTCCTAACAAATAATCTATAGAGTTTTTTGTTTTCAAATTTATTATTTGACCCTTTCAGGAATGTGCTGATAGCTCTATTTCGGGAATTTTCTAAGTTCCCATCATCAGAACACGTTTTGAAAGCAGTAACAATCCCATCAAACATTCATATAAACTAGTTTACTCACTACATGAGAACTAATATATGAGCTTGAAGTTAAAGATTATAACCATTGATCAAAAAATAAATTGAAAACTTGTTTGTTATGTGCAAGGTCCACCTCTGGTGGATATTCAATACACGGTTTTGGTTTTTTTCCTCATTTTTATTTTTGGTTTAGTTTATAAAATAGATCTATCAACACATTCCTGAAAGGGTCAAATAATAAATTTGAAAACAAAAAACTCTATCGATAATAAAGAAATATAGAGGATGGCCTCGAACTTGAATAATTTTCATTTTCATTGCACAATTAAAGGTCTAAAAAAACATAATTTTTATTTTTAATAAAAACTATATCAAACTTAAGTAAAAATTTTATTATATCAAAAAGATTTCTTTCCAAAAACGCGCAAGATTTTAAATTGTTTTATGAAATGTAAATGAATGCAAATTTATTTTGTACCACTTATAACCTGACACCAAGAGGTAAAATAAAAAAATAAAACACGTATGTAAATTGATAAGTTATTAAAGAGAACACTGATAGAATTATCTGCATGATATCAATTAATTTTGGGATTTGATCTATGAAATGTCACTGGAACTCGTCCATTGAAACTTTTTCATAACATTTTGTGAAAACTTTCATTTTATTTATTAAAAATATCATACGCGTAATGAAAAAGTTTCATTAAAAACAGTTTCATAAAAATAATGAAGCTCTTTCATAAAGTTTACTAAATTTTTCACTGTGAACAAAAACAAATGTAAAATGTTGGGAACTAACGAAAAGAAAAGTCTTTCCCCTTAGACAGAACTACAGAATGTACATGAGGAATTTCAAAAATCTTCGATACTTTGAGACAAAATGTTGCCAAGTTTTTTTTTGTAAGCCATGAATAATTTTTTCTGTACATATTAGTCGATGTTTAGCAAGCACAATCCAGACGTGTTAATTATTTTTCTTTAACTGCACAAAAATTAAATCACGGCTGGTGGGCAAACCGCTGAAATACCGTCATAGATTCAATACACTTTCAACTGGCTATCGTTCTCCAGAAAATACCGTTATCCGTAAAATACCATTACCGATAGAACTAAAATATTAATATCCTTAAATATCGTTACCGAAATAACTAAAACACCGATATCGCTAAAATACCGTTATCTAAATAATTGAAATTGCGTTATCCTTAAAATACCGTTACCGAAATAATCTGACAAGATCTGAAAAAGAAAATCACTGTAAATACACATAGAACACATAGGTACGCTATGTGGACTAAGGAGTCAATTGACCTAAAACTGACTGGTTAAAGAAGGACTTATCACAGGACTGGTATAATTTAATACTGCAGTGGGTTAAGCAGTGCCAATTGTCCTAAAGTTAGCAATCCTGTGACTGGTAAAGGAAGGACATACCACTTAACCAGAATGCTTATTAACAAGAAAAAGCCAGTTGGTCAGAATTTTACCCATTGGAAGCTGTTTAGTTTTCGTTTATTTTTTAAACTAAAAATTATTAATTTTATTTTTTTTTGTCGATATTTATGTTTTTTTTTTGAGTTTATTAAAAAATTATCGGCATGCGAAAATTGACCTAAAAGAACCTGGACTTCTGGAAAAGGACTTATCACAGGACTAGTATTATTTACAATTGTTGTGAGTTATGTAGTGTACATTGACCTAAAAAGACTAGTTCCGTGACTGGTAGAAGTAGGACATATCACCTAACTGGTATACATATTGACTAGAAAAAGCCAATGAGTTAGAAATTTATTGTTTCATTTTCTACCATTTTTTACATAAAAAATTATTAAATTGTTTTCTTTTGCAATTCATGTTGGGAATTTTTAATAAATATTTCTGTATACTCAAATATATGCCTTAACTACCGAAGATTTCGCAATAGTTAAAAGTTTTTTGCTCCAAAGTATTAAGCAAAAAAAGAACTAAGGCAGTCTTGTGGTATGCCCATCTTTGGTTAGTCCTATGGCATGCCACTACGTGGCATAAAGTAGGACAAATGTCCCCCTCCTATGACAAGCCCGTGTTAAAGTTGACAGTTGTTTACATAGGCACGAAGGGACCGATCCTGTCTCACACGCAGGACCGGTCCCATTCCCCATAGGGTAACGACCACTGCAAATACAGTTAAAAACAAATGAAATTTCATTTAAATTAAACTAACATTGTCATTTGTTTTCTACTGTTCAAAAAATTAACTACAAGTGTAGACAAAATGAACCACATATGTAGTAAAAAACAAACAAACATTTATTTGTTTTATTTTATTTAAACTACTGTACAAAAGGAATGTAAAATCATAATGCAGTAATTTTTTTTTTTTTTTTATGAACTACAAATGTAGTTAAAAATTAAATTTCCTCTACAAATGACTATTTTTTCAATTAAAAATATATATAGTGTATTACAACTCAAACAACTACAAATATTTACAACAGAAGTTCCCTGAGTGTAGAAATACCTTTAACGCTAAAAAACCTCTACCGAAATAACTGAAATATTGTATATAACAAAAAAAAAAATAGCGTTACCGATACCCGCATCGAATCGGTAACCATCTATGGTTTAAATCAAAATAAACATATTAAAATTGCAGTTTTTGCTTTGATTTAATTAAAGTTACATAAATTTATAGATCTCATTGTATTTATCACATGTCAAAATATAAATTACACTCACAAAAAATATTGTAATAAATAAAAAACATCAATTATCTTTGAAAACAATAACTTTTTCTCGGTTTTATGATATTCAATTCGGTTTAGGGTTACATATTTGCATGAAATTATATCAAAAACCTTTAATTTTGCAAAATTAAAATTTTACATAAGTATGACTTTTGAGGTTACAAAAATATTATTTCCTCAATAAAATTTAAAGTCCTTAAATTTATTGATGACTTTTCAATTTAAGTATTAAGCTTGTTTAAATTTGTTATTTGCTGTACGTTTTGGCGTCATTGATACCAGTGCATACGATAAAACTCGAGTAGCTCGAGTACACCATGAAACTCGATAATAGAGCAGTTCGCGAGTTCGAACTTGTTGTTAATTTGAACTCACGTAAAATGTTAAATATTAAAGATAAGTATAAGAAATGTATATACCATTGTGCCTGGGCCAACTACTACCCGAACAAGACTCGATCAGATCACAAAATTTAGCGCTTTTATGATTTGACTATATTCATAGAGAGCTTATTTTAAATTTTAAAGTGTTCCGATCAAAATATCGCAGTTGGTGAACAACTACTCGACCATTTCCATACAAAATTGTAGAAATATACTATTTTTAAAAGGTTGATGCCAGTTTATATATATTTCGGAGTCGCATACTTTGCCAGAATTTATGTTTAAAATTTCGTGGAATCCGACGAAGCATGTGGAATATTACAACTACTACTCAAAGAAAAACTCATCCACTTCCATACAAATGTGTGAAAATATTCAGATTTTAAACATTTGATGTCATTTTAAACTAATTTTTTCAAGAAAACCTTAGCGCAGACTTTTATTTTTTCGAGTCGACTTCCTTTTTTTTTTTTTTTTTAAAAAAAAAAAAAGAGAAGCAACACTCAGCAAATTCTTCCTATTATTTAATGTGTTGCTTTCTTTGGAAAGGGGATAGTGGAGAGATGAAAGGTATTGAAAGACGAAGGGCTTCAAACATGGCAACACTGTAATTGCGCGAGATGAAGTGATAGAAAACTCGTACATATTATTTTTCTAAATTGATGTTGTCGTCACCGGGAATCGAACTCGGGACCATCCGTGTAACAGTCCAACGCGCTAACCATTACACCACAACGCCCACAGCGCTTGCTTAACAAATTCCCTTTTCAAAAATTGAAAGGAATCTGATGAAAATTGTGGCCTTGTCAAACAACTACTCGAAAAAAATTCGATAAAACTCGACCGTTTAAATACAAATGTGTTAAAATATGAAGATTTTAGAAATTTGATGTAATTCTACACACATTTTCAAAAGAAGATCTTAGAACAGACTTTTATTTTTGGAATATACATTAATTCCGTATTAAAAAAATCTTAGTAATATGCTGGAAATTGTGGCCCTGGCGAACAAGTATTCGAAAAAAAATCAGGAAAACTCGACTTCTTCAATACAAATGTGTGAAAATAAGCAGGTTTTAGAAAAAATGTTTCATAATATTTATGAAGCACTTCATAAAAAGTTATGAAACGTCATCATCATATTTATGAAACATTTCATTAATATTAAGAAGCGCTTCATCAATTTGCTCTTGTATGACACAATTTTAACATATTTATGGAGTGTTACATTGGACAAAGATCAATTAAGTGTTTCTTCATATTTATGCAGTTTTTCACAAATATGATGAAGCTTTTGCTCTGTGTGTATGTCTTTGTAATTTCAGCATCAGTTTCTCGTAAAAATAGAAATTACCTAGAATTGACGTGACTTCAAAGAGAGTTTTTAAGTATAATCTACCTATTCCCATCCATCGTTGCTCTCCAACCAAAAAACCTTGTGCAGTAAGAGGCATCTACAGTCAGTTTCAACAGAAGTTTTAAAAGCACTCATATATACATAGAATGTAATACTTAAATTATCATAATACATTTTTCAAAAAAATCTGGAGATCAATGTTTTTAAGACCCTGACAATAGTCGTATATAGGGAATATCCGTGCTATTCAAAATAATTTACAACACAAGAATTTCGTTAAAATGTCTGTGTACTGAATAGAAAGAATCCTTTGAATACTATATCAAACCATTATTATACAAATTTTTGTTTATTAACTCATACCACTTTTAAAATAAGTGGTTTATATATTGCAATAAAATTTAATATCGCTTAAGGAGTTTGTCTAACAAACAATAACTTTTTTATTCTCCAGAATTTTTCGATAACATTTTTACTGGGCTCTGAAGCTATCAGATCAACAACAGTTCTATCCCTTGAAGTAACATGCCTTTACCCTGATATTGCTGTGGGCATATTTAATTGAATGCTACTCTAAACTATAAGTTTTAATAACTACAGAGAGAAAATTTTCTTTAATAACATTTTTTACTATACTAATGAAGTTTTCTCCACAAAGTGATTACAAAATTTCTTAAGTTTAATGAAGAAGTTTCATAATTTTTATGAAACTATTTATGAAATTTTTTCATAAAATTTAATGTAATTCATAAAACGTATGTAATTTTTAATAAATAAAATACATTTCATATAAAATGTTAGAAAAAAGTGCATAAATTTAATGAAAAGTTTTAATGGATGAAGTCCAGAGACACTTCATAACTCGAATGCAGAAATTCATTGAAATCATACAGATAATTCTATAAACACCTAAAATTTCAGTTAATTTCCGTGAACATTACGTATAAGTTTAGCGCATTTAGTGACTTTAAAAATAACATAAAATAAAACTAAAATAATATCAAATAGTTCAATAAATCGAAAAGAAAAATCACTTAAAGCAACACCAAATGAATAAAAATAAAAATATATTGATATATAAAATGGCAATAGTAGAAATCGTATCAACAAAACCATAACAGCCATGACACCAACATAAAAGACAACCAATACACACACACACACACGTACAAAATCACAAACATATTAAATTGAAACCGCAGGAATTGAAAGAGTATTGAATGTGAGTTTGTGTGTGTTTGTGTATAAAAATCAATTGTTTTTCCATATGATTATATTGCATGTGATGGAGCAATGAAAATTCAATTTTTTTATACACACAGAGAAAAATATTGCCATTTGCCAACAAAAATTCGGTTACAACGACTAAACGCGGTTAGTGTAACGAAATATTTCTGTTCACAACAAAATTCGGTTAATACAACTGAACGTTAGTTGCAGAAATCAAATTTTAATATGATTCTTCTAGCCGAATTTTTTGGTTTTAGCCACCAAAATACACTTTTTATTTATTTTTTTGAGTGTACACAAAAAATAAATATTTCCACAATTTTATTTATTTTTTTTTTGCTTCTTTTAACCAAAAATAATACAAATTTTACGAATTCTGTTTCTTTTTTTTTTTTTTTTAATTTTGGTGGTCTATTTCACATTTGTATACCAAGTCCCCTTCCAGGCTTTTCTATTGGATAATGGATGAATATTTTTTTATATTGTGGTTTAACATGGCTGATTGCATTTCAACTGAATTGCGGTTTTAGTACAACAAACGAACAAGTTGTTTGTTTGGTTGCACGATCGCTCATTCGTTTGCTCCTTCAATTGCTGCATGTTGATGATGGTGCATGCATGTATGATGATGTGTGATGGGTACAATTTCATTAGTTTTGTGGTATTTGTGGATTTCGATAGGATATCATCACTACAAAAATACACTTAATTCCCAAAGAATTCGTAATTATGTGTTCAAGTAAATTATACTTAGACGAGTTTATATACAAGGAATTTCAAAATATTCGACACTTTAACGCAAAATATTATCAAAAAACATTTTTTGTATGACATGAATAATCTTTTTTGTATGTGTTAGCCGATCTTATATCTTTAACAGCGCACAGTGGCACTTTTTCTAAGAAGGTGGTCAAAATTATACAACTCTTGAAGGAGTTATCCTATTATAATGCGGTTTGTTGAATAGATAAGACATTTACCCATTTATAAATTGCCAGTCGTTAAACAAATTAGTACTGGCAAACCACTGCTATTTTTGTAAAATCCACTGTGGTAACAATTACCCAAGGTATAACTAATATTCTACAAGGAAAACACTATTTTGTTTCATATATTGAACTATGATGTATAAGACAAAGATCAAACTGTATCGCTGCTTTTTAAATGTATTTTATTATACATATTTCTCAACATAATTTAATTTAAGCTTTTTTAAAAGCACCACATTTTTAGAATAACCAACGTTATGCCAACGGTGGCAAGTTCGCTCAAAACTACGGTTGGCCACTGTTATCAATCGGGTAACAGGACAATACTGTGAATATTGTTTATTCCACGTTCTGACAACGCATAACCGAAATAAGGAAACTTTAGTATCACTTAAAATAATTTTTAACTTCATTCAGTTTCATGTCTATTAAAAATTTAATTGAAGGGCTTATTTTAAAAACTTGATAAGCCACATTTATTGTTTTAAGGATTTTCGCTCTTTTATAGAAATCTATTGATTAATATTTGATAGAAGTATAGATATTTATTGTATTATATATTTATTATTATAAATGACCTACAAAAGCAACATTTTTATATTATTTTAACCATTAAAATGCTCAAACAAACTAAAAATAAAATGTGGCTTATCAAGTTTTTAAAATAAGCCCTTCAATTCGATATTGTTTTTAATTTCCAACAAACTTTTAGTATTTATTGGGGATTTTTGAATTTTATTCATCGTCTTCTTAGACAGTGTGCAATATAATTAATATGCACATATTTTCAATTGTTTGAGATAGGCGTGGTAGAGAAGATTAAGCATACTTTTCTAAAAATCATAACTACATTGTAAATTTTTAATTCAATTAGACTGCGCAGTTTCTGGTAACACAACCTTCATCAGTAATCCTTTTGACAATACTGTAATTATTTGTTATGGTTTTTATTGTTTGATTGCATCTATATGAAATGTTTATTTATTAAATGCAATCCTGACCGTGGCTTGAACCTGCTTTCTTTGCCACATGCACTTCGCACTACACTTTAGACAGGCGCTTTAACCGCTTGATCTAAAGTCAGGTCGATTTTTGCTGTGGCTTAAAACCAGTTTCAATTACACGGGGTCGATTTTACATTTAATTGTAATTGCAGAAGATAGCTATGACATAGCTAGTAGATACAAATAAAAATCACCAAAAATTTCGAAAAAATCGTTAAAATTAAAACAAATTACACAATTTGAAAATTTTTTTTTTTGTTATTTTCGATTAAATTTTCAATTTAAGCAATTTTTTTTTTTTAATTTTAAAGATTTTATTTTAATTTCAGCGATTTTATTTTCAATTTTGAAAATTTTTTTAATCTTTGTGTTTTATTTTTAAATTTTGGCGATTTTGATATATAATTTTAATGTTTTTTTTTATTTTTGATTTTTTTTTTTTAAATTTCGCACAATTTTTAAAAAGTTTATAGTTTTTATATATATAAAGTTTACTTGTTGATCTTGATTTACTGTTAACATAGCGCTTAAATACCAAAACGCCGATTTATATTGATATTTTCCAGACAAAACCACATTTAGTAGGACAATTTTAAAATAAACCCTATTATTAGATGACTCTGGCCACTGCTGGTATTCTTGTTTTAAAATATTCATATCAGTATTAATATGTGTATGATAGGTAGCTGCCTGTCAATTTATGACATTTAATGCCTTTCATTAATGATTTCTTGTTTGTGGATACATTTCTTTTTTGAATTCATATTCTTGTTACAGGGTATTTAAATTAAAAAGAAAAAGGTTACCATTATCCTGCAAAAAAAAATTGGTCCGAATTTTTGAAAGTTCTCAGCCCATTTATAAGACTTACACATTCGAATAAACTAAAACGCTTAGTTTTATTTTCTTCTGGTCATAAGATGAAGCTACGTGCCAAAGTTCAAGATTGTAGCTTTGCTAGTTTAGAAGATAAACCAAACGACCCTATTTCGGAGATAAAGGCTGATTGAAAAAATTGGAGCTAGTTTATTGCGCTGATGAACAGTTTATGAATATAATAAGTTTTTTTCAATGGCCAATATCCTAATGAACATATTTTAACAAAAATATTAACTTTTATTGCATTATCTAATTTTTTATATTTTTTAAATAATGTGTACTCTGTAGTGTACAAGGGTAGCCAAAGGATTAAAATTAAATATTGCGAAATAATGACATAACAATTTTTGATTTCTATCGGAAGCGAAATTCATCACATATCAGATTTTCTAAATTAACTTTTTTACGAATTTACGTATACAAAATTTAACTATTTTCGAAAAATAAAATAATTTTTTAAAATCATACTAAATAAAATATTAAATAGTTATTCATCATCACCAAAATATTAATAAATACTATATACTTCTTTAGCATAGTGTTCACACATATACCAAAATAAAAATAATACTTCAAAAATAAAAACATACCAACACTTGTGCAATTACAATCCAACACTAAACTTCATATCATACCGAGAATAATGTATTGGTGATGATTACTGGCAATGTCAATGATGACTGCAAATAGAAAAAATAAAATCGTGAAAAATTTTTACAATTTAAACCACATTAGTTTAAAGTGAAAATAATTGAATTAAATTTTATTTGACTCAACAAACTAACTTTACACAAACCCAAAAGCATTGATGTCGATATTTGTTTATGATTTTTTATGTTCAATTTATTAAAATTTAACTTTTTAAACACATTCATCGTGGGTTTTTAAACTTTTTTCATCTCTACTTAAATTTTAATGCTTGATTTTTAATTTTTTTTTTTTTTTTTGTTCAATAAAAAAAGTATATCTGTGACATATAATTAATTAAATGTAAGCAGTATTTTTAAGTAAATAACACGGTGCTACAAAATGTACCATTTTTAATTTACTTGAAAAGTGAGATAGAGGGTTTTGTAGGTCTGTTTGAGTAGACCACATCACGATTTTCAGAAATTTTAATACACTTTTTTTTTTTTTTTTTTTTTTTTTTTGAAAAAAGAGAAGCAACACTCAGGAAATTCTTCGTATTAATTAATGTGTTGCTTTCTTTGGAAAGGGGATAGTGGAGAGATGAAAGGTGGTGAAAGATGAAGAGCTTCAAACATGGCAACACTGTAATTGCTCGAGATGATAAGTCTTAGAACAGTTGTTGGTCGCCACCTGATGTAGAGTTGGCGAATTTATTGAAGCTTTTTGTGTCATAGCCCTCATTCATTATTTTACTTCGATGGGGTTAAGTGCTATGGGAACACCTAAGGTGGGCGCAGCGATACATATAATTGATAGAAAACTCATACATATTATTTTTCTAAATTGATGTTGTGGTCACCGGGACCATCTGTGTAACAGTCCAACGCGCTAACCATTACACCACAACGCGCACAACACATATTTTTTTAGCGACCCAATCTAACGTTTAAGTTTTAAAAGTTGGGGCCAAAGTTATTACATTTTTCTATAGAAAAGTGTCTGAAACTACTGAAATTCAGATTTTTTTGATCACAGTTTTAATGTAATCGAGAAAATACAATTTTTGTTACCAATATTGACAATATATAGTGTGTGAGGTTTGACATTTATTTAAAATATAAGTTAAAAAGCTCTGCGGAAAAAGTCCCATAAAAGCCGAACAATATCGAATATCGGAAAGAGATCAGATACCCCCCATGATTAAATCTAATAGTCATTAATATACACATTTTTAGAATAACAAAAATACTAGAAAGTTATCAGCAATGTTTCGTATACCAGTTAATGCGTCAGAAAAAGCTTTTTCATTTGGTACCCCCATTTGCCAAAAATTTCTCTAAAAGACTTCGAAGTAAGCCTAAAAACCAGAAAATTTGGTTATTTTTTACTCACTTTTTAACCACCCCTAAATATGAGATTGGGCCGCTAAAAAAATACGTTTCCCTTGTTTTTTGTTTATCACATATCCAAATTTTATTAAGATTAGAGAGAACCCCTTCGGGAGACTCATCTTGTGAGTAATTTTCAAAATTTTCAACACCTGTTGAAACTGACTTCAGATGCATTCCCGTTATAAAGTCTTCGCTTAAAGAATTCATAGATATTTAAAAGTCAAAATATGAATAAAATCACTTAAAACATACAATAGTTTTTTCATTAATTTTATTTTTTGCTCATAATTTTTAATTTTCATATTCAAGCCAACACAAAATGGAGTCACTAGACTTTGGAAATACATTCACTAAAAAAGTAATTTCCATGTCGGTAATTTTTCATAAGGGTTTTGCGCCGTTTGATGAAATTAAATTTGTGCACAGCATTTTAAAAACGCAGATTAGCACACAAAAATTTAAACATACAATGTTTTTGTGTGTTAGTGTTTGTCATATCTCAATAATAACAAATAAGCGGCTATTGTTACGTTTGTAGTGTAAGAACAGACTCAGGTTTGACTCTTACAGCCGGCAGGTTGTTGAAAAAAATGTATCACATAGAGACAATCTGGCAATTATAAGACACAAACAATTCAATTTATATGGAAAATCACCGATGATGTCTGTCCATAAAAAGGCAGAAACTAGTATAGTCTGATTACAAAATTAATAGTGTTTAAAATTTTTAGAGAAAAATATTTTCTAAATGTAATTTCATACAATTTGAACTTTATTAAGTTGATGTCAGCGCACTAAGAACGGGATGCGTACATCTCAAAGCGATAAGGAATTATCGTAAATTATTTGAAAATGTAAGATTTTTCAGTTTGACATTCACAAGTATGTTAAAAGAGATTTAATTCAGTTGAGCTAATTTCATCCGTGTTTGGATTAATTTTTTACCCTAAAATTTTGTAATTCGTGATTATTAAATTTCAAATTCGCCAGTTAACTTAAACCACAAATGTTTTAAAAAAAATTTTTGTTTTTATCTCCGCTGTCAGCCTAGCCTCACTTGTTGTTAGCGTTGTTGTCTCACTTTTTTTTTTTTTTTTGTAAACATAAAATAGGCTATAAAAATACCAATTAACATCTCCAAATTAAAATCTTTTGATTTCAGGCTAAAGTGGGTTAATGATATCTCATGAGTTCAGAATACCATATCTGAATAATTAAAGAAATAAATAATATAATATTAAATATTAATATATAATATTAATATATATAATATTAATATATTAAATTTTGTAAAATTTTTAATTTTGGAGAAAAAGTTTAAGGCCAAGGGTTAACGTTTTCAAAAAACAATAGATTTTTTCCATTTGGAACCATAAGCAATACAACTGTGGGATGTAATGACGAAAATCGACAAATCTTTAATAGGGAAATCCTAATAATTCTGGTAATTCTTTTCTACACTGGGTTACGAGGGCCGTAACAAAATCTGCCGACCTAATAAAGAAATTACAAAAAATTTCTAAAAATGTTATTTATTTCTCAACATAATATCCTTTTAGCTTGAAACACTTTTCCCAGCCATATTCAATAGCTTCGATTCCCTGTTTATAGTAAGAACTGTCTAGCTCCTTAAAATAGCCATCAACCGCAGCCTCCACCTCTTCATTGTTGGCAAATCTTTTACCACCGACCGGAGTGGACTCCTCAATTGCTCGATCACTACGGTGTTCGCCTGGGTAGCTCGTACGGACTCATCTTAACTCTGCCACCGAATATTTTATAGTCATAGACGACGGATTAGACTCCCGCAGAGTAGAATCTAGCTCGGCTTTAATATTGGTTAGAGTGACCCTTTCAAATGAAAGCATTGAATTACATAACGGTGATCAATTTCCTCCATGTTTACAAATTCAGTTATATATGTTATTTTTGATGGTTCGAAAAAAATACTAAACAACGTGGTGCCTTGTTACTTAAAACATATGTTTTATAATGTGGTTAATTTTCGAAAAAGTAATGTTTTTCAAACTATTGCCGCCATCTATACGTCAGGTGGGCTAAGTTTTAAACCGCTTTTGACTACACAAATGAATTAAAAGCGGCATAGCATTAAATTTAGATTAATATACTTTCATGCAGTAATTTAATATAATTTTTGACAGCATTAGGTCTTTCATACATACAAACTTAAATAACGAGTAAAGAATTTAGTGCACTAAAAGAAGAATGAGAAAAAAGATGTGTCAAGTTCAAGAGTTATTCCATTTGTTGACAGCTCGCTGTGTTGGTGGTATTTGTTTAGTTGCACCAGGGTTGCCATTTTAGCATAATGCATGCTATATTTAGCACTTTTTGCAGATTTAGCACTCAAAATTTATAAAAAAGTGCTTAATGCGAGATAATAAATTGAAAACTTGTTCGTTTTGTGCAAGCTCTACCTTTGGTAGATATACAATACACGCGTTTTGTTTTTATTCTCCTTTTTCTTTTTACACTTGTTCTGTTTTATTTAAAAACAAGATGTAAATGGGAAGTAAACTAAGACCGTAGTTTGTCTTTTTTACAAGTGCGATTAATTTTTTTTTCAAAACGTGTTCTGATGATGGGAACCTAGAAAATTCCCGAAATAGATCTATCAACACATTATTGAAAGTGGTCAATTAACAAATTTGAAAACAAAAACTCTATAGATTGTTTGTTAGGACAATATCCTAATAAAGAAATATAGAGTATGGCCTCGATCTTGAATAATTTTCATTTTCATTAAAAAAACAACTTTAGCAACTCAAAGTGTTTTTTAAATTTAAAAACAAAAATAACTGAAATTTTTTAAGTGTGACTGTAAAATACGAGGGCAGATCAATAAGTCCGTGACTTTTTGAATTAAACACAGTTTTTTTTTGCAAAAATAAAATTATTTTTCAACATAATGTCCTTTTAGCTCAATACACTTGGTCTAACGTTTATCCAATTTTTGTATCCCTTCCAAAAAATAGGATTTTTCAAGGTCCATAGGCATTTCTTGGCCATATGAGGTCGTTTTTTTTTTTAAATCCTCGTGAAGTCGGTCCAATAAGTTGGCATAATATTCGCCGTTTATTGTTTTTCCCGTTTGAAGGTAATCGATGAGGATTACCCCGCGTGTATCCCAAAAAACTGTTAATACCACCTTATTGGCCACGATTACGTTTATGGTCAATTGAGGGCAAACCCAACTGATCATTCAAAATCGAAACCACACGTCATATGAAATGCCTATGGCATCAACAATCTCACTCGCTTTTACTCTTCGATCGGCCAACACCATATTGTGGATTTTTCGACATTTTCGGCTATATTAAACTAAATTGGCCGTCCAGAACGTTAAGCTTCAGTTGTACTTGTGCGACCACAACGAAAGTCAGTAAACCACTTTTGTACCATTGAAATCGATGGTACAGAGCCCCATAGTATTTATCAAGCTTTTCCTTGACGCAAAAAATAATGTTTAATGAGCTCTCGAAATTCACTTTTTTCATTTTTAAAAAACTCCACGAGGTTGTATGTTTTGAACAGCTGTTAAACGCTAAGTAAATGACGGAACTTGCTCAAAATTTGACAGTAGTCTATTAACAGGTGGTACTTGATGGGAGCAGTGTTACATTTCATATAACTACGGGGGAAGTTCGAAAAGTCACGGCCTTATTGATCCGCCCTCGTAACTGTTATTTAATAAATCCCATTTGAAAACCAAGTTGAAAATGCTGTATTAACGAAAGAAATATTTGGACTGGGCATAAGTAAAGAATATCACCAAGAATTTACAATTTTAAAGCATTAACAAGTCGATTTATCATACATGAATTTTTACAAAATCAAAATAACTTTTAATTTTCAACGGTAATTCTAATTGGTAATTGTTTAAAAAACAAAAATAAATTTACGTTCTGATTTTCTAAAATTAAATTCATAATTATTAGGGGCTCTGATATCAACATAGCAGAATTCTTTTAAAATACTTTTTGGTGCCCTTATTACTTCTGGATTTACTAATAAATTTCACCACTTAGGAGTTATATCTCCATAACAGAATTCTTTTAATTTCTGCTATAACTTTGAAGATTTACAGATTCCTTCCAGAAATTATTTTATTAAGATGCACTATAACCTGTGCCAATTTAGTAGTTGGACAATTTAAAAACGCTTGTAGTTAAAAAAATAATTATTTGTTTTTTGAAAAATTATTTTTTTTTATAACAAGTTATAGACTATAAACTATTAATTCACATTTTGTAGAGACGGTCCGCGATCTTCTATTTGGCGTATTTTATGATTGATACTTTTATACGATATTCAGGTAAATTTTTTTTTTAAAGTTTTTGGCATAAAATACCACAAAAGCACTCAATTGAACGTGTTTTATTGTTTTAGACATGAAATATAATTTTACTGCAAGCTATGAAATCACAGTTTTTTTATAAGCGCTAAAATCCTCGCTTACTTTGCCCAAATGTAAAGCTTCCAAGTGAGAGTTCGCCGTATAAAAATTATGGCATATGTAAGCAAGTTTGTAAGGGCTTCTTTTTGGCTTACTACCTTACAAAACTGTTTGCATGTAAGCGTAGTTTTTTACTGGGATGATATACACACTGGTAATATTTTGCACAATAGCAAAAGTTGTAGAAGAATATTGCGATATTGCGTAGTGTATGGGCACCCCAAGAATTAAAAGAAAATGAAAAATATGCTTTTGTTCCAAAATATGCTCAAAAATAAGATTTTTGACCAAAAAACATAATCTTAAGAATCCAATAAATATTGTCTTAAGAGTGTAATATATTTATATTTATACAAGGTGGCGCAAAAGTAATCCTCCTATCAGAAAATGCTATAAATTTTGCGATTGGCCCCTAATGTCAGTTCTGTTTTGACATTTGTGTAATAAACACATGCGAAATACACGTTAATAAACAATGTTACGCTACACTGCTCCAGAACGCGGAATATTGGTGACTATTTATTTAACCAATAATCGGTCAAATTTTCATCAAAAATAATCATGATTGATGAGGCCCATTTCCATCTTAGCGGGTACGTAAATAAGCAAAATTTACGCTTCTGGGGCACTGAAAATCCGCGTGTAACCCACGAAGAGCCATTACACCTGCTCAAAGTCACTGTATGGTGTGCTGTTTTCGCTGGAGGAGTCATCAGACCTTTTTTCTTCGAAGACGTCGCGGGCCAAACGGTTACTGTTAATGGTGAGCGCTACAGAGCAATGATCAACGAGTTCTTTTTGCCGCAACTCGATGAATTGGGATTGGAAAACATGTGGTTCCAACAGGACGGTGCAACGGCACACACTGCACGTGCCACAACCGATGTGCTGAAGGATGCATTTCCCGGTCGCCTAATCTCCCGTTTTGGCGATTTGCACTGGCCAGCAAGATCGCCTGATTTGACCGCTCCAGACTTCTTTTTGTGGGGCTTTTTGAAGTCGCGGGTTTATGTCAACAAGCCTCAGACTCTTACAGCTCTTAAAGACAATATCCGTCAAGAATGTGAGGACCTATCGCAGGAAGTTTTGGCCAAAGTGATGGAAAATGCCATAAAAAGGGCTAAAATGACAATCAACTGTGGCGGCGGCCATTTACATGACATCATATTCTTCACTTGATGTAAAAAAAATTAAAATACCAAATAGAAATAATCCACAAGAAGAATCAAAGTTTTTAATTTTTTTTTTTTAAATTACAGCCAAAAAACATCGGAAGGTTATTTTTGCGCCACCTTGTATCTATATTTATCTTTATATAATATTATTTTATACCCATATTATTAAACGTTACCCTAATCTATTTTGGAAATATTGAATTTTTTAAATTGGAAATACAACAACTATTTCATAGATCTTGTATTTCCAAGGATACCGTTATCTTAGTATTTAAGCAGGACTAAAATTCAATAAAGAAACACAATTTGTCAAGACACAAATCATAAAACGTCTTATTCTTTTGGCATATAAATCTGCCAGTAAAAAACCCAGTTTGGCATATCAATCTGCCAAACTCAAAAAAACTGAATACCAGTGGCGTTAATTAGCGCCGGTAATATTTAATACCAACCTACTCACCCGATACTACTCCGGACATATTACAAGAGCAAAATATGCGAAAACATGAGCTAATTAATCTATGCCAGAATTCTTCACTTGTAACGAAATTGATAAATAAATTATATATTTTTAATACGATGCACAGGAGAAAATATGTTAAAGTATATTTTTGGTTGCCCTAGTTAAAGTCAATAAATATAAACCAAGTTTAGTTCAAAAGTGTAAATATCAAGGATTAAAGTTTTATATTAAAAAATTAAATATTTTAATGATCCTTACAACGTCATTAATATCCTTTAATATTTGAGCTATTAGTATATTTAAAATTGCTCAATTTTTAAGCATTTATTTCGAAAAAAATGTCTTACATTTTTAACATCTTTTGCAAAAGAAATTTCAGCAGTTTTCTAGCATTTTCCTTCATCTAACACTTTCTAGCACTATTTTTTCCACGACCTAGCACTCTTCAACATTCATTTTATGGCAACACTGAGTTGCACTTATTACAAACATCATACGAGACGCTTTAAGTGATGAATGGGTAATATGCATGTTTGTTGTTAAATATTTTTTCTTGGATTTTAAGTGAAGTTTATGTCACTTGTAGAGGGCATTTTTGTTTTCTTGTCTAAGGGTACTTTTAATGAAGAAATGTGATTAATTTTGACGTTTAAGAGATTTATGATGTTTGAACAGAAATAAATATTATTACACATTTACTTACACATTTTTTGTTTTACACTGTGATCTTAAAGACTAAAGAGTTTAATAATGGATTTGTTGAAATAAGAATTAAAAAGTGTAACAACCCAGCAACATTTTTTAGAACTGGTTCTTTTGTCACCGGTTGCATAGAACCGTTGCCTGGAAGTCAAATTGTAAGTCTTCACTGTCCCAGAACCAGTTCGATAACTGTTTCTAGAACCAGTTCTAAGGCAACCTTTTCTTGTTTGGAGGTAAATTTTATGTAATTAAGTGTATGGCCGTATTAAATTAAATAAAACTATATAAAGTTCCATATTGTTTTTTTTTAATCGAGTAATAAATCTTTTGCATTTATTTCAAAATCAATATATATTGCAAAATCTTTAATCGCAGGTATTTAAACATTTGTTGAATTGAATTATGTATTAATTGATATATAATATTTTATATTCAATTATCATATTGTATTAATTATTATGTAAATTCAAAATTATAATGTTATATTAGTAAATATATATACACTCACAATATTATTGCGTTAAAACTACTAAAAAATACCTATAAAATTAATTGAAAACACAATTGAGAAAGGACTACTGATTTTTAATTATATTCAAAATATGTTGATAATTATTTGTAAACATTATTTAAAAAGCGATAAACAAAAGAAAGTATTTTAAAAGAATTTTTAATATTTAACGGACAAGACCTTAAAAAATGATTATTTTGGTTTTTTTTATATAAAAGTTTTTTTTTATTTGATATAATTTTTATCATATGGGAAAACAGTGGACATTTGAGTGAGGTAAGTTTATAAAAATAGAACTGTTGTGTTGTTGGAGTTGTACTTCTGAGATTACGTATGCAAGAACAAAACACAGTGTATTGAATAAAACTAGTTTTAATCACAACAAACCTCGACCTGACGATAGATCAGTGCGCTAAAGCGATCTGTTTAAAGTGTAGTGCGAGTGCATGTGGCATTAGAAATCAGCTTATCTATACCACGGTCAGTGATTGCACAGAAAATTTCGTATAGACGCAATCGAACAAATAAAAACATAACAAATATTACATTATTAAAAAAAAAAAACAGCTTCAATACCAGAAACTGCGCAGTCTGATTCAGAAAATTGAAAATTTACAATGTAGTTATGATTTTTAGAAAATACACTCATTCTTCTATACCACGCCTTTCACAATTAAAATTAAATAAAATTGCATATTAATTATAGTATTAATTGCAATTGTCTGAAAAAGACGTTAAAATTCAAACTAAAAAAAAAAAATGCAAATTATGTTTTTTTCGACGTATAATGGTGCAATGAAAATGAAAATTATTCAAGTTCAAGGCCATACTCTATATTTCTTTATTAGGATATTGTCCTAACAAATAATCTATAGAGTTTTTTGTTTTAAAATTTATTATTTGACCCTTTCAGGAATGTGTTGATAGATCTATTTCGGGAATTTTCTAGTTTCCCATCATCAGCACACGCTTTGAAAGAGGTAACAATCCCATGCCAAACATCAAACATTTATATAAACTAGTTTTCTCACTAAATGAGAACTAATATATGAGCTCGAAGTTAAAGATTATCACCAATGATCAAAAAATAAATTGTAAACTTGTTTGTTATGTGCAAGGTCCACCTCTGGTGGATATTCAATACACTTTTTTTTTGCTTTTTTTCCTTCTTTTGTTTTCCGTTTATAAACCAAAACAGGGGGAGTAAACTAGACTGTACTTTGTCTTTTATACAAGTTTGATACAATTTTTATTAAAAAAAAATTATGCTTTTATCGACCTTTAATTGTGCAATGATTTATATTTTGATCAGTGGTGATAATGTTTTACTTCGAGCTCATATAATATATATTAGTTCTCATGTAGTGACTGAACTAGTTTATATGAAAGTTTGATGTTTGGCATGGGATTGTTACCTCTTTCAAAACGTGTTCTGATGATGGGAACCTAAAAAATTCACGACATAGATCTAGCAACACATTCCTGAAAGGGTCAAATAATAAATTTGAAAACAAAAAACTCTATAGATTATTTGTTAGGACAATATAATAATAAAGAAATATAGAGTATGGCCTCGAACTTGAATAATTTTCATTTTCAGTTTTTTTTTTTTTGTGATTACAAAACAGAGCACAAATCAGTGTTTGTATTTGTTTGAATGTTTGAATGTAAATTCAATTGAAATAATTGTGAATTTAAACAAACTATTTTAGAAAAAAATTATTTTTTTAGTTATTGGAAATTTTTTTTGAAAGTGAAAACAAAAAATAAAATCTAATTTTAACTGCCAATATTTTACTACTAACAAAAGTACGTGCTGTTAGAAAAAATTCTAAAACATATTTCTATATATTTTAATTGATTCTTCATTTGAAAACAAGATTAACGTATAACTTCATAAATGAAATTGAATCGGCAATAGAATAAATATGTTGTGAGTGTAGTCCTGTTTACAATTTATGACAACAATACCACTAATTTGCATAAAATATTTTAGGCATAATGCATTTAACAATATAAGGAATTAAACAGAACATATATATTAACCCTTTTTATACAACTCATCGATCCCGTGGACATTTTTTTTTTGTGCACTTAACGGATAACTTTTTTTCAAATTATAAAATAAAGTTTTTACATTTTAACAATTTTTCAATACGTTTCTAACCAAGTTAGCATATAACATTTATAACATCGGTATTCCTTATTTAAATTAGAAATTTTTCCAAAATGTTCTATTCAAAATTTCAAAAAAATTTTTTTTTATTAATTATATGGCAACCCAAAGGCAATAGTTTTAAATTTTTTTTTTTGATATGTGTAGATAAGACTTCGGATTAACACATACTTTTTACTGCGTTATTATATCTCTTCTTATCCAAAATTATTAGGCCTTAAAATTAGGTGTGGCTTTAAGGCAACGGCGGTGCAAACTGGGTTAAGTAAATAATATAATAGTCCGTCAACATTGACTGTCAGACATCCCCAATTTGAGGAAATATTTTGTACACAATGTCATTGATGCAACATGAGCCAGTAAACGATGGAATGTGTTATATGCGATTAAAGGGTAAATTCCGGAACATTTCAATAATTTCAGTATATATACCAACAGAAGATAGTGATGAAATTAATGAAGATAAGTTCTATGATATATTATCTACATGCTGCAACAAGTTTAGTAGACACGACTTTAGTAATCATACTTGCACTATGGGCAAAGGAACATGTCCCGTACCAATTAATTGTTATAGCGGTTTAAGAAAAATTTCCAAAATCGAAAACTTTGCACACGGGGCGCCACGTGTTAATGCTATCAGATTTTTATCAAATTCGCACTATCTAAATTTTAGACATAGTTATACAACAATCGCAACTATAATTGATAAAAGTCAAAAGTTGAAAAAGAGCAGCTCTAATGCTCTTGAGCATAAATGATTTTGAGTTATTAAAAAAAAAAAGCAAAAAAATCTAAGCGACACTTTGCTGTCCCGAAATATAAACATACTGTAGTTTGTCCAATAGAAATTGGCGCTAAGGTCTTTTTTGTTTTTTATGATATTCGTAACGGTACTTCCTAGAGTTATGACGTTTTGAGGAATGATGGAAATGATCGAAAAATAAATATTTTCATCAAAAACCGAAAATCGGTTAGGGCTCGATATGTAAGAACAAATCCAGACAGAAAACTAAAACCAAACAGGAAATTCTTAAAAGATAGAAGGTGTTGCCACTTTTTGAATTAGCTTTTCTGTTATTGTATATTATACTCAGAAGATACCAACACCAACACTAACAAACACAAATATTCTATTTTTAGAATTTTGTTTATTTTTCTAATCTCCTCCGTCTCTATATCACAACGTAACCAGATTGACGTTTGGTTTTTACGTTCACGTATAGCCCACTTTGCGTTAATGTTGAGACATCGCCACAGGACAAATTTTGTAATGGAATTTAGTACAGTGTTATTTTAATGTCATATAGACAGTCGCAGTTAATTTTTAATTAATATGCATTAGACAAATTTAATTTAGAAAGGTTGAGGTTAAGAAGAAGAATAGACGTTTTTCTGTAAAAATTATAAACACTATTAATTTTCAAATCACAAGTTAAAATTTTACACGAAATTTGAACAATACCTAATTATATGAATTATATGAATTTTATGATAATGGAGATGTTACAAACTTCGCAATTTCATACCCATACATTGTCTGTAGTTATGGAGGTGTTAATTTGAAAAATTCTGAATTTTTACATTTTGAATTATTAAAATGACCCTTAAAGTAATAATTTGAGCCACGAATTATTTTTTTAATATCATCAAACTCTTGAGAAGTCATTTATCCGGTTTTGTATAAATATGACACAAGAAAAAGTACAAATTTTTATGTTTCATAAACTAATTTTTTGAATAAAATCCATCTCACACTTCCAGTGCTCAGAAAAATTTGCGAAATTTTCAAAAATTATGCCCGCTCCAAAAGCTTAGGCTTAGGTCATGTATAAACATGACACAAGAATAAGTGTGCTCAGAAATATTTCTGAAAATTTTTAAAAGTTATGACCGCTCCAAAAGCTTAGGCTCAGAGAAATTTTCAAAAATTATGCCCGCTCCAAAAGCTTAGGCTGGATCCTCCACTACTATAAATCTTAAAGGATACAAACATATTCAAATACGACGTGTTTCGCGGATTTGGGTTACAAATGATTTCTGCGTTGATTCGCGATGTGAGCATAAAAGTTCGCAAACTATCGAGCATATTAGTCAAAAAATTATTTAAAATATGTCTTATTTTGGCCCACTAATGCAACTTTTATGGTGAAACCGTGAAAAAAAAACCTTTTTAGAAATTACAGTTTATGCCCAAAAAACGATTTATACACTCTCAAGAACTTTTCCATAAAAAATCAACAGTTATTTAAAAAGTTTATCGTTAAAGTTGTTTCAATACAGTTTAATTACCAAAGAAATATATTTTTTAACTTTCTGTCTGTTATTCAACAAACAAAATTAACAAAAAAAAAAACGGACTTTCGGTTACAGTTAAAATATTCAGTTAAAATTTTCTATTTAATCTATTGTTTTTATGGATTTTGTCAATTAATTTTTCACCAGTTGAAAATAAACTAAAAAATTAAAATGGTTTTAAACGAAAAGTAAGTAGTCCTTTTTTAACTGATTTTCTAGTAGTCTTTACGGAAAAAATATTGTGAGTGTATTATTAATATAGTATTGCCCATAAGTTGGTGACACAGGTAAAATTTTTTCAAAAAAAAAAAATAAAAATGTTATAAGCCTAATAATCACTAATATGGTAATGCTTTTCTACACTGGGATGGCTAACGGTTTGTTAAGAAAATATTTGGAACTTGATTTAGAACATACAATAGGGGGTTCTTTGGGGGTGCTTAGTTTATATCCATGCAAGTCCCTGTATATTGGTAAAACATTTAAAAACCCACTTAAAAACATAAATCTTAAAATTTCTATTTTTTTATTTAGTGTTTGTATCCCCAAAGTTTTTCTTTGTGAAATTTCTAAGATTACCATTTTTATTATGAAAAGACCCAAAGAAAACGTAAATACATACAAAGAAGTAATAAAAAATGCAGACTTAATTCAATGTCATTGTAATAGATGATGTTTTAGATAGTAAAAATGAAACTCTTATGTATTTTATTTTTATATTATCTACAAGGATATATTTTATTATAACAATGATCATAAGTTGACACACACAGAGAAAAGTTTAGCTATTTGCCAACTGAAATTTGGTTACTAGAACTCAAATTCGGTTATTACGAATTTCTGTTGTTTGGTTCAACTGAACATTAGTTTTCACAAAAAAGTTCGGTTAATTCAACTGAATTTTTGTTACAACACCCAAAATATTCTGAAATCTACTGTAAGTATCGTTGTACTAGCTGAATTTATAAGTTGTTACCATTAAAATACACTTTTTTTCGGTTGGCACTTTATTTCTCTGTGTGCAACATTATCATTTTTTTTTTTTGCGAAAGCTACGTAAACATTTCAAAACCATATTGAAGTTATATGTTATCCTCTGAACATGTTTAGAAAACTGTCAATTATGGCTTGACAATGTATGACCATCGATATATATATTGCGTATACAATAAGGCCATGTATAAACAATTTATTATTTATTACTCATTTTTTTTTTTTTTTTGTTATTATGACTTTATAATGTCAGCTAATATAAACCAAATAAAAATGAATGACAAAACAGTTTCTATTCTATTTTTAAGTAAGTTTAGTGAATAAACCAAAAGCGACACGAGACCATAAATTATGTTTTTACGGTAGGCAATGTTTTTAACCTTCAAACGGTACACAGATGAAAATTTCAAGACGCTCTACTTTTTCTACAAGTATTTTTAATATTTCTTTTATTAACGTTAAATATGTCTACAACGTCGCAAATTTAGCACAAAAACCCATATTGGTCTGCATACAGGATTGGGCGAGTCTTGAGAAAGTTGAATTGGTGCGAATTCGCACCAGATTACCGTTTGTGTGTGTCAAATGGTGGTCTATAAAAATAATAAAAAAGTGATTTTTGTGTTTAAAAAAATTAATTTGATTAAACGATAAGTAATTTTGTTAATTTTGTTAACCCTTAAACGGTACATATGTGTTAATTCGCACCAATGTAAATTATGCGCTTTATTAGACTGGCCCACGCTTGTATGAAAATATAAAAGTATATTGCAATTCTTTCTCTACAAACTTGCTTTTATTCCTTTTATCAAAATATACGTGTATACCAAAAATTTGATCAATCGGACGATATTTAGAGGTCGCTATAAAATCCGACTATTGAGTTTCATCTCTTATGTTACATGCAATTACTAGTGTTTCAGCGTGAATGTTTTTGTTTATATATTTCTGACTGTGTATTCCTGTTTTGCGCTGTATTCATATAATTTGGTCATTGTAAATACTACTCTCACTCTTTTCTATGATCTTAACTACACTCAAAAAAATAAGTTAGTACAAAAGTTAGTAAAAAGTCTTGTAAATCAGGTATACGATTTTTTAGCAAATTTTTTTGCTAAAATCGTGTTTTCAGCAAAAATTTTTGTTATACTTATTCAGCACTTAACTGATTTATACTAATGCTTTACTAATATATTAATGTTTTACTAATTAATTTTGCTAAAAAAAATTGTGCTGATAAGCACATTAATAGTGTGGACGACAACCAGATTGAAAGATATACGCAGAATAAAGCAGATGTCGCGGCATGTCAAGATGTAGTAGAGAAGAGGAAAATGATACTAAAAAGTACAACTCTAAAAAGACATATAAAAAAATCAACAATGGAAGATTTTTGTATCTGTTTTTCATACATAAAACAAAATTGAGTATTAAAACAACTTAAATTTTGCATTGTCACCGGCTTGTGAAAATAATTGTCTTTTAATTAAATAAAAGACAAAATAAAATATTTAAATTTAATATGTATTCCTAACTTAATGTTTTTAGATTAAAAATCTAGTGTGGTCAAATTGCAAATAAACATATACAGACATGTAGACAGAGTAAAGCGAAAGACAAAGACACACATCTTAGGTAGATTTTTATGGTTCCTTTTTCTTATTGCAAAAAAAAGAGTTGTTTTTTTTCGTTTCGTTTGTTTTTGTTTATTTTTTCTTTACGTTTCTATAATTATCTTCGGCAGTTGCGTCCTTTAAAAGAAAGCATCATTTAGACTACCATTGATGTAAGTAGTTGAAAGAAAATTTTTGTTATGTTATATATATTTATTTCTATATATTTTCAGATATTAAATTAATTCATGTAGTCAATGTGGGAAAATGAAAATTTTTATATTTCGTAATTATTGTAAATTATTTTTAAAAGAATCACAAAAATATGTTTTATGATTTTCAGCAAATAAATTAACTAAATTACAATTTTTCTACAAATTTTGTGCATTTTTTTCAGTCTACTAAAATTCAGCAAAAAATTTATTAATTTTTAGCAAGGCATTTTTATTTCTAATCCACTAAGTGTTAGCAAAACTTTTGCTGAATCTACTAATTTTGTTGCTAAAAATCAGCTCGCTGATTTTCAGCAAAAGATTTTGCTGACATTAGCAATTTTTTTGCAAGCACCCTCCTGACTAAAATTTTGCTGACTCAGCAAAATTTTTTGCTGACTTTACAAACTTTTTTTTTTGAGTGTAGCTCTAAATTCATGAAAATTCAAATGGACCCATCCCTCTCTACAATTATATAATGCATTCTGAAGGCAGAATTAAAACGAATAAAAATAATAAGTTAAAATAAAGTTACCCAGCAAAACCACACATTACCAAATCATGGGTAAAGTAATGTATCGCCATAGGGCTTCACGCATTACATTACGCCTTACTCCATTGATGAATTTTACAGGCGATGAGCCCAAAAATAACGGGTGGACTCATTACCTTGTAGGGGGTAACGCAATTGGTTACTTATATAGTTACATGGTGGGAAAAAGTAATGTTTCTATAAATAGATTTTCATTTAAAAAAATGCATAAAAATTTTTTTTTTACAGAAACATTACCAACTGAAATATCGATACATATAATATTTTATTGCTAAAAATGTAAATGAGTTGTTGTGCTTCGTGTTATCGATCGTTATATCAAAAATATACACCTTACCATCATGATTATAAAAAATCACAAAGTAATGTGTCTATAAATAAATTTTCAAAAATATATATTAATAATTACTTTACGTTAATAATTCATGCATTTTGTAATTGATGATCGGTAAGTCATTATTTTATGTTTTGAAGGGCGTTGTGGTGTAATGGTTAGCGCGTTGGACTTTGACACAGAAGGTCCCGGGTTCGATCATCGGTGCCGGCAACATCAAAATAATATGTATGAGTTTTTTCTATCCCTCATACGTATCGCAATGTCCACCTTCGGTGTTCCCATAGCAATTAACCCCACCGAAGTAAAATAATGAATCAGGGCTATGAACCAAAAAGCTTCAATAAGTTTGCCAACTCTCCATCAGGTGGCGAGCAACAACTGTTCTAAGACTTATCATCTCGCGCAATTACAGTGTTGCCATGTCTGAAGCCCTTCATCTTTCCCCCCCTTTCATCTCTATAATATCCCTTTCCAAAGAAAGCAACACACTAAATATAGGAAGTATTTCCTGAGTGTTGCCTCTCTTAAAAAAAAATAAAATTGAAGGTAATCCATTAGTTTTCTATTATCGGTAACTCATTACTTCTTATTGGAAAATAATGATACAGGTAAGGAGTACACATTACAAGGTAATGCATTACTTTATCCACCCATTACCAAAGTTTTGCTGGGTAATTCAAGTGTACTTATTGCTATGAGTTTAAACTTGTTTAAAGTAATTTGGCCTCCTAACCAAGACTGTAAGGTCAAAAACGTTCCACCGACTCGTCTTTCCGAGTTATGTACCATTCTTTTTTAAATCCTCTTATTGGAAATGGGATGAATTTGAAATCTTTTAAATTTTTTATGGAATTGAGTCCCACATATGTTTGACTCTCATTTGAGTAAAACACTACCGGGAAAAGTTCAAGGGTATTTTGGAACACCGAAGTGTTTCGGAAATGGCGTTTTCTTGAAATTATACTTACAACATTCAGATTTGTTTAAAAATTTTGACATATTAAAAGCATGTTTATATATGCACTTCAGCAAATAAAACAAGGAATCAAACTTTGGAATTCATTAAGCAGATCTAGAAATATATGGAAAATAGGCCAAAGTTTTGAACCAAATTTTTCTTTAAAGTACACGAGTTATATATTTCGGGAGGCTGATTTAATTATGATAGCTTGACTTCAGATTCGTATTTATTAGTCCAAATTACTTAAAAAAAAAGCTTTATTATAAACCTGTGCATAAAACTTAATATATCCATATAAAATTTTAATTTCTGTTAAATTTTAGGCATAACTATGAAATTTAGCATACGATTGACGCTTTCTAATGATTCAAAAATAATAGCTTTGAAATTACCCACAATTTGACATATTAAAAAATATTATTAAAAAAATAAATATTATTTTCTTTCTAAAATCGTACTTTAAAAAAAAAAACAATTTTTAAAGCCGATATCTGAGTAATTTAATGCAATTTTTGCATAATTAGGCAACGTTTTTGCATTTTCAGTAATTCTACACTAAAATCATTTATCATACTTATACCTTGCTTCAAATCCTAAGGTGAAAATCAAAAATCTCAATTCTTATGCGGGGTGCCTTCTTTATTTTGTTTCGCATAAACAAATTCAGTTTTAAAATGAGCATTTTTTTTTTAATACACGATCTTCAAGAACTGAAAAATCTTGTTGGTTTTTTATGGAGATAAATGTGAATATTCTGCTTTAACTCCATACATCTTTAAAATATTCAAGAAATACAATTAAAGTACTGGTAAATCCCTTTCCTCATAATCACACCAGTGTGTTATACATGTCAGAAATGTATTGTATAAAGCAAATGTATAATGTATGTGTGCAAAATGCGTTTCACATATGTCAAAATATCGACACACATTTTTTGACAAACTTTTTTTTTTAAATATTTCATAAAGTTACCACATGTCTTAACACAAGTGTTGTGTAGACAAATAAGAGTAAACAAAGCTTAGCATTATGGAAAAAATAAATAATCAAGGAAAAAATATCTGTTTAAATGTTTTTCTAGTGTGTGTCGATAGCAGTAGGAACAGCCAATTGATTTTTCTGCTATAATTTTTTCACAGACAGAGAATTTAACACACTTTTCATTATACTTGTGTAAAGTAAAGTATAAACACATGTGTTATAATGCAAACGGGGCTTAAAGAGCAAAGAAAATTACATAGTTTTGTTAACAAATTTGTTAACTTTTTTAACTAAAAAACTAAAGTAGATAAAGTAATATGAAATTTATTACAGTATTTTACAAAAAATAAGTATTTAGACTTTGTAATTTTTTAATATTATTTTAATGATGGTCATTTGTAGAGCAAACTATTCGTTATTAAACAAAGAAAAGTTCAACGCATTTGGTGATATAGTAAAACCAAAAATTAATATTTTAAATTTAATTTGATTATTATCAAGAAAATAAAATCGTGACCCCGGATCTAATGAAAAGTATCAAGACAACTTTTAAATTTTTTATAACCGAAATTTCAAAAAATGGAAATTTTGCTGATTTTGACAATTTATTAGGGATATAAAATAAACGACTTTTAAAAATCGGCATGAGGAGTTGGATCTGAAATTTATTTAATTATTTTTTAAATTTTATTCTTTACAAATTCGTTTAAAACTGTGGGCAAATTTGCTCGAAAAAAGTCCAATTCCCCCACTGTGCTGTGTACCGTTTACATATGCTGATGTGCAGTACCGGTTGAGGGTTAATAAACATTTTATTATTAATGCTTTATTAATGTAAAAACCACAATTGGTGTTCATCTAAGATTTAAATTTATTACATTTGAACCTATTAAGGAATTTGTGCTACCAATTAAATTAATTTTATAGCCATACTTTGTGTTTTAACTAAAAATTATAGAATAACACACGTCGACAAGCTTCCTTAGTTTGAATGGCGTAATGTGATTTATATACTCTTTGATAACTACAAATCCGGCATCCAAATTTTTCCATCAAGACACAATTTTGAGAAACCCTCGGTAAAAGTTGCCAAAATGGCTATTTCGCCTCTTTAGGCTCTTTTGTGATGTTTTTTAGCATATGATTGACGCATTTTAATGATTAGGAATAAAGATATTGTAATTATCTTGAAGATACCGCAATGAAATTCTCTAAAACTGATTGCTAAAATAGCATAAAGATACATTTATTGAATACATTCTACAAAAAAAAAATAATACATTTTTTATATGAAATTGAGCAAAAGACAAAATAACATATATTAAAAATGCAATTTAAACAAAGTTGGTGTAATAATTTCGACGGTTTTCGCCGACATTAAAAAGAGGAAAATTAAAAGTTTATTTCGTGACCGTAAAATCAATTAAAACTGGTCTGATGCATGACATAGGCTAAAAAATAGGCATAGGCATAGGCTAAAAAAAAAAATTATTTTGGCTCAAAAAAATATAACACAGAAAATAACTTATTGCGTCCGATTTTTATGATAAAAGGAATAGTACGAGGGCGGATCAATAAGTTCGTGCCTTTTTTAATAAAACACAGTTTTTTTTGCAAAAAAAAAAAATAGTTTTTCAACATACTCTTCTTTTAGCTCAATACACTTAGTCCAACGTTTCTCCAATTTTTGTATCCCTTCCAAAAAAATAGGATTTTTCGTGGTCAATAAAATAGTTATTTCTTGGCCATATGGATTCGTTTTTTTTTTTAATCCTCGTTCATTCGGTATAATAAGTTGGCACAATATTCGCCGTTTATTGGTTTCCCCTTTTGAAGGTAATCGATGTGGATTATCCCGCGTGCATCACAAAAAACTGTTGCCATTACCTTATTGGCCACGATTACGGTTATGGTCTATTAAGAGCAAACGCGGCACCCATCTTGCATACAGCTTTCTTAAACCCAACTGATCATTTAAAATCGAAACCACACTGCCATATGAAATGCCTATGGCATTAACAATCTGACGCACTTTTACTCTTCGATGCACAGGGACATACCACGGAACTGTAGAGCTGATGAGCCTGCAAGGCTAGGAACCACCCTGCAAGTTTCTGCGGAATTTGCAGGAGTTGGTATTCCCCTAGCAACCTGTAAACTGAACAATCGGCTCTACTCCGAGAGCGCGACTGACCTTAGATGGGCTATTGGCGTGACTTGTGTGGTGACAAGGCACATCTGGCCGGCTCTGGATCTGGGGCGAACGAAGGCGCTCCTGTTGCTTTCCAGGGCGGAAATCTCTGACATGGTTGCGGTGAGAACCGGCCACTGTCTTATTGGCAGGCGCGCTCGTAGGTTGGGGGTGTTATCGCCTGACTTCTGTAGGAGCGGCGGGGACGAGGAGAACACTTTCTCTGTTCATGTCCTGCGCTGGCGCTACGTAGGAGGGCCTCACTTGGATCGGCGTTCTTTCACGATCTTGGGGATCTTTCAGGTGCTGGTATTCCGCACCTCCTTAGCTTCGTAAGGAGCTCTAACTGGTTCAACGGTGGAGTCTGATCGGTAATCCGTCAGTCTCGTGGCATCACAACGTACCTCAGAGTCTAAGTGTGCTGGTGCTCACGGAGCCGGCTACCACGCCGACCTAACCTAACCTACTCTTCGATCGGCCAACACCATTTTTTCGACATTTTCGAGTGTATTGACCTCAATTAGCCGTCCAGAACGTTCAGCGTCATTTGTACTTGTGCGACCACAAACAAAGTCAATAAACCACTTTTTGGCATTGAAATCGATTGTGCAGAGTCCCCATAGTATTTTTCAAGCTTTTCCTTGGTTCGATTGACGGGTTTTTCTCGCAAAAAATAATGTTTAATGAGCACTCGAAATTCACTTTTTTCCATTTTTAAAAAAATCCACGAGGTTGTATGTTTTGAACAGCCGTTAAACGCAAAGTAAGTGATGGAACTTGCTCAAAATTTGACAGTAGTCTATTAACAAGTGGTACCTGATGGGAGCAGTGTTGCATTTCATATAACTACGTGGGGAGTTCGAAAAGTCACGGACTTATTAATCCGCCCTTGTAATTACGACCCCTGATTTAAAGAGTGTTGCATATGCTAAAAATAAATAAATTAGGGAACAACATATTCTGAAGATTTGTAATTTTTTGGCAGATAGATTTATTAGCAGCTAAATTTATAAAAATTAAAATTGTTGACTTCATTATCTTTGATAGAACATCGAGCGATTTTCCCTAAAGAATTCAAAATTAAGTAACACCCTAATCACAACTCATACATTCATATTTTGCTAACGATTCGATTTTTGTGTATTTTGTAAACTAACACATGTTATTTATGACCATAAAAATGTAATAAAAATGCAAAACATTTTGCAATGATTTGTTTTGTAAATAGTTATAGTTCTATGTAATTTATAGTTGTTATTCCTATAACGCATGTATGTATGTATGTATGTGTTTTAGGAACATGCATACAAATGCATTTTTATTTTTTTCGTATGGATTTATTATTCATCTCTATGTGTGAATTTTATTGAAATAATGATGAGATGCATTGATTTCTAGGAATTTTTAACAGCAATAAAGTTCGTGGCAGTAAAAAATTTAGGATTTTGTTGTTTTATGAGATTGTGAAATGGGGAAATCAGTAAAGGAGAAACAAATATAATATTAAAAAAAGTCTAGCAAGATTTGATCAACGAAACTGTTGGTATTCAATGTAGAAAGTAGGATATTAGCTTCCAGATAACGATAAAAAATATATTTTTCTATAAATTTTGTTTTGTAGTGTAGCCAAAAATAATCTATACCATGTTTTTTTTTTTTTAAACCATGATCTATTAAGAAGTTTTGATATTAAAATTCCATAGTTTTAAGGTATAGTCTACCTAACAATGTTCATCGTTTATTTCAATTCAAAAAACCTTGAGAATTAAGAGGCATCTAAAGCATAAGTGGGACTAATGAATTAAGTGGAAAAATGAAATGATGACTTCATTACCATTGCATTGATATCAATGGTAATGAAATTATTTTCATTATCATTTATTTAATTAATGATAATGATTGGAGGATTTATTTTCATTGATTAAACAACCTTTTTAAAAATTCCATTGAAATTCATAATGAATTAATAAAAAGAAATAAGAACCATTGAAAAATAGGCTTTTAAAATTGTGAAAAATCGCTGAAATCAGGGATGGAAAGCCCACGCTCAGACTCATGCTTATTCTAAATAATTATTGTGCCCAAAATTTCTGAAATTATAGAATTTTCAGTCTGGTTTGTAAGCAATTAAAGTAGAACGAAATGAAATAGAACGAGTAAAATTGGAACATTAAACACAAAGCGGTCAAAATGTTTGATCCTCAGGAGTAATAATTAACCTTGATAACACAAAAAGGCTAGGTCAGGGAAGGATCCTGAGGGATTAGTTTTTTATAAAACCAGCACGGGGTGTCTTAATTATTTGTTTACCCATATACGTCTGCGGTCGAAAAAATTATCCGAAATGACGTAGAGATGGTGGCAGTAGTTTAAAAGAAAATTAGTTTGGCAAAAATTAGCAATCTTATAAAACATATGTTTTAAGTTTCAAGGCGCCAAGTTGTTAAATATTTTATTTTAGAGCCATCAAAAATAAACGATCTCTATGAATTTGTAAACATGGAAAAAATTGGTCACCTTTACGTAATTCAAAACCTTCGTGTGAAAGGTCTCAGTTCAACTGAAATTAAAGGGGGTCTGATACTATTAGGGAGTCTGCTACTTCGATTACGATTATGAAATATTGCGTGGCAGAGTTTAAACGAGGCCGTAATAGCTGCCAAGATGAAGTGGTTGACCAATTGAGGTGTTTACGCCAGAAACGGTTAAGAAAGTCCACAAAATGGTATTAGATGATTGTCGGCTGAAGGTGCGTGAGCTGCCTGAAGTGATAGGCATTTCAAAAAGTGCTGTACATCGCATAACGACCGAAAATTTGCATAAGAAGTAACTTTTGAAGATTTTCTGTTAAGGAAATATAAACATGCCATATAAGTCATTGGTATCGTTGGAAATGAAATTAAAACACCACATTTTTAATAAGAATCCCAATTAGCACAAAAGCTTGAAAATCCTATTAGGAAGGTCAAAATATCAGTTTTTGTTAAAATATAAATTTTCATGACATGTCTACATTAAAAGCAGGGATTAGAAGAGGCTTACCCAGTAAACTAGGTATTTGTTGGACCATCTTCAACCGCTTCCTTAACCTATTTTTAACAGTGGGCTAAAGTTGATATTTGCCTTAAAAATGTGGTAAACTTAGAAGCGGCTGGGGGGGAGAACTATATAAAGAAATCAAAAATTTGTTTAACACAACTCGCTTTTATAAATAAATACCTTTCAGAATTGTATGCACTCTTGGCTGTTTGTGCCTTTTTGGGATAGAATGGCAACAATTTGATTTTTTTTTTAATTCATACTTTAAACATATGTATGTAGTTTTTGAGTGGAAAAAATTATTGCATTGTAATTTTTTTTTTTTTTTTAATCAAGAATTTATTTAGTTAATAACCAATAGTTAAAAAACGAAACTTGACCCGATTTCGTCCAGCTTTTCGCAAAAAAATGGACCTTAGTAGGACAAAATTTGGAATCTAACTTTTTCAAATGGAAATATCTCGGGAACACACATGTGAGCATAGTTTTTGTTAGTCTCTACTAGCAGATTACAAATTTGTTAATGTTTTGAAAATCGGATTAGGAACAAAAAATGGAGAGCACTCAAATTTTTATATGCAAAAAGTTATCTATTTTGGATGATCATATTGCTGTCCCCGGGGGTCTGGAAGGTTCAAAATTACACCTTAAACTGGATACCACTCGACACGTATGCCTGTTCGATATTCCATTGCAATCGGACCACTAAGTAAGAAATGAACGAATTATTTCCAAAAAAAGTGTGTTATATTCCACTGTGCCCTGTTTCCAACCCAGGATTCTTTTGTTGTGTTTTTGTATTGTTATCAATTGTAATAAGTTTTTTATGTATTTCTGTGATTTTATTATGGAAAAGAAAAATTCCCATTTTAATAGAAATGAAAAATTCCCATTTTAATGGAAATGAAAAATTCATATTTTAATGGAAATGAAAAATTCCTATGTATGATCTAAAGTCAGTTTCAATAAGTGTCTAAAATTTTTGAAATAGCTCTTACAAATTCAATATTATTTTTAAACAAATCGAGACCTTACAAAAATTCACAAAAGAATTATGCCTAAAACCGCAGTCGAACCCGGAACCTTTTGACTGCAAACTTTTTTAGACAAAGTATCATAACTTTTTTAGAATAAATGCTCTACCAGTGGTTTGAGCCATTGGCAATTAATGACCGGAAAACACTTTTTGACAATTGGTCTCAGTCAATGTTTTTTTTTTTTTGTAGAAGACTGAAATTATTGTAAAACGTATACTGGCAAAACGCCTTTTGGAAACGCTGTTAAAGCGTCTTAAGCAAGTGTTATACCAATAATTTATTTACATTTCCTCGGTTAGCCAGTGGTATGCCAGTGCTTAATTTTTTGGTTCAATACCCTCTATTGAATATGAGGACCCAAAATGTTAAAAAATAAATCAACATAAAAAAAGTTTCATGAACCGATTTATTATGAAAGTTCACACATTTTATAAAATACTTTTTTAAGTAATGTCGATCAGGTTTTTAGTGTAACTATAAAAGTATTGGGGTCAAAAATTAATTCAGATTGAATATTGGCTAAAAAAACCTGAATAGCAATAAGTTCTCGGTTTTAATTGAATTTCACATTGTCCCGCAAACATAATAGTTTTGTACACGTGCTCCACAATAAAATTTTGAAGTGGCCAAATTTGTACTTTACGTTCTTTAAAACTAAAACCAAATGCCGCTAAAATCCAATTCTGATATAAGTTAGAAGGGGAGCCAGTTGACATTGGGTACAAAGTTCACTCATAATTATCTTAGCATTTAACAAAGTTTTCTCCAAATTATTTTTTATATGTACTCGTGGCTAAGTAACGGTATAGCGAATGTTTTTCTCTACAAAAGTGATGCCAACTTGGTGCTTTTGGAACAATTTATGGTGATTTTCAATGACACAATACGCCAAAATTTTACTCATGGTGCCAAAACATAAAAAAGCACTAACTTGGTGCTTTTGTAACTTATCGGGCTTTTGGTGCCTTTTTGCCAATTTCGTTTTAAATATCATTTATTTGTTTAAAAAGCCCTAAGACTTCAATAAAACCTATCGAAAACACAATTTTTTACAGTCTTAAAGATATTACAATCAACTTTGATTTTTTTGCTACATTTTCATGGTGTTGTCTGCTAAATTGATTCGAAAATTTTGTTTTTTTTTATATAGAGTTTGACAAATATTTTCGCAAAAGTACAAACAAAATACTGGACTCAACAGCGAAATTATCGGTGAAGAAATGTGGTTTCTTTATTGCAGCACGAAATCCAATTACTATAAAACTGATTTATGGTCAACTTGAGTTCGCTTATATACGAGGAAAAAACTGGGGAGTATTATCGAAGTGCTAAGTAATTATTACTACTACATATGTTTCAAGTTAGTTTTCCAAAGTTCTAGTAAATTATTTACAAATTTTTTTAAAATATATACAAGCGCAGTAACAAATTTTAACAAAATTCATATATTTGTAAAACCAACTTGAATCTTATGTAGTTGTTAGTTTACTAAGCACTTCGATAATATTCCCACAGTTTTTTTCTGCGTGTATAACTTTGTAAGCAAATTAAAAAAAAACTCTCTAGTGCTTTTTACGTCTTTTTAACCCAAAAATAACGCTTTTGTAAGCTTTTTAAAATTTTTTCTGCGCTTTTTGGTTTCAAAAAGTTGGCAATACTGCTCTACACCTTTAATTTAACCCTTTACTCTACACACACATACATATAAGTATATAATGATTCCTGTAAACTAAACATCCCAGCAAAACCACACATTACCAAATAATGGGTAAAGCAATGTATCGCCATAGGGTTCCACGCATTACAATACACCTTACTTCAATGATGAATTTTACAGGTGTTGAGCCTAAAAGTAATGGGTGGACCCATTACCTTGTAGGGGTAAAGTAACTGCCTTATGGGGAATGGGACCGGTTTTGCGTGTGCCACAGGATCGGTCCCTTCATGCCAGAGACCAGTCCTCTGCTAAACCCTACCCTATGTAAACAACTGGCAACTTTAACATTGACTTGTCAAAGGAGGGGGTCATTTGTCCTGCTTTAAACCACATAGTGGCATGCCACAGGACTAACCAAAGATGGGCATACCACAAGACTGTCGCAAAAGGCACATGTCGTATAAAATAAACGAAAACTAAACAGCTTCCAATGGGTAAAATTTTGGCCAACTGGCTTTTTCTTGTTAATAAGCATTCTGGTTAAGTGGTATGTCTTCCCTTTACCAGTCACAGGTAATTTTAGGACAATTGACACTGCTTAACCCACTTCAGTATTAAATTATACCAGTCCTGTGATAAGTCTTTCTTTAACCAGTCACTTTTAGGACAATTGACTCCTCATTCCCCATAGGGTGGTTACATGGTATGAAAAAGTAATCTGTATATAAAGAGATTTTCTTAAAAAAAGCATTTAATAAAAAAAAAAATGTTACAAATACTTTTTTTAATTTAATAAATAACATGGCCACTCTGTAATTCGAACCTGTGGTCTCTTGTTGTTAACAATTAGTAAGGCGATAACTCTACCAACTGAGCTATCGATACATATAATATTTGATTGCTTAAAATGTTAATGAACTGTTGTGCTTCGCGTTTTCGTTCGTGATATCAAAAAATATACACCTTAACATCATACTTACAAAAAATTACAAAGTAATGTGTCTATAAATAGATTTTCGAAAATATATTTTAATAATTACTTTACGTTTATAATTCATGCACTATGCAATTGATGATCGGTAAGTCATTATTTTATGTTCTGAAATAATGTAAAAGGTAATGGGGTATAATTACATGGTAATGAATGACTATTCAATTATCGGTAACTCGTTACTTTATGTTTGAAAATAATGTAGACTATAAAAAGTATACATTACAATGTAATGCATTATGTAACCGACTATTTGTAACTTATTACTCTAAGTTTCGAAATAATGCTAAAGGTAACAAATATTCATTACAAAGTAATGCATTATGTAACCCATTATCGGTAATCAATTACTTTTTGTTGGAAACTAATGACACAGGTAATGCGTACATATTACAAGGTAATGCATTACTTTAGCGCACCCATTACCAAAGTTTTCCTGGGATGCAATTGTTTATTATTGTTGTTATTATTATTGAAGTATACATATGTATGCTATTGTATATTAAACAGGATCTATGACAAAACCAAACACTGCAATTGCATAATTTGCTAAACATGTATGCAAACAAATATATTAACATATCGCACATCTAGTTCAAAAGTGACTCAACTCAAAATTTTAATTTTTCGGGTTTATATGCTTAAACAATGCACAATACACTTGTTTTTCTATAAAAATAATATCAGTGTATTTTGTTGTTGTTAACTGTAGTTATGTCTTTCTTTATGTTTCAGTTGGTATAAAGTTGGAAATATTTTTTTTCGATTTCTGAAAAATTAAAAATTTTGAGTTGAGACACTTTTGAACTAGGTATGCGATATATACACTACACCATTTCGGCTTGTTATTCAAAGAATAAAAAAAATTTACTTTCAAAACATTATATGAATATGCATATATATGAAAAAACTAATGCATCAATGCTAAAATCCCAAGAATGTTCCAAAATTGCATTTGATTTTACAAAATTTCACAAATTAAATTTCAAATTTGTAAATCAAATTCAAACAGTTCTATTTGAAATTAAAAAAAAAATGCAATATGTTATTAAAAAAAAACATTTGGTTTTCAAAAAATAGCAAATGTTATTAAAAAACCTAATTTAAAGTTTAAAAAATATCATTTGTAATTTAAAAAAAAAAATGCAAATGTCATTCGAAAAAATCCAAATGTTATGAAAAAAAAACACATTTGAAACTCAAAAATAACATTTGAAATTCATAAAATTCCAAGTCGGCTTTGCCTGCAAGCAGTGGTATGTGTTTTGTATGTGTGTTTTTCACGAGAGTGTGTTTTTCAGGTTCTTTTTTCTTTAGCTATCTGAATCTATCTATCTTTTTTCTTAGCTATCTGAATTATTCATATTTTTTTTTTTCAAAATCGCGTCGGTGCCCTAAGATATACAGGCCAAATTTTTGAAATTTTTAATTGTCTGCAAAAACAGGTCCATCTAGATGTCGTTGTCGTTGGAAAATAGTTTTTAGACCATCGAGAAACAGAATCCGTCTTAAGATTGGGAGTAATACGCAAAATTTATTTGAAGCATTTCAGGCGCACCATGATATTATTGTTGTTCAACAAACACAATTTGTTTAGAAATTCCATTTGAAACCAATTCAAATGTTTTTGTTTTATTTTTTCTCTAGCCATATAAATATATTAAATAAATCCAATAATCTGCATACTGCATTAAACCTCCCAAGTAATGTGGTCAAGTAAAACTTATTCAGTTTTAAGTTAGTGTATATGTTCATTACGGTGGCCCCAAAAAAAAAAGACTGTCGAATTTTAGAGCTCCTCAAGGCTGCCCTTTTTTTGAATAGTGATCAGTAATGCTAGGTCAAAATTTCAGCCCAATCGGTCAATATTTAGAGGTTGCTATAAATTAACGATTTTTCAGTATTACGCCGAAATTTAACAGAAATTCAAATGTGTTATATATATAGAAAAGTTTTTGCACAGACTTATAATAAAATTTGTTCACAAACACGAATCTGAAGTCTAAACACGAAGTCAAAACTCCAAAATTAATTCAGCCTTGCGGAATATAGAACTAGTGTACTTCATAAAAATTTGGTTCACAACTTTGGCCTATTTTCAATATATTTCTGAATCTACTGAATTGATTTCCAAGTTTGAAATCTCGTGTTATTTATGAGCTTTTCCATTTTATTTCAACGACTAATTTTTCGATAGTCTCTGATTTTGATAAAATGTAGTAAGTATGTTTAGCAGTGAACGTGTATTTCAAAATCGATTTTTTTAACTGTGGCCACTCTGAAGCTTTGAAATATTGAAAAATTTGAGTTGAGACATCATTTGGAAGGTATTAACTTTTGATGTGTTAAAGATATTGAAAAATTTATTTGGCAGTTGGGGTTCAGGAATTGTATAAAAAAAATTTTAAATGTTTTAAATTATTTTTTTTTTTCATAAAAAAAAAAATTATAACTATTATTTCTTTAAATCTTGTATTAATTTTTTTATATTTGTTGAATAAGTAACTATACATGTGTTTTAGATACCTTGAAAAGTTCAGAGTGGGATCTGTACTACTTTTTAAGATATATGAAAAAATATGTAAAAAAAAGGAAAAACGGACTTTTTTCAGAGACATCTATACATTTTTTCAGATATCTCAAAAAGTTATAGAGATTCCACTCTGAACAAAAATATAAAAAAATTCAAAGAGGATTGTTTTCAAAAAAAATTTAATTTTATTTTATAAAACAAAAAAATAATTTAAAACATTTTTAACATTAACATTTTTTTATACAATTTCTAAATCCCAAAATTTTTACTATTCGTATGCAATTTTTAGTAATTTTTTCAATATTTTTCACACAACAAAAGTCATGACCTTTTAAATGATGGCCCTATCGTTGAAATAAAAACTAAATATGTATGTTTAGAGCATAATTTTTTTTAACTTTCGATTTTTATCAATTATTGTTGCGATTATTGTAAAACTAGGTATAGAAATTAAGTGGTGTGAATTTGATAAAAATCGGATAGCATTAACCCGTGACGCCAAGCGTACAACATTTTCGATTTTTGAAAATTTTTCGTAAACTGTTTTAATAAAAATATGTCTTGCGACACATAATTGTTAATTAAATTTGGCATGCTAGCTCGAATATTTAAAGATTTTTGAAATCGCACCAACGGGGTTTGAGATATTGCAACTTGATTTTTACATTTTACAAAATTTTCCTGAATTCTTTAATGTGTCCAATTTTTAAAAAAAAATCTCAATGTTTTAGTTACAATTCCAAAAAATACCATTTTCAAGACCCCTCCGGTGTTCCAAAAAACTTTTCCACATTTCCCCACATAGTTTTACTCAAATTAGAAACAAATTTATGTAGGATTCAAATCCATTAAAATAAAACAGATTTTAAAGGCATCTCCGCAGTATTGACCTATAAACTATATCTGCCTGGGTAAAAGGGTTAGAAAAATTATGGTGCATTCACTGAAAGGTTAGCCGTTGGAAAGTTTTTGACTTCAGACTCGGATTTAGGAGGCCAAACTTCTTACAAAATAAGCTTAAACTCATCGGCAATAAGTACACTTGAATTAACATTATTTTAACTTCTTATTAGTTTTTTAATTATGCCTTTAGATAACATTATATAATTATAGAGGCCAATTTGAATTATTATGAATTTAGGGCTAGTTAAAATCATATAAAATGGTGGGAATAGTATTTACCATGAACAAATTAAATAAATACACTGTAAAATAAGAATACACAGTCATATTTCTCATTGTGAATAAACAAATACAATAACACTGAGACACTACCCTGCAGGGAATGTGAGCAGTAAAACTGTAGTGTTGTGCTAGTGACATTGTCACCAGTACTACTGACCAGCTATGCCCGAGCCAATGTAATCTACTATTGACATCTAACACAGGCTTGTCATTGAAAATCCATCAGTAGACCTTATCACTACTGACGTGGTAGTTCTTTTAGGACCACATGGAGACATTTGAACCACAGATTCACTAGTGCATTTTAGTAACTCTGGTCTACATATTTGGCGCTTCTCAGGCGATCATGGAGCTACATTTTTACAGAGGTTAAGGCGATACACTTAAACACATATATTTTTTGTCTGAAGGAAATTTTTTATTAAGAAAAGCTTAAATTACATAGTTTTTAAATAGAACCTTAAACAACTAAAAATTATTTAAATCAGTCTGTTTTTAATATTATTTAAACTTATAAACTTATTTTCACTGCGAGCACGTGTTTAATCAACAAAAGAATATGACGTAATAATATGCAAGAAGAGAAAAACTGTTGCTCAGTTAAAAAAATATGTACCTATTGAAAGAGCAAAATAATAAAAAACACAAACTGTCGACGACTTCGTTGACAGTGTCACCAGAAATATACTAGATCTGTTGTCTATAGCTAGTTTCTACTCGTGCGTAGAAGGAAAGTTGTCGAATTTTTCACTAGTGCAGTTGTCGCTAGAGAAAAGAGTGTTGACAAAGGGACACTTGACCCCAGGCTGACTGCAGGGTAGTTATTGCACTTTATAGCGACTTCTTAATATCGTCCGATTTCCAAAAATCCACATTTCAGATTTCATTGGAGAAATTTTGAAAAAATGTAAATTTCGCACTAAATTTTTCTTTTAATAAATATTTTGATAAAAGGAAAAAATAGAAAAATAGAATGGAGATAGAATCGGAATATACTTTTATTTTTTTTCACACAATGGGTCGTTTCAGATAGTAGGGTAGGCACAAGACCCCAAGTTTGGATTTTCCATCGGGGCACCCCCCAAAATATGGCAATAGATTAGAAAATGTGATTGACTAAGTATCATATCAATCCGATAATATTAACACGTGCCTCATTGAAGTTAAAGTTTTGAAAAAAATTGCGAGTTTTACGAAAAATCATAGTTTTTGGTCCTTAAAACCGAAGTCATTTTTCGTAGTCATCTGATTTGAGTCTTATTTTATAAGTAATTTTATACTTATAAATTTTGGTCATAATATTATTTTTGCTAAAACTGATTGATTTAGTAGTATTTATCATTATTAAGGCCTGGTAGTAGTGGCCACTTTAACCCATTAATGCCTGACCCCCAATTCCATTGTCAAATATCGATGAAATTTCACACATTCTTTACT
This sequence comes from Delia radicum, assembly GCA_021234595.1. NCBI lineage: Eukaryota > Metazoa > Arthropoda > Insecta > Diptera > Anthomyiidae > Delia > Delia radicum. The sequence continues at coordinate 225,360,316 of CM037851.1, forward strand.
TAAGGTTTTGGAAGTTATTTGATATAATTTTCTTTTCGATTTTCCATACTTGGGACTTATGAATTAACCACTGATATAAAATAATTCCTCTGTGGTTTTTTTTATTAAATTATTTTGTTATGCTCTTTCATGTAAAACTCTTAATTTTTACTTGAAAATAATCGATATTTCAAGCAAGGGTACTTCATAAAACTGTAAAATACGTATTTTAATGGTCATGTCATGAAATCATACCTGTAGCACAAGTGAGTGGTCCTACCAAGCTACAAATTTTTTTCACTTTAAAGAATACCTAACACTATTAGCCAACAATAAAGTTTTCCAATGTGTCGCTTCTCCAATTTTTCAGAGGCAATTTCAATTCTTTCTTTCAATTTTTCAGAATATGTAAATTTGCAGACAATTGAACAGATAATTACCAACCCCCAATTTTACACCAACATTTTCCTAAAGTATTTTAATCCTTTCTCCACCGGCCTGTAAAAATCAATTTGATGCAACTCTTACCTGGCTTTAGCTATAATTATTTTAAGATGGCTACTTTTTGGGTATTTAAATACCCAATAGGCAGGAATGGGTTAAAGCCAAATCTAAGTTTGCCCTAAAGTGATGTCCAAAGCGGACAATACTTTTTGGATATACGTCACAGATCCCATTTGAAATTTAAAACATTGTCTTCAACAAAATCCAAAAGAATTGAGATTTAAATTTCATTGAATTGTTAAATACGAGGGCGGATCAATAAGTCCGTGACTTTTCGAACTTCCCTCGCAGTTATATGAAATGCAACACTGCTCCCATCAAGTACACCCTGTTAATAGACTACTGTCAAATTTTGAGCAAGTTCCGTCATTTACTTTGCGTAAATGACGTGGATTTTTTTAAAAATGGAAAAAAAGAGAAATTAGAGTGCTCATTAAACATTATTTTTTGCGGAAAAAAAACCGTCAATCAAACAAGGAAAAGCTTGATAAATACTATATGGACTCTGCACAATCGATTTCAGTGGTAAAAAAGTGGTTTAATGACTTTCGTTGTGGTCGCACAAGTACAAATAACGCTGAACGTTCTGGACGGCCAATTGAGGTCAATACACCCGAAAATGTAGAAAAAATACACGACATGGTGTTGGCCGATCGAAGAGTAAAAGTGCGTGAGAATATTGATGCCATCGGCATTTCATATGACCGTGTGGTTTCGATTTTAAATGATCAGTTGGGTTTAAGAAAGCTGTCTGCAAGATGGGTGCCGCGTTTGCCCTCAATTGACCATAAACGTAATCGTGGCCAATAAGGTGATGGAAAGTTTTTTGGGATGCACGCGGGATAATCCACATCGATTACCTTCAAAAGAGAATATTATGCCAACTTATTGGACCGATTTAACGAGGATAAAAAAAAAAACGACTCAATATGACCAAGAAATGCCTATTTTATAGACCTCGAAAAATCCTATCTTTTGGAATGGATACAAAAATTGGAGAAACGTTGGACTAAGTGTATTGAGCTAAAAGGAGATTATGTTGAAAAATAATTTTTTTTTGCAAATAAAACTGTGTTTCATTCAAAAAGTCACGGACTTATTGATCCGCCCTCGTGCATCTCAGAGAATAAAAATAAAAAGTTTTTAAAATATCCGCCTGGAATCTTGGTTTGCGGATTATGAGGAAGTCATGTTTTTTGGTAATAACAAGGCTAATTTGTTGGCTAAATTAGCTACTTTTATACTTTTTGTTGTCACACATTGCGTCATAATATTTCAAATCAAGTTTCTTAAAATCCAACAGCAGTAAGCAAAGCTTCGATGTTTTTTGTAAAATGAAATAATTAGGTCTGTGGTTATTTTGAGCAGCAGGTCCACATGGTTTAATAATGTTTTAAATATTTTTTGTATCAACCTTTAGTAATGATGATGAAATAAAACGACAAAAGGTATAAAATTAGCTAATTTTAGATTTTAAATATTTTATGACAACCTTGTTATTACCAAAAAAAAAACACAATTTCCTCGAAATCCACTAAAATTAACTAGCTGCCATATCCAAGTTACCAGGCGGATATTTTTAATTTTTTCCTTTATATTTATTTATATTTGTTTTATTATAATAAGACTCAAATAAGATTCCTAGGATAAACGGTTTCGATTTTAAGGACCAAAAACTAGGATTTGTCGTAAAAAATCGCTGTTTTCGTAACTTTTACCTCAATGTGTTACGTGTAATATTATCGGCTTGAACAGTAACTTAGCCAATCACATTTTCCGGCCTATTGGCAAATAAGATTCTTAGGATAAACGGTTTCGATTTTAAGGACTATCGATTGTTCGTAAAAAATCGCAATTTTGCGTAACTTTTATCTCAACGAGTTACGTGTTAAAATGATTGGCACATTCTAGATGTGTCCCCAGAAAGTTAGGACCAACAAAAAAATTCTCATGTAACCTTGTAACAACCCTACTGGGCCAGCCTAATGTTCATATAAATTTCTTTGAGCAGGCAAAAAATGTAATAAAATTTGCTTTTATTTGCATATTTTAGTAAGAATTATATTTGCTTTCATGCAGAGGATACAATAAAGCAACACTAGCCTTCTACTCACATATATTTTGAAATATATAGAAGGGTTTCCAAGATAACTGTCCAGCTATCAGAAAAAGTTAGTCGCATTAAAGTCAAATATATAGCAATTGTTTTCCTATATAACAAGAATAAAAACTGTTGAAACTTTTAAATTTATCCAACTGATGGGCGAAGTATGATTATATATTGACCAATTTACTTTCAGAACTATAACTTTGATTTTATAATTCGAAAATTGTTCTGAATATTTAATATAATAAATAACTCAATTTTTCTAAAATCTCAAAATTGTTTAATTAAATTAAATTTGGCCCGTTTTTAGATAAATTGAGTTATGGATTTTTTTTTTTTTTCAATTTATAATGAGCTTTCAACCTCCGTATATTTACAAAAATAAAGCAAATCAAACATATTAGCTAGGTTGATACTAGTATTTCGATCTGGCTAAAGATCTCAATAGAACCCGAAGTTTTAGAAAAGCTAGAGCCTCCATTATATGCAGAACTTTAACAAAAAACCTATTAATCATCAATTTTGCACCATTCTTGTCTTCTTAGTAATCAAGCACGTGGTTAGTTCTTTTCCTAACAAGCATCATGACGTTACTAAACTTTGAAGACCAAAAATGTTCTATTTATATAAATGGATATATTTAGAACAAATTCTGAATTTAAAACATTTTTTTAAATTTTTTACAAAAAATCGGTTGACACAACCGAATTTGTTTTGTGAGTGTATGCAACGCTTCGTCTACCAAACAAAACTATAAACTTTTCTTTAGTCTGATACACTTTTTATAGTAGCGGGTCAGTTGGAGTGGAAAGTCTCATAAGTGCTATACATAATCTATGGTTATCCATAGATGACTAAAGTATAGTAACACTGGTCATCACTGATTTTTCGAGTTTTTATATATGTGAGACCCAATATTATTAGCGAGACATAAAAACAATATCAAACAATTTCTAAAAATTTTTAAATTTAAAAAAAGCAAAAAAGGTTTTGAAACCAAACTCTTTCGTTGATTTTTCATTGATCCGTGGGACATTTTTCAACCAAACAAATACATAGAACCAAGACTCAGTAAGTAAGTTTTGTAACTTTTTTTGCCTTAAAGCGCCCTCTAGTGAAAATATGAGCAACCGAATTTGGAATTCTGGCAGGATATAAATAAAATTTTTCAATCAAACTTTGCAAATACATAGAACCATGATTCATTAAGAAAGTTTTTTTTTAAGTTTTTGGCCTTAAAGCGCCCTCTAGTTAAATTATTAGCAACCAAATTTGGAATTCTGGCAAGATATAAATAATAGCCGATTAAAAATATTTTAAAAATTTTAATTTTTTATAATTCTGTGAACAAATCTTTATTTAAAAATATATTAATAATTTTTTTTTAGAATGACAGATTTTTTTTTTAAATATTGAGGTTTTTGACAATTTTTTAAATTTTCATCTAGCAACCGTTAAATTATAATTTTTATAAGTGAGGTAATATTTAAATAAAAACCAGACATTAATTATGTTTTGAGTGACAACGAAATAAAATATGGAATATTTTAGACGTAAAAGTTTTTTTTTTTAAATAATTATTAGTCAACTCTGGCTAACAAACTTCCAAATGGGTTTTATTCCCGACTGGAGACAAGGTGTTGAATAATAATAAGGTTTTTCCATAACCTAACCGTTTGCTGCATGGTGTTAGCTATACAGTCAATGAATAAAGTCTACATACACGCTTCGGATTTGAAGTTCTAGTGAATTAGTAGCGATATTTGATAAAAAAAAAAAATATGAAAAAATAAAACAGCAATTTTTAGGGAAAAACATAATTATTAGTGGGAAAAAAGTCTACATACAGCGTGGCAACTCCTTGCTAAGACAGTTAAAATTGCTAAGACAGTTAAATTAAGTCGTGCTACTGTACAGACGATCATTAGAAATTATAATAATATCAATAGCACCGAAAGTAAGCCACGATCTGGAAGACCTAAGAAGCTTTCGAGACGCGATGTTAGCAGTATTATTAAAGTATTCAACCATGATCCGAAAATAAGTGCCCCAAAATTGGCGGAACACATCAAAAAATGTTCCAATATAATTGTTACTCAACGAACAATAATAAATGTTTTACATGGCAATGAATTCAATAGCAGAGTGGCACGTGATGGTCGATCCAAAGTTTGGCGAAAACCAAACACAGCACTTGATCCAAAGAATACAATACCTACTGTCAAACATGGTGGTAGTAACGTTATGGTTTGGAGCGCCGTTGCGTCATCTGGAGTTGGTCGTGTGGTTTTTGTCGAGGGTAATATGGACCGCTATCAATATAAGAACATATTGAACATAATCTGAAGTCATCTGTTGATAGCTTGGTCCTGGGAAATCAATGGATTTTCCAACAAGATAACGACCCTAAGCATACTGCCACGTTGTTCGAGACTGTCTTATATACTATGCCCAAGACAGCTCAATTCACCACACCAGTCTCCAGACTTAAAACCTATTGAGCACATATGGGACAATTTGGAAAAATCGGTACGAAAATATAACATTAGTAGCTGTGAAACATTGAAAACCGCCCTTATTCGTGCATGGGCCGAAATAACATCCGATATTACGGAGAATTATGTGAAATCAATGCCCCGTCGTCTTCAAGCAGTTATTGATGCTCAAGGTGGACCGACCAAACACTAAAAGTTAAAATTTTTTTATATAACATTTTGAAATAATGTTTAATTTTTGTAGCTGTATGTTGACTGACTTTTTTCCAATGAATTTTTAATGTTTTTGTTATTATAGTTTAGTTGTTTATTATGTAAAAGAATTACTTTTTTATTTTATAAATAAACTTATTTATTAATGCCTTAAATATTGGCATAAATATATTTTTTAATTTTCTTCACAAACTCTTTAAAACCCCTAAATCAAAGGGTGTATGTATGTTGACTGTATGTAACGAATTACTTCACTGAATGCAGCGCCTGATATAAGTAATCTAGAAATATTTTTTTGATTAAATACGATAGAGCCACTTCTCTATTGCAATATTCAGCAGCTTATACATATGTCCAAAACAATGGTAAATTTGGAGATATACACGTTTTTGTAGCAATAAAATTTAAAAAATTGCAAAAATGTGGTTTAAAAAATAAATATAATTTTTAAATAATTACAATATATCGGCAGTAATAATTAAAATGTTATTAAATAAACTACTGAGATATGAAATAAAATTTATAAGCTTTCCAACACACATATTTTGGGTTTTATAAATTCGCTATATTTTTTGTTATTGGGTGATCCGAAATTTTGCCTCTTTTTGTGTTTTGCTAATACAATCATAAAAATTGAAAATATCGTAGTTTTTATTAACTATCACTATATATAACTTTCATTAAGATCTGGAGTTTGATGCAGCAAAGGTTAATTATAACTGCGTCGAAAATAGAACACCGTGTCAATAGTGACTTAATCCCTGCTAGTTTACTAAATAAAATTTACTGTTTTTCCTACAACGTTAAAACTTCAATAAAATAAGTATACAAAACTTTGCAATTGTAGTAAGACTTTCGGGTAAATGATCACAATGGTTTCATATTAATATGTTTCAGCTGTAGTAAAAGTAGTAAATTGTAGTAAGTAAACGTGTAGGCACTAAGTTTTTTTAAATTTGTTGTCCAGTGTAAACCTAAGAGTACCCATGATATATATGAAAATTGCAAAGTTGTTTTTTTTGTCGCTCCCTGCGCATTTTTTGAAAAACTTTTTAATAATGGGTTTTCGTTACAAAGTACTATAAGTGTTATTATCCAAAATCAAACAGCAATTATCTTTTTCATATTTAATATAAAAATAGTGATGTTTTCGCGATAAAAATCAAAATTTTGAAAAAAAAAATTTGAAACGGCTATTATTAATTTTTGCAAGGCCATAAATTTGTTTGCTACACATCGGCTAATATAGTATTAACTGCAGTTTTAGCAAAAATTTGGCTTTTTTTATCGTCTATTCCAAGACGCAATGACAAAAACCATACAATAACACATTTTTTGTTTGTTTTTATGTTTTGTCGTGTACTCTAGAAAGCTATATAGATTTTTTTAAGAGTTTTTAAACATTTTCAAAAGTCATGATATCATTTGCAATTTTATTCGCAATTATATATGTTTTTAACCAAACAGTTAATTAGTCTATATTTTAACTTTGAAACCTATATCTCAAAAAAAAGTTATAAAACATTCAAAAAAATAAGTTAGTAGAAAAAATAGTAAGACGTATTGTAAATCAAGTATACTTCAGCTAAAATTTTAATTATACTTATTCAGCACTTAACTGAGTTGAACTAATGTTTTACTAACATTTTACTAATGTTTTTCTAATTAATTTTACTAACAAAATTGTGCTGATATGCACGTTAATAGTGCGGACGATAACCAGACTGAAAAATATACGCAGAATTAAGTAGATGTCGCGGCATGTCATGATATAGTAGAGATGAGGAAAATGATACTAAGAACCTTAACTCTTGTAAGACATATAAAAAATAAACCATGGAAGATTTTTGCATCAGTTTTTATTACATAAAACAAAATTGTGGATTAAAACAACTTAAATTGTATGTTATCACCGGCTTGAGAAAGCCATGGTCTACTAATTAGATTAAAGACAAAATAAAATATTTAAATTTAATAAAGATTAGCTGTGTATTTGTGAACTAAATTTTATAAAGGTTAACTATGTATTTGTAAACTGAATGATTATAATGATTATTAATGAAGTGTGGTCAAATTGACAATTTGAAATTGCAAACCCATATACTTTCAGGTAGACAAAATAAAGCGAAAGGCAAGGACACATATCTTATGTAACTGACATTATTTAGACAAACATTAATGTAAGTAGTTGAAAGATAATTTTGTTTATGTTATATATAATTATTTCAATGTATTTTCAGATATTACATTAATTCATGTCGTCAAGATTCAGCTAATAAATAAATTAACTAAAGTATAATTTTTCTACAAACTTTTTAAGTTTTTTTGTCTGCTAATATTAAGCAAAAATTTTTTTATCTTTTAGCAAGAAATTTTTAATTGTTAATCAACTAAGTGTTAGCAAAACTTTTGCTGACTGTACTAATTTTGTTACTGAAAGTCAGCGAGCTGATTTTGCTGACACTAGCAACTTTTTTGCAAGCACCCTCTTGACTAAAATTTTGTTTCATCCGCAAAATTGTTTGCTGACTTTACTAACTTTTTTTTGAATGCAGAACAAAATTTTATATTGACTTACATATTTTAAAAATGTATGTATAAAAAAATCAATGGTAGGATGACAACCCTAAATAATTTTTTTTCATAAATTTTTACTTCTTGAAATAAGAGTTTCGTATAACTTATACCGTAAATTGTAAAATAATTAGTCACTAGGAAAGTATCCACTTATGATCATCGATATTTAAAATTTATGCTAAGCGGTTGTTACTCAAAACAAACTTTTGCTAAAAATAGTAATGACAAAAATTAACTTCTAGATAAAAATAAGCGAGCTAAAACAGGGCTTCAGTTCATTACCAAGCCATTTACTCGCAACATTACTTCAGTTTACAATGTCCCGAATGTTATAAGTACCCATTATTTTGTGTATAATGAGTGCCTATTACTTTTGATATATCGCGAACAAAAGTATTTTTAATAGTAAATAGTCTGGTAATAAGTTGAAGCCCTGTTTTTGTTTTTAGCTAAAGTTTGTTTGGCATAACTGACACTTAACACAAATTATGAATAGCCATGGTCATAAGTTAGTTACAACTATTTTTTACAATTTATGGTATATGTTATACAAAATTTGTATTTCAGTACCAAAACAAATTTAATAGGATAGGTCATCTAATGACCATTGATTTTTTTTTCTACATTCTTAAAATATTTAAATTCATTTACAATTTTGATCTAAGATACCTATTTTTGGACATATCAAAGTTTAATCATTGACTAATTAACTGTTGGGTTAAAAAGAAATAAATTTGGGACAGAGAATAAAAACAATAAAAAAAAAACATCTAATTGTATGGTTTGTCATTTCGTCATAGATTAGACGATATAGTTTAAAAATCCAAACCTTTGCTAAAACTGCAGTTAATACTCTATTAGCTGATGTGTAGCAACCAAATTTATCGCCTCACAGAAGTTAATAAGAGCCGTTCAAAAAAAAAAATTTTTTTTTTTCAGAATTTCAATTTTGATTGCATCGGGAGTTTTTATATTTAGGTCAAAAAAATATATGAAAAAAATAATTGCTGATTAATTTTGCATAATATAACTTCCCTATGGGGAATGGGACCGGTCCTGCGTGTGCCACATGATCGGTTCCTTCGTGCCAGAGACCGGTCCTCTGCTAAACCCTACCCTATGTAAACAACTGGCAACTTTAACATGGGCTTGTCATATTAGGGTGTCATTTGTCCTGCTTTAAACCACATAGTGGCACGCCACAGGACTAACCAATGATGTGCATAAAAATAAACGAAAACTAAATAGCTTCCAATGGGTAAAATTCTGGCCAATTGGCTTTTTCTTGTTAATAAACATTCTGGTTAAGTGGTATGTCCTCCCTTTACCAGTCACATGATTGGTACTTTTAGAACAGGTGACACTGCTTAACACACTTCAGTATTAAATTATACCAGTCCTGTGATAAGTCCTTCTTTAACCAGTCACTTTTAGGTCAATTGACTCCTCATTCCCCATTTAGATTAGATTAGATCAGAAGGCACTATGCACCGCGACCAATGTAGGTCTTTTGTGCTGCCTAAGGTTACCTACAGATTCAAGCTACCTATAAAGCCAATTATCCTATTAGGCAAAATCTTCGCGATGTCGGAAGGCGAAATGAAGCGATCACCTAGAAACCTAAGTCTCCTATCACAAAGCCTGGGACATTCGCAGAGAACATGCTCCGAGGTCTCAGACACCATCTCGCAAAACCTACACAAATCCGTATCCGATTGACCCTTCTTGTGCAGATGGTATCTGAGATTACAGTGTCCAGTTAAGTACGACACCAGGGTCCTCAAACCCCCCCTTTCAAGCGACAAGAGTCACCTCGACCCCCTACTGGAAAAAGAGATCAATCTTTTAGCCTGGCGCTGACCAGGAGAGTTTTCCCAGTAACCAGAGAATTCAGACTCTCTCCATGCCCCGAGCCTTTCCCTAACATACCCCGCAGGTATTCCACAGAATGGTTCAGGACCAATAAAGGGCTTTCGGGCCCCGTGGTTGGCAAGACAATCTGCCCTCTCGTTGCCCTCATGCCCCTCATGACCAGGAATCCACCCCAAGGTTAGAGAGTTGCCTCTACCGAGCCTATTGAGAGTCTGAATGCATTCCATGACCAACCCGGACGACACCTTATAGGCCATTAAGGCCCTCAGTGCAGCCTGACTGTCAGAAAGAATGTATATGCGAGATCTGCGAGTTCCCCTTCGCAGGCATTCCAATGCACAGACACAAATGGCCCAAATCTCCGCCTGAAAAATGGATGGATATTTACCCATAGGTAAGGCACGCTGGAAGCCTGGTCCGAAGACGCCCCATAGGGTTATAAAACTTTTTAACGAAAACCCATTATGTAAAAAAATGTAGAACAACAAAGCCATTAACCAAATTTTAGGTCAAAAGTCAAAAAGGCATGGCCGGTTTGCGCCACAGAGATCCAGTTTTTTCGCAAATCTTATTTTTACACATAAGGTAACATAAAAATGCTCGGAGAGCAAGAAAAACAACTTTGCTTTTTTTGGCTACTCTAGTAAACATGTATAATAAACACAACATATACACAGACTAAAATAAATTTGTTTTGTTACAAAATAAATACCCTAAGACAAGAAGAATACTTTTTTTGTATTCGTAATTAAATATTTCAATATAAGATTAGATGAAAAAAAGAATTATATAAAAAGTGAATAATCAAAACTGTATGCATAGATTTAAATTGAATGCAATTTAACTACAAAAAGATATTAAAATTCGTTAAAAAAAATATTTACAAAAATTATACAAAAAATATATATTAAAATTGTATAAATTTTCTAATATTGTATCATTTTGCTTACATTACTAGTAGTAAAAAATAGTAAACCTAGAAAGTATTAAAGAATTGTTATAATTTAATTTGTTTTTAAGAGGAATGGAAGGAAATGTTATCAAAAGTAGACATGTTCCTCGATTTACGCCATAAATATATTTTTGAAAAAATCGTGTAAATTGAATTTGAAAATTTTTGTATGAAAAAATTGTGTAAATTGAAAAAAGTCCAAATATGCGTACACGAAAAAAGAAACACGGACCTCAATTTGCGAAAGCAGAATTTGCAATGAAGTTGAGAATTACGTTCTGCTAGATTTAGGTGACCTAAATTTTAGGTATAAAAGTTAAAGTACAATAATTTGGCAGAAAAGCGGCTAAATGGAAAAAATAATAAATCAGTTGAAATCAGCACATGTTAACTGCTAAATGTTAGTTGGTTAAAACTAGGCAAAACAATTCAGTTAATATACAAAAATTTAGAAGAATTTTTCTTTAAAATAAATGCTAGTGAAATGACTATCTTTTTGACAATTATTTATTTAATGAAAACAAATTTCTTCTGTTTAATTTACAACGAACTTTCAACCTCCGCATATTTAAAAAAAAACTAAGCAAATCGAATATATTAGCCAGGTTGATAACAATATTGCGATCTGACTAAAGATCTCATCAGAACCCGAAGTTATAGAAAAGCTAGAGCCTCCATAATAGGCAAAGCTTTAATAAAAAAACCTATTAATCATCCATTTTGCTTCATTCTTGTCTTCTTAGTAATCAAACACGTGGTTAGGGTCTTTTCCTAACAAGCATCATGACGTTACTAAACTTTGAATTCGAATTTCAGTTTCATTTAATTTTATTTCCGAATAAATTAGACAATTGAAAACACTATATAAATACACTTAAAATGGTTTTTATTATTCACTTCTTAATATGTCACCCTTGCCAGTTTGTGTTTGTTTTGTTTCTTGTTTTCTCTATTAATGCCATGTATAATTGTCTGAAAATATTAAACGGCTGAAAGCTGAGATACCAAGTACCCTGCGGGAAATTGACCTATCACTTGTATGGTCACGTGACTAGAACATTGTGTGTATGAATCTGTCATAGTTTCGGTTCTGTTATATAAAAGTGACCGGTACTTTTGACATGGGCTTGTCATAGGAGGTGACAATTGCTACCTGTGGAGCACTGTGTGACGTGGCGAATAACTTGACCAAGGTAACCTATCACTGTACCGACTGAACCGACTTTGCCTGTTCAAAAAACATCCAAAAAGGCACAACAAAAATCAGTTTTAAAATTATTTTATTTGGTCTATACCCAACATTATATACCCTGCATTATAATTCTAGTTTACAATAATATCTTTAAAAAAAGAAGGAGCTGCAACAATTCAGCACAAATTAAATGTATAACTTATAAAGCAGAGTAGCAAAATATATACTCAGCTTCAATTTTGTACCCAAAGAAATTCTTACAAATCGCCAATTACTTATACATAACAAATCGTTACCACAAATCTTATAAATTATCTTAACAAGATATTTCGAAGCCAGTATGATGAAATTTTCAATTTCAAATTATATTCTTGTAAAGTGTTTCAAGTTTGCGCAAAAAATCATATTCTAGTGATATATTTCTAGTTTTTTGGTAGCGATATTTTATGTGTAAAATCGTCACTCGAAAAATCACAATAAAAATCGCCAGTCTTCATTTCAAAAAGTAACTTGCCAAACGAGTTTTAAGATCACGACGTTTGGCGAGAAATCGACACTTCTGGCAACCCTGGTCACTGTCTAAACAGTTACGTATTGAGTTCTTTTAAACCAGTGGAGTGTTACGTCTTCATTTCTACTGTCACAGAGTCAGTCGGTACAGATATAATTTCTTCAGTGTTATGTCCGCTTTGTAGCAGGCCAGGGACTGAATCTTTTGTCACTAATTGATGTTATATAGCTTTTTCTCCAGTTACATGTTATATCTGGTACCAACCAGTGAATGTTTTGTCACCATAACTATAGTCAATTTATTGGTCATTTCAAAGAAATTAACACGTTTTGGTGCACCACAATTTTAGTTTCACCAGTTTCGTGACGTGCTCCCCAATCATATATCACAGAATTACCACTTTGGATCAATCAACCCTTCATTTCCCGCATTGTATTTATTCGTAATCCAATAAATAAATATAATTTTTATTTTAAAACTAGCATTATTTTATCATTTTAATTATATTTTAAACTGCAACATTTTTTCTTGTTTCGGGCTTGGCTTCCTACACAGAAACGGACATACATTTGCTACACAACCACCTCGTTTATTTTTCTAGATCATTTTTGTCTGTAGCATTTGAATCAAACAATCGTTCAAGTAAATTAAAATGGCCAATTTCGAGTAACGAATAACTTAATCTACCAAGATTAATCAATTTATGCGAGTAAATCAAAATATGTCCATTTCGAATTTTAAATAATAATAATTTTTTTTTATAAAATATAAAGCAAAGATTCAGTTCCATTTTAGTTTACATATTATATTTGTTTCGTTGAGCTATAACTTTTTTTCACCACGATATGGGCAATACTTTTCTAATAAAAAAATATTTTAGAAATGTTGAGGTTAAGAAGAAAAATAAACGTTTTTCTCTAAAAATTATAAACACTATTAATTTTTAAATCAGACTAGACTAGTTTCTGCCTTTTGATGGACAGGCTCATCAGTAATTTTCCATTTAAATTGTATTATTATTTGTGTCTTATAATTGTCAGATTGTCTCTATATGATAAATTTTTCAACAACCTGCGGCTGTAAGAATCAAACCTGCGCTCATCTTACATTACAAACGTGCCAATACCAAGTCATGACCGTTTAGCGATCACACCCAAGTATGGCCTCGAATCTAATGCAGCTAAATTGCAGTTTTCTTTCCTATTAGCTTTTACTGTTATTGTATATTATACCCAGAAGTGACTACACTAACAACACCAATATTCTATTTTTAGATTTTTTGTTTATTTTACTAATCTCCTCCGTCTCTATTTTTAAATATTTTGTTTTGGTTATTTTGGTGAAAAAAACGTTCGGCACCGAGAGCAATGCCTAAAATATCATATTTTTAGCTATTTCAAAAGATAGTTTTAAAGTATCCTCGCACAATTACATACATTGTTATACTCAAATGACGGTTCGAAACTATAAAAAAATATTGAGACCGAAAGCCCGATTTTCAGAAATTAAAGGATTTTTTTTTTAAATATCAAAATATTCAACAAAAAATACAAAATCGCAACAATTGCAAAACTATAAGATTGTGTGAACATTTTTAGCATGATTATAATTGTACTTAATTCACCAACATTTTCTTTCATTCATTTACTCTTTTTTTTTCCTTCGGATCTATATTCAACGGGCATGTTTAAAAATTATGTTTTGAGAAAAAAAAAAATATCGAACAAAAATTTAACTTCAACGCAATTTTTTTTTAACGAAACTTACAACTTTTTGAAAATGAATGTTTTCCTTTTTAGGGAAAATAGTGAAATTTAGAAACAATAAATTTAAACTTTTATTACAGTTATATTAGTTTATTGTTTGTATATACAGTGGTGGCCATAACAAATGCAACTGGCAACAGAATTTTACAAAAGTTGTTTAATTTAGTTTTAAAAGAAAAAAAATTATTCATGTGCTTGTATTATTTTTTTATTATTGCTTTAAAAATAAGAAAATAAAATTTAATCCACAATTATTTACATCGAAAAGAAAAAAATTAAAATAAACTACGTATAGGCTGATATTTCAGTGGACAAAGCATATGCAACAAATTGCTTTGAAAACAGATATGTCCATAAAACTTAATATTTCGTGGCAAATCCTTTATTTTCAATGACGGCCTGACATCGGTGGGGCATTGAAGATATCAAATTGGCAATAAAATTTGCAGGAATATCATTCCAAGCTTCTACCAATCTTTGGAACATAATATCGGAATTAGTGCAATTTTCGATATCGATTCTTTGATTAACGATTTCCCAAAGATTCTCAATGGGTTTTAGATCTGGTGATTGTGGTGGCCATTCCATTACCGAAACTCTTTATTGTGCTAACCACGATTTAACAACTTTTAAAGAGTGCTTGAGGTCGTTATCGTGCTGAAAAAACCATCGTAGCGGCATATTATCCTCTGCATGTGGAAGCATAACTGTTTTCAAGATGTTCCTATACATAAATCTATCCATTATTCCATTGATTCTGTGCAATGGGCCAACTCCAGCAGCAGAAAAACAGCCCCAAACCATTACGTTGCCTCCTCTATGTTTCACTGTCTTTTTGCAGTATCGTGCTTGAAGCCGCTTGTTAACTGGTCGTCTTACATAACACATGGCATCACTGCCGATGATATTAAATTTGGACTCGTCGCTAAATAGGACAGTCTTACATTTGGTTTCTGACCAATTTAAGTTCTCCTTGGCGAACTTCAAACGTTTTTTTGATCACTTTTAGATATTAGCGGTTTTTTTGCAGGACGGTGTGCACGTAGGGATGCTTCTACAAGTCGCCTACGGATAGTTCGAGTAGAAATTGGTAATTGGACACTTTCTGCAATCTTTGACGAAGTTGTAAACGGATCTTTCTTCGCCTGCTGGATAATCAAAGTGTCCGTTCTATGGCTTGTCACCCGTGATCGTCCTCCGCGGTGGGTTACTGAAATTTCAGTACTTTTCTTAAATTTTCCAATAATGCGTGAAACTGAGCTTTTATAGATATTATACTTTACGGATATATCCCTTTGTGATATTCCATCAGAATAATCACTTACAATTAGCTTTCTCAGCTCAAAACCAAACTTATCGCTTGCCATTATAAAAACGAATTTATTTTTAATTTTTATAAAAATAATTAACTTTTATGCTGTTTTGTGTTGTTTAAAATATAAAAACAACACGTATTAATAAAAACAATAACTATACAAAACGAGAATTTGTAAAAATACCGTTATCTGAGAAAATAATAGTCGAGTTGCATTTGTTTAGTCCAGATGATTTTTGTTTAACCATAAAAAATTACAAAAATATGGCAACATTACAAAACAAGTTGGACTCTTTTTGATCGATTTTATTTCTTGGAATGTTGTTTGTTAATATGTAGTTACTATTGAGATGATTTTGAGAACAAATTAGTAAATTACAGATCAGTTTAACCTTAAATAACCACAGCTGCTTATGTTTTGGCCACCACTGTACATACATCAGAGAACGGCTTGAGTGCATTATTTCATGCAATCACAAAAAATGAGTACATTGTTGTCAACTCACATCATTTCAATGAAGCAACAATCGACAGAATTGAGAAAAGTGAGTGTAACGAAAACCATGCATTGCATTGCTTGTCTAGTGTTAACCTCACTTAACACTCACGAAAACAACGAATACACAACGATTGGTATGAATGGTCCCAATGTTAAATGAATAAAACGTTAACAAATTTTTTTGTGAAACATATTACTGTATTAAGAAAATTAAAAATTTGTATACATATTTCATGTTTAATAAAATTAAACAAAAATTATTATTATTGCTACAGGTCAACGAATACTACGCGAATGTTGTGATTGATTTCATGTTTTTCATGTGTCATCATTTCATTTCATTGCTTGACATGTATCGGTATTATAAAAATGAATGTTAAAAAGGCATTCAACAAAAACAATAAACAGAAAAAACAGCATTGTCTGTTGTTGTTGAATCATAGCAATGCAAAAGCAATGAATGTATGAATGGGCAACAAAAACGAATGGTCTCATTCTGTTCTCTGATATATGTACATCGAGATTATTTTTATGTTACTTTCAATTTATAACGAGCTTTCAACCTCCGTATATTTACAAAAATAAAGCAAATTAAACATATTAGCTAGGTTGACACTAGTAAATATGTGGAATAAATTAGGCTAACATTACTTAGTTTCTAATCAAAAATGCCAAACCAGTCAAAATGACGCTTCCTGTCATTCTAGTGTCAACCAGCTGTTAAAAAAATTTCACAGCATATTGAAAAAAGTTCAAACTATTCAAATGTGAAATAAACAAAAATCAATTAATAAAACATAACCAATTTTATATATAGCAAAATTGCAACAAACGGTATAAATTGTTAAAATTATGTTAATTAAAATATCCTTAAACAACAACAAAATTTAATTTTAATTTTCTTTACTTTTGAAGCCTTTATCCTTGTATTTATTTACACAGTATTATAAGCAAGAAATTTTGTCCACAAACATGATGTGTGTCAGTAACGATTATATGAATGTCATCAGCAAGACATATAAATGATATAAAAATGAAAATTACAAATGACAGGTTTTTGTTGACGATTAAAACCAAAATAAACCAAAGACAAATTTGTAAATCCTGTTTTTTTCTAAAAAAAAAAAAAAAAAAAAAAATACGCATGCGAATCAATTGAGCAGCACGTTATACTCACTTTAACAAATTAACCCATTTTATATCACTGGACGAAATTGGTAGAAGGGGTTAATGGTGTCTCAGTAAGCGTTTTCTGAAGTTTATGTACACTTATAGCGCCATAAATGCAAACTTTGACTCTTAGTGTGAACCTACTTAACGACTCAAGATTTTTGTTAAACTTTTTTTTTTTTTTTTTTTTTTTTTTATTAATTAATAATCATATAATTACAAATTATATACTATTTCCCTAACCGAGCACTAGCTACTATGGCCTTCGGCGCATTGTAGCGAAAACAGACCAGTGCCTCTGGTGGGAATCGAACCCACGACCCCCGCACTGATAAGCCAGCACGCTACCAACTAGCCTACCGGGGCGCACATATTTTGTTAAACTATAATTTTTATTTATTCAAGTTTGATATAATTTTTATTAAAAATAAAAATTATGTTTCTTTCGACCTTTTTATTTTTAATAAAAATTATATTAAACTTGTATAAAAGACAAAGTACTCCCCCTGTGTTGTTTATAAACTAAAAAAAAAATTAAAAAAGGAGAGAAAAACAAAAAACGTGTATTGAGTATCCACCTGAGGTGGACCTTGCACATAACAAACAAGTTTTCAATTTATTTTTTGATCAATAGTTATCATTTTTAACTTCAAGCTCATATATTAGTTCTCATGTAGTGAGTAAACTAGTTTATATGAATGTTTGGCATGGGATTGTTACCGCTTTCAAAACGTGTTCTGATGATGGGAACCTAGAAAATTCCCGAAATAGATCTATCAACACATTCCTGAAAGAGTTAAATAATAAATTTGAAAACAAAAAACTCTATAGATTATTTGTTAGGACAATATCCTAATAAAGAAATATAGAGTATGGCCTCGAACTTGAATAATTTTCATTTTCATTTTATTTATTGCTCAAATATCTATCAAATTGTAAAACACAATTTGCTCTATCGGATTTTCACGATTTTTGAGAATGTTTTAAAAATACTGGTGTTTTTAAACAATTTTTAAAAATTGTAATATGGCAACAAAAAATTTTTTTTGGTTGTAGAAAATGGAGAAGGGAATAATTTTCTACACTTTGAAACAGGTTCGGAAAAATCTTGATCGGATATTTTTCAGCAAATTTTTTGCTAAAATTATGTTTTAAACTAAAATTTTAGTTATACTTATTCAGCACTTAACTGTTTTGAACTAATGTTTTACTAATAACTTACTAATGTTTTACTAATTTATTTTGCGGAAAAAAGTAGTGCTGACGAGGAAAATTATACTAAAATGTACAACTCTAGTAAGACATATAAAAAAATCAACCATGGGAGATTTTTGTATCTCTTTTTCATACATAAAACAAAATTGTGGATTAAAACAATTTATATTTTGCGTCGTCACCGGCTTGTAAAAGTAATTGTCTATTAATTAAATAAAGGACAAAATAAAATATTTAAATTTAATAAAGATTAAATGTGTATTTGTGAACTAAATGTTTATAGATATTAATAATCTAGTGTGGTCGAATTGCAAACAAATATACAACATGTAGACAGAGTAAAGCTGAAGACAAACCACATATCTTAGGTAGATATTTATGAGTCCTTTTTCTTATTGCAAAAAAGGGTTATATATGTTACATTTTGTTATTTTTATGTTTATTTTCTATAATTCTCTGCGGCATTTGCGTTCCTTTAAAAGATAGCATCATTGAGACAACCATTGACGTAAGTAGTTGACAGATAGTTTTGTTTGTTATATATAATTACTTCTTTTTTTTTAGATATTACATTAATTCATGACGTCAATTTGGGAGCATGAACAATTTTATATTTTGTAGCGTATTGTAAATTATTTTTAAGAGAATCACAAAAATATGTTTTATCAACACATTCCTGAAAGAGTTAAATAATAAATTTGAAAACAAAAAACTCTATAGATTATTTGTTAGGACAATATCCTAATAAAGAAATATAGAGTATGGCCTCGAACTTGAATAATTTTCATTTTCATTTTATTTATTGCTCAAATATCTATCAAATTGTAAAACACAATTTGCTCTATCGGATTTTCACGATTTTTGAGAATGTTTTAAAAATACTGGTGTTTTTAAACAATTTTTAAAAATTGTAATATGGCAACAAAAAATTTTTTGGTTGTAGAAAATGGAGAAGGGAATAATTTTCTACACTTTGAAACAGGTTCGGAAAAATCTTGATCCAATTTTTAATTTTGCAAAAAAAAATACATTCTGTACAACAAGTCTTTAAAAATTAAAAAATTGTTCTATAGGTCCCCAACCACATCGACATAATCTGCATTTTCAAATAAGTGCTATAAAAAAATGTAAAAAATTGTATTTTTTAATTAATTATATGGCAGCCCTGGAACAAAAGCTTTTAAGCTTTTTTTTATTTATTTGTAAAGTTAATAGTTACATGCTTTTTACTGCGTTATTATATCTCTCTCCTATCCAAAACGTATATTTCAAAGCCTTTTCAAACACTAAATTGTCATTACCAGAGAAGACAAAAAATGGCAAAAATCCGTAGTAGGCAAAAAACAATATTGGGAAAACATGCAAAAAATAGCTAAACTACAAAACTGGTAGAAAAATTACACGCTTGAAAAGTAAAATTAAAAAAAATTGAGGAAAAAAGCATTTAAAGCCAAGAATATTTGAAAGAAGCATTTTTACAGCTCCAAAGTCTTAAGAAAATATTGTTTTTAAGCCTAAAAATTAGAAATAAAAACTGTGCGCCGAGTTAGGCTAGTTGGTAGCGTGCTAGCTTATCAGTGCGGGGGTCGTGGGTTCCATTCCCACCAGAGGCACTGGTCTGTTTTCGCTACAACGCGCCGAAGGCCATAGTAGCTAGTGCTCGGTTAGGGTAATAGTATATAATTTGTAATTATATGATTATTAATTAATAAAAAAAAAAAAAAAAAAAAAAAAAAAATAAATAGCAAAAAAAGCAAATATGAGTACAAATGGCAAACAATTTCAAAAAAGCATATTAGTATTTTCTGGTCATTACTTATGCAATGATGTGTTAATTTATATATAAATAAATCGATTAAAAAATACGTTTGTTTTCTGCCTATCTAAATTCTAGGGCAAGTTTTTAATTGCATTTCCCACAAATTGCTACTTTTGCAATTATTTTGGAAAAATTCCAGTTTTGCTAAACATTGCCATGAAATTCTATTTTATACTGTCTTGCAATAATTTTGGATTTTTTTCCCATAATAATTACTTTTTTTGCCCAATTATACATCAACATTTTTCAACAGTATTAACATATAATACTTTTTATATGATAAAAATATTTTTTTTAATTGCTCTCAATATGCATTGCAAAATTGATCTTTCAAAAACTAGAAACAAAATCTGAGTTAAAATTGATGTTATAAAATCTGATTTTCGGAAAAAAGTGAAGTACTTCTAAATGGATCGCTTTCTTAACAACATGCAAACAGACAACTTTTAAAACAACTAATTTAAATAGTACAACATGAACCGTTAAATAAGGTTTTTGCTACAACGTTAATGATCCTTTCAGATCTTAGTCACTTGCAAATAGTTTACGACTTTATAATTTGTAGCAAATTCCTTTCCATATGGAAATTTTGTTTTATTAATAAAATTCTCTTGAAATTACCTAAAAAATAAGTTGTTTGAGAAATAAACTTTGATAAAACTAAGATTTTGTGGAGTTTAGTAACTTACAACATTGAATAACAAACATCTTTTGTGTATAAGGTATTAGGGTGGTCTTTCGTTGTATGGGCGAAAAATAAAAACGAGATTTTGACTGTACCCCCTCTTAAAATATTTTTTTGTGTACAAAAATTCACCATGCAAAAAATTAGAGTTCTAGCATAACGGGAAGATGTCCCGCATCACCCTTGAAGATCGGGCCCCTTGGAAAAATGGGCATAATTAAAAAAAAAATTACAAATTTTTTTTCTTCAAAACTTAAAAAATATAAAATAATTTTTGTGTTGGGTTTAATCATAACTACTCAGATAAAAAATATTACTTTCCCAGAAAATCGCTAACTTACCCTAACTTTGTGTCAAAAAAATTAATAAATATTTTGGGGGTACCTCAAAGTGACTTTTTTGCATTTTTGAAAATTTTATTCAACAAAAAACCTAGTGTTTGCTGTCAAGTATTTCATTAAGCACATTTCAAGTATTAAATAAGCCAGGTATTACGCATATCCGTTGGCAAATTTTTTTTTTAGGGCATTTTGATTCTCGGGGATTTCAAGGTTTTTTTTATTTTTATACATTTTTATTTTAAAACAAGGTTTTAATAATATTTCATCAATATTTTTGTATATGCCTTTTTATATGATTGTAATAACTTTATTTAAAAATACTATATTTTCTGTTGATAGTTAACCGATGTTAACCTGGGGTCAAATATGACCCACGTAAGAAAAATGTAGTTTTGTGGAAAAATTTATGAATAAAATAAAGAAAGGAATAATTCAATTTATATTTATTCTAAAAAAAATTTCGTTAACCGTTTCTAGTCTTCGAGTAGGTCAATTAAGTAAAAATTAGAACTTAAAACTTTTCCATAATAATAATTTTGAGGGAAAAAAATTTACACTATTAAATTAAAAATACGTTTTTCGAAAATACTCCTGAATATGTACAAAAAAATCAATTTTAATATGAATACAAATGTCTGAATTTATACTAAATAATTAATTTTAATTAATTTTAAAATGTAATTAAATTACAATTAGAAACATAAAAAAAATTTATTTTATGTCATCTTTGTGATTTTTGACTCTTTAAAATACAAGGGTCAATTGTGACCCCATGAAAACACAGGTTAACTATGAACACGAAAAATTATACTTTATAATAAAGTTATTACAATTATATAAAATAGCATACACAATAACATTGATAAAATATTACAAAAATCTTATTAAAAAAAAAAGTCTATACAAATTTAAAAAAACGTTGAAATCCGCTAGAATCAAAATGCTCTAACAAAAATTTTTGACAACGGATATCCGTAATACTTGGCTTATTTAATACTTGAGATGTGTTTAATAAAATACTTGACAGCAAACATTAGGTTTTTGATTTTTGTTGAATAAAATTTTCAAAAATGTCACTTTGAGGTACCCCCAAAATATTTATTAATTTTTTTGACACAAAGTTAGGGTAAGTTAGCGATTTTCTGGGAAAGTAATATTTTTTATCTGAGTAGTTATGATTAAACCCAACACAAAAACTATTTTATATTTTTTTAATTTTGAAGAAAAAAAATTAGAATTTTTTTTTTTAATTATGACCATTTTTCCAAGGGGCCCGATTTTCAAGGGCGATGCGGGACATCTTCCCGTTACGCTAGAACTCTAATTTTTTGCATGGTGAATTTTTGTACCCAAACAAATATTTTAAGAGGGGGCAGCCCCAAAAATCGCAAGTTGAAAAATAAGGACCACCCTAATAAGGTATAGACATTTAGGAACCAAGAAAATAATCAATATGCGTATTCAAAAGAAAAAAAATTGGGTTAAATTTTCTTCGACTTAAGTGGCGTTGTCAAGAAGCCCCATATCAAATTATACACAAAATAAGATAGGCCATTAATCTGCACTCAAAAAAATAAGTTAGTAGAAAATTTACTAAAACATCTTGTAAATCAAGTATATCAGCAAATTTTTTGCTAAAATTATGTTTTAAACTAAAATTTTAGTTATACTTATTCAGCACTTAACTGTTTTGAACTAATGTTTTACTAATAACTTACTAATGTTTTACTAATTTATTTTGCGGAAAAAGTAGTGCTGACGAGGAAAATTATACTAAAATGTACAACTCTAGTAAGACATATAAAAAAATCAACCATGGGAGATTTTTGTATCTCTTTTTCATACATAAAACAAAATTGTGGATTAAAACAATTTATATTTTGCGTCGTCACGGCTTGTAAAAGTAATTGTCTATTAATTAATTAAAAGACAAAATGAAATATTTAAAATTAATAAAGATTAAATGTGTATTTGTGAACTAAATGTTTATAGATATTAATAATATAGTGTGATCGAATTGCAAACAAATATACAACATGTAGACAGAGTAAAGTGGAAGACAAAGACACATATCTTAGGTAGATATTTATGAGTCCTTTTTCTTATTGCAAAAAAGGGTTATATATGTTACATTTTGTTATTTTTTCGTTTCGTTTCTATAATTCTCTGCGGCATTTGCGTTCCTTTAAAAGATAGCATCATTGTGACAACCATTGGCGTAAGTAGTAGTTGACAGATAATTTTGTTTATGTTATATATAATTACTTCTTTTTTTTAGATATTACATTAATTCATGACGTCAATTTGGGAGTATGAACAATTTTTTATTTTGTAGCGTATTGTAAATTATTTTTAAAAGAATCACAAAAATATATTTGATGATTTTCAGCAAATAAGTTAACTAAATTTTTCTACAAATTTTTTTAGTTTTTTTCAGTCTACTAATATTTAGCAAAAATTTTATTAATTTTTATAAAAGGTTTTTTAATTTCTAATCCACTAAGTTTTAGCAAAACTTTTGCTGAATGTTTTAATCAGCTCGCAGATTTTCAGCAACAAAAGCAATTGTTTTGCAAATACCCTCCTGACTAAAATTTAGCTGACTTTACTAACTTTTTTATTTGAGTGTAGTATTGATATAATATATAATTATATCCAAAATATGATTGACAAAATTTTCTAGTGTGCCACTGCATGGCGCATTATTAAAGTGACCATATTTTTTTTACCTGAAAACGGGACATCGAATAATTCTGATGGGTTCGGTCATATGAAGTGAAAATGCATAGCTAATATAATATTTAATTTATCCGTAGTGAATGGAATTATTTATTTTACGTTACACTACAAAAAAATTGTTTATACATTGTTATATTTTTCAGAGGCACAAATTTGTTTCAAAATTTTAGGTGACGATTTCAAATATGTGAGGAACTCTTGGCAAGATTTTTTAATATTAACTTTATTAATTAACATAACCTTTAGCACTGATACCCTTAATTGAGTTTAATCTTCGGTCCACAACTTGTTCATTAAAGAAAATACACGTTCAACCGGCGCATTTGTACCAGGCAAACATAAAATAAATTCAACTATAATCTGAAAATTTTCATGGTTAAGGTAAAATGTTTTTAAAATGTTTAAATACTTGCACCCAACGATTTTCCGAACAAATATTTTGTTGATTCTATTCATCAATTTTCTGCGATGTTACGTATTTAGATAGGAGTGAGTATTCATCGAATACTTCCTTATCTTTATTGCAATCGATATGTTCTTTTTCGATCAATATATCTAGAACTTTTTGAACATCTTCCCACTGTGGTACTTTTGTTAAATTTGCCCAATTAAATTTTTCTAATTCTTTGTTATAAACAGTCCATTGCTCTAAATACTCTCGACTAGTTTTATAAAATTCTTCAGCCGTTATTTTCACGAAATTCTCGTCAATATCTGTGTAACCATCTTCTTTTAATTTTTCAAGTAAACAACGGACTACATATGGAAGAAAGTGAATTGTCTCTTTCTGAAACAAATTCTCTTTTAATTTGTTGTTTTTACTTGATGCTTCAATTCCCGAAATATTTTGACCTGAAATAAATAATTTATATGTAATAGTTTAACATTTCAGATTATGGTTGAAAATATAAATATAAAATAGTAAAATGTACTTGATAAAATATTTACTTTCAATCTTTAGTACAGCTTGATGAACAATTTTAGACTGAGCGTGTATAAAATTATGCCACAATTCAGAGCTAGATTTACAAAAAAGTTTTTTAAAATAGCAGGGCATTTCTGAATACTTAAAAAATAGTTCTTTAGCGGCTGATATAATTTTAGCACTCTTTCTACGACTAGCATCAGCGCAAGCCACCTCGTTTTACTATAGCGTAGCATTTGTTTGTATTCTGTCTAAGATTATTCGCAGAATTCTTTTAGAGTTTCCACTCTAACTCTGTAAATGTAAAAAAAAGAATATATCTTTACAATTATGACTTCAAAGTCTACAGGCAGACAATCAGCAGAGCATTTTATTGAGTTGTGGATAATGTGAGCTCCGCATTCAACACCTATCTCCATTTTGGAGATTTGCACTAAGTTTTGCATACACATTGTTGACTCCTCTCATAGCTGAACCTCCGAAATTGTAATTGACAGTGATGCAAACTTGGTACTTTTGGCACTATTTATGGTGCTTTTCAATGATACAAAACTCCAAAATTTGAAGATTTCATACATTTTTGAACAAATCAACTATCTCTTTTTTCGAATTTCTGAAAACGGGACATTTTTGCGTTTCCGAGTTGTTGTCGGGGACAACGGGACAAAGTAGCTGAAAACGCGACGGTCCCGTTTAAAACGGGACCTATGGTCAGTTTAGGCATTATACAATTTTATAGGAAAATAAATTGTTTTTTTTAAATATGACATAATATCTAAATATTTATTATTTTGTATTTGGCAATGTATAGGTATATATAATGTCATATTTATTTGGATTAATTTTATCTTAATCTAAAAGCAGCATATACAATTATATATTGATCGAGATGCGATAAGACTCAACTATATGTGACACCATATTAACATTTTTTAAGAAACTAATTTTAGATATGAATTTATATAATTATGTGCTGTTAAATACACTGGCAGACAAAAGCTTATAAGTGTATATAAAATAGTGTATTAATATACGCAAACGTTTTTACTCGGGGTGTGAAATACACCTTTAATATTAAAAAAATATAATGCTTCTAATTGGTTGTAATATTGGTAAAACACAATATTGGCAACAAATTGTGCGGGTAGTACTGGCAAAACACATGCTTTGCAAATAAAATAGTAGTTTTTACGGTACAATATTAGTCGTACCTTTGGTAATTTTTAACACAGTGGGTTTTACAAAAATAGCAGTGATGTGCCAGTATTATTTATTTCTGTATGGTTAGCCGTTTTCTACATTGGTACTTTAGTGACATAGGAGTGCTTGGAGTGGTTTTAGAACTTTTTTTTTTTGCAAGATCTTGTTTTGTTGTGAAGTAATTTCGAATGTCTTTTTTTTAAGCATTACCTAATTGTATAGTTTCTATAAACAAAAGTCTAGATGTTATAGATCGCGGTAAGGAAAAGATTAAAGATACAAACACACAATATAGTATTGCAAAATTAAATAAACTTTTTAATGTACATTGTTGTTTGTTTTTATAAAAAAAATATATACATATATTTGTTATAAAAATTAAACGGATTCATATGGAGAGATCTACAGAAACGTACGATTCCATGCCATTCAGGATTTAAATCATTTTAAAAATCAATATATAACATTTTTATGTTAATGTTAATGTGCTCTACTCAATAAAAAACTATTCTAAATTGCTTGTACACAGAAAAAACTAAAAACGGGTTTCAATTAAAAAATTTATTGAATCAAGTAATATTTTAATTGATTTTGCACCTATCACGGCAATTAAACCTTTTATTAAAATTAAGAAGAAAAAAAGTTATAAATAACTTCTACAAAACAAAAAATATGATACTCACAATAAAAGTGTGTGATATATACGTTGGTATGTGTGTTTTTTGCAATGCTGAGTCTGTTTGTGTGTGTGCTTGTTTTGTTTGTTAACTTCAAATGTATTTGGTATTTTATACTGAAAATTTTCTATTTATGCATACAGTGTATGAAAGAATAATATGATAATTGCTTCTAAAATAAATATGTATTTATATATTTAAAAGTCAATAAAAATATTTATTGATTCAATTAAATATTTGTTTAGAAACAAATTAAATTCAAATCAAATCTTTAATTAGATATTTTAGGTTGATAATTTTTTCTGTGTAACGTTTTAAGTTAAAGTTTTTCAGCTCTTTTTGGTATAACTTTTTCAGTATAAAAGGAAATCGCCTAAAACCTTTGATGGATGCTAATCCTGATATTGCAAAATCTGCTACATGAATAAACTATGTGATATAGTTAGGAATAAATGGCAACTCTTCAAAATCTTTAACTATATTTTTTCAATTCAGAGATTTTTGATTTTTAAGCTTTTAGCATCAACGTATTTGCAAAATTGTTTATATTGACATATAAATGACAAATAAACCAATAAAATGAGATCAAATCGTTTAGTATACCTTCAGAAATAAAGAATATATGGCAATGCAAATCTCATCAGGTCTATACGTGAAGATCTTAAAATTTTATGTTTGGAGATCTTCGAGCACATCCGGAGTTAAAGATATCATTAGCTGCAGTGCTGCGTAAATATTAGTACTAATATTATTGTGTGTAAGTCCTAAATGAATTGCATTATTAATTTGGTATCTGGAGCCATTTGAGGTTCATTGTGGTAGGTTTTTATAGATTTTTGGGGCTAAAAGTGATGTAGAAACGAAAGCACTTCCATAGAACAATGGTAATTGACCTCTGTAATATAAGCCAGATATCAACATTTAATTCTTTAAATTGTGAATGTGCCAGTCAGTTAAAAGTTGGATTTTAGAGTACTGTGGAGCTGAAAGTGGAAATAAAATCCGATCTAATTAGCAGTTTCACATAATGATTGTTATGATAATATCTACAATTCAAGATATATTGGAAGCCATAATTCTTGAAGCCGCAGGCGTGCCTACAATTTGAAGTTAGTCTTTTAGCGACTTTTTGAGAAATAAAAGTGGTCGAGAATACAAAGTTCATCCGATCTATTTAGCGTTTTCATATAATAATAGTAATGATATTTACCGGTCCATATGTATATGACCCCATAATTCTTTAAACCGCGAATGTGCCAATCAATTTTGTGCTGCATGTATTTTTTATTTTTATCTATTTTGGCAAATCGATATAGAGACAAACACTACTAACCGATCGATTTAATATTTACATATAATAATATCTAGGCTAATATATATCATTGAAGTACGACTAGAGCCCGTAATTCTTTAAACCGCGCATAAGCGATTTAATTTTAAGCTGAATTTTTCTTAGCTTTGACTTCAATTTCCTCAAAAAACAGATGTGTTGGAAACATTTCGAAACCATATTTGGACTAGGCACGGAAATGTTACTCAAAAACGTCTAGTCCCCTTGCAGAAAACCCCAAAAATTAAAAAATATTATAAGCGAAAATGTTTGCTGTTTTTTGTTTATAACTTTTTCAGCACTCAAAAAAATTTATACATTCTAATACATTATTGCTTTTTTATGTATTTAAAATAAGATAATCTAGAAAAAAACGCCATTAATTTTTAGAACCTGAAATCGTACGGTTTCATAGATTTTCCCATATATTACAACACATCTCCTTCAGAATTTCTTGCTTTCCAATATCGCATGATCTACAGATTTTCAATATCATTTTTCAATTTATTTACCTGATTTATGCGACAAAAGAAGATCGCTTCCTTTTCTTCTTTCATTGTTCTTTCTTTCAATTTATGAAAGAACACATGATTGTACTAAGCAATCAAAATTGAATACAGAAAATTTTAATAAAATTTCAATATTTATTTTTTTAGTTCGATTCTTACAAGAAGAAGAAGAAAAACATTTTTACTGAAAAATTGAAAGCACATAATGGATATACCAGTTTCGTAGTTTCGTCCCATCCAAGGCCTCGTCAGTGGCTAATTTATACGTTAAGTGAACAAAGTATTTTATATTGTTAAATGTCTCTATATGAACAACTTATTAACTTTCCGTAGTATTGATATTCAAACCCATAGAAATACATCAGGCTATCACTCGTAGCAATACCTCTTAGCGAGTTTAGCCACGATCAACACAGCGATAAGTGTGGCTAAGTGGAGTTTTGTCAATAACAGCATTCACAATATTTAGTATTTATTAATTTTATTTTTTATAATATTTTTTTTTTCCTTTTTTGCAATTTTTGCCATTTCCTGTGCCATTTTTTATGATTTTGCTGTTTTGCATACCATATTAAAATTTTTCATGCCATCGCCAAATAATTTTACTGAAAACTAGCAATATCGCTTCTTGGCGAAGTGTATCTATATTCGATATTGTGGGCGTTGTGGTGTAATGGTTAGCCCGTTGGACTGTTACACAGATGGTACCGGGTTCGATTCCCGGTGACGACAACATCAATTTAGAAAAAAATAATATGTATGAGTTTTCTTTCACTTATATGTATCGCTGCGCCCACTTTCGGTGTTCCCATAGCACTTAACCCCACCGAAGTAAAATAATGAATCAGGGCTATGAAACAAAAAGCTTCAATAAATTCGCCAACTCTACATCAGGTGGCGAGCAACAACTGTTCTACGACTTATCTACTCGCGCAATTACAGTGTTGCCATGTTTGAAGCCCTTCATCTTACACCACCTTTCATCTCTCCACTATCTCCACTATTTTGAATATTGCTTACAATTATCATGGCTATGACATTACACAATATGTTACAAAAGAAATGCCAATTGTAATATACACTCATTATTGTTTTCTGTATTCAAATAACAATAAAAACGAGTAATGGACTAAAAATTAAAGCTGTAGCTGACACATTTGAGTGATGTGACAAGATAAAACAAAAAATAACACAAGAAAATTATTTATCAACATTTTTATACAAAAATGTAACAAAATGGTAGAATACAAAAAAAAAAAATACACAAACATTACAGTAAATTAAAAACAAAAAAAATGTGTGAATAGTTTAAAATACTTAAAGTCATTCAGAAAAATCTTTTGTTTTCAATACAAATACAATTCTTAAACCACATTTGTATTGTTTGAAGCATTATATGCTTTTGAACATAAGACTCAAAGCAAAAACCACTCTACTTCTTTCTCCTTTCAACACGATTACAAAACATATTTGTTTTGTTAGACCCTCCTAAAAGTATGCTTGTTAATTTGTATATGTATGCTAGTGAAGAGTGAGTGTACTGGTTTCAATTTTATTTCATCCCTTGAGCACGTGCACTTACACATACATAAAATGCTTAAATATATATTTTAACAGCACTTAAACTTGTCTACTTATGTACGCAATGCAAAAATATCAAAATGAAAGATGAAATGTTTGAATGGTAAGTACCTTTGATATAAGTTCATCATCACGTGTCAGCTAGCCAGATTAAAGATAATAAGGTTTTTAGGTACATTTAAATAAAATATGATGAAAAGAAATATCAAAAAATTAAAAACATATCTTTAACTGACAGATTAATACTACATATACAGTGTAGCGCAAAACAAAAGAATCGAAACATGTGCAGATCTTTGATTTCAAATATTTCATCTTCCAAGTCGGTTAGAAAAACGATTTTGATTGGATCTTTTATGTTATTAAATAGAGTATTTAGGACGTATATAAAAAATAAATATCAAAATAAACATGTATATATTATATTTCTTTGTATTACAGTCCATTTAGGACGTAAGCTTGCCTTGCTACATCTTTCCACATTTGTCTGTCTTTAGCTTTCAATTTCCAATTTTCAACATTCATATTATTTAGA
The DNA here is from genome assembly GCA_021234595.1 of Delia radicum. Taxonomy (NCBI): domain Eukaryota; kingdom Metazoa; phylum Arthropoda; class Insecta; order Diptera; family Anthomyiidae; genus Delia; species Delia radicum. The sequence continues at coordinate 225,391,024 of CM037851.1, forward strand.
TCTTCTTATACACATTCTTTCTGAGGCCATCCACATATTCTTCTGAGGCCTTCCGCGTATTCTATTACCATATATTTTTCCTTTATATATTTTACATTGCACTCTATCTTCTGTCATTCTTATCATATTTACTAGCCAACTTAATCTCTGTCTTTTTACAAATCTTAAGATCGAGATTATCTTGTTCATCGTCGTACCTTTCCGTGTGGTAGCTACCGTCTGGTATCATTACTGATCCAAAAATAGTTATTACACACTATTACACTACACTGCTATTTTATTTGAGTCCGAATCAGTGAGTCTCCATACTACTCAGAGATATGTCACAGATCTCATTACAGTTTTGCAGATTTTGAGTTTAGTTTTCCTTGATAACATTTCTGATTGGATTTTCTTTCTTTGTAAATACTTTTAAATCCTTTTAAATCCACAATGTACGCATACACATTGTTAGTGTCCTTTTGCCTTATTTATGAAAAACAGATACAAAATATTTCATGGCTGATATTTTTATAGGTCTTACAAGAGTTGTACTTTTAAGTATAATTTATATTGTCTCTACCGCATCTACGTACATTCTAGGTATATCTCTTAATCTGGTTGTCGTCCACCCTATTCAATTTCTTATCAGCACAATTTTTTAGCAAAATATAAGTTAAACATTAGTTCAAAACAGTTAAGTGCTAAATAAGTATAAATAAAATTATAGCAGAAAACACAATTTCAGCTAAAACTTTTGCTGAAAAGTATTATACTTGATTTACAAGACGTTCTACTAACTTTTCTACTAACTTATTTTTTGTTGTTATTTTGTTTTATTTTCTTTGTAATTCTCTTCAATATCTTCTATTTAACGTTTACATGCCATTATTTTTTTGCTATGCATTATTTCTTGATAATTTTTCTTTTCCTGCTGCGTTGTAGATTTATTTAACACCCACTGATTTTTCAGGTGCATGGTTCACAACCATGGTTCTTTGTTGTTATTTTGGTTAATATTCAGTACATTTTCATGCAACGTTTTCGTTTTCAACGTTTTCTTTCTTTAGAACAATTATTTTTATTTCCTACTTTTGTCCAATATTTGTCCGTAGTCATATCTAGCAAGTTTCTCCACATTCCATTTATTTGTCGTTTCAACTTGTTTTTTATACAATCCTTTGTTTTATTATAGAAATCCTTTGTTTTACTATAGCAATTACTAGGTAGTGGTCCGAGTCACAAGAGGCTCCACTACACGTTTGTACATTTGATTTGAATGTTGCATGCCTGTTGTCTACTAAGACGTCTTCTATTTGGTTAAAAATTTCTGATCCTGGTTTGTTCCATATACGTTTGTGAATATTTTTGTGGGAATGACTAACGCTTTTTATCCACAGTTTGTTGGCAGCATAAAAAAATCCAGCAACTTTACGAATAACATTCTGTTTGCCGATTAAAACCTTAACATCGCCTATTATTAATAGTAGTACATTCTTACATGTTTTTTCAAGTTCTTCATAAAAACCTTCAATACATATTTCATCCAAAACTTCAAGTAGAGGCGCGACAAGCTATTATTGTTATGTTCCTAAACTTAACTTTAATTCTTATTTTATATATATTCTTTCGTTAATTAAATCTCTACTTAATATGCTTCCACATATGCCCACATACAATCCTGTACCGTATTAAGCTGTTTTCTTGGCCGTTCCACAATAATATTCTATATATTATTGTGAAACGGCCTCTCTTTTTATTTAAATCTCAATTCTTTTTCATTTAAATCTCCACTTCCTTGCATTTTTTGCAATTCTGTACCTTTTAAGTTCATTAGCTATTTCATACATATTTTCGGGCTGAAGCATTGTTCCAAGATCCTAGTCTTTATTTCATAGAGTTATTCGTTTTTTTTACTTTATGTTGTGTTGATAACAATGTGAGTAAAAAAAATAATATATGGTCTTATGTTTTTCATCTTAAAGTATAGTATTATATGTGATTATATATGGTGTCATGCATATCCATATATCATAAAATGATGTGGTAACGTACAATATATAACGCTATATTGTTAAATATTAACCTTTATAAAATAAGATATTAAGCATGTGAGCAATTCCATTTTGATAAAATTTTGTGAGTGTGTGCGGTAGTGAACTCAAGTACTAAAAAAAAATTTTATTTTTTTTTTTTTTGGAAAACTCTGGCATCCCTATAGCTTCAAATTGTGGAGTAGGGACATCACTTAAAAGGTCATAACTTCTGATGTGTAAAAAATATCGACAAATTTTTTTTTGCATAAGTAAGGAGCTTTCCATTCTGAAATTTTCAGGGTATTTAGAACACAGGTGTAGCTATTTCTACAAAAAATTTAGAAATTAAAAAAAAAAGAATTTTTTCCAAAAATTGATTTTAAATTTTTTTTTAAAAATTTTTATTTTTAAAAAATGTGTAACATTTTTTTTATTTATTTTTTTATACCCCAAAACCTAGCCGTTCTTATGCAAAAATAAATTTGTCGATATTTTTTACACATCAAAAGTTATGACCTTTTAAGTGAAGTTTCTACTCCACAATTTGAAGCTAAAGGGTTTGCCAGAGTTTTCCAAAAAAAATAAAAATTTTTTTAATACTTGCGTTCACTATTGCACACTCTCACAAAATTTTATCAAAATCGGAAATCATCGATTAATTTCACGGTGATTTTAAATGGAATTGCTCATGATACGATATGATAGATCTATTGTCGTATATAATAATACATTCTAACAAAATATATAATCATATATGGTACAATATAAACGATATAATTTAAGATAAAATAAAATATGCTGCCTTAGAAAAATTATTTTTTTGTGTAATATAAGCTATGCTTATATAATAATGCAGTTCAAGAAAGATATAAGTATATATGACAATCATATTAACAATTTAATTTGAGATATTTTCCATGAGTATAAGACATAATAACATATTGCAATATATAATATGAGGAGATGTGGAAATTATTTTTCTTTAAATTGTTTATATATCGAAATTTAAAATAGTATATGTCATGGGATAAGTAAATCCAATATAATATCAAAATATCTCATTCTATCCACCAAAAATTGCTTATATTTTTGGATATAATAAGATCAAAGTAGATCTAAATTAATCCCACGGAATATTTTGGGATCATTCAGGATCTGAAATTAGATATTATTGATGCCCCAATTTTGAGATCAATTTTGATCTAACTTAATCCGACAATATCTTTGAGGGATATAATCGGATTACTTCGTATATTATAAATATGTGGGAAAAGCAAACAAAAATATGGTAAGCTCACAACATGAGACTGTGAAAACAAAAGCAACAAAATTTAAAATGTTTATCAATTTTATGGAAATGGAAGTTTTCTAATTTTTCTTAGTAAAATATTTATTTTAAATTTATATTCAGCCATTTTCTATTACACTCTGGAAACTTCTGCTCTAAATATTTGCAGTTGTTTGAGTTCTAGTTTTTAGTTTTTACTGCATATGTGGTTTATTTTTACTACAGTTGTGGTTAATTTTTTGAACAGTATAAAACAAATGACAATGTTAGTTGAATTTACTGAAATGTAAGTCGTCCTTTCTTCTAGTGAAATTTCATTTGCAGTGGTCTTAACCTACATACTATTCTAAGTGTAGGTATTTGCAATTTGAGAATGTGAAATTTAAAAATTCACTAAATCAGAATTTGAACGATTTCGTTCTCAGGCCGCTGATTTTTTCAAACTTTTTGATCTTAAATATTGAAGTTATAACCGAGAGACACACTAACACATTAATACACTCACAATATATTTTCTGTTACCAATTCACGTTTATTTATAAAGTTTAAGGTTAAGTTTGTTTGCAAATGAGGAATCAATTCTTTCGATAGTTTAAAACAAACTATAAGTTCTTTCGGTAGTTAAATAAATTTAAATATAAGTATTTAAATATAAGTATAAATTGTCTATTAATTTGCTGCTATATTTATATTTTTTTATATATTTTTTTTTTTTTAAACTAGATACTAAATGAAAGATTTTACCGGAATTTAACTAAAACCGCTATAAGTAAATACTTGTGTGGCCGATTTGATTGTGTGAAGTGTCATTTAAAAGGTAATGAAAATACCTTTAAATTTGCATAAATACCCATAACATAGCTGCTTTTTTTTTTTTTTTTTTTTTTTTTTTTATTTAAATTTATTTTCATCGGGATAAACATTAATTGCATTTATAGTAATTAAATGTGCTAAAGTCCCAAAACTTATTTAACAAATTGTGAAAAGCAATCTGATGTAGGCGTGTCCCTATTCGGATTTCATTCCTGCCCAAGGAAATCTTCAGGGGACTTTGTTATTAGAATTTCTAGAGATATTTGTAATGTTAAATCACAAACTCAATGAGAATTTATTGTCCTCGTCTAGGAGCGAGATTCAAAATTTAAAATATCAAAGAAAAAACAAAAACAACAACAAAAAATTGTCACAATTGGCTTTGTCATCTTCCAAATACTACTCTGTTTTTTTGACAGACCTAGCAATGTAGTGACGTTTATTCAAGTAAATCAACAATAGAAAATCATATGTTTTCTATTAGTGTCAGTTACATTTAAATTTGCACAAGCACCTGCATATTTGTTATTTAAATTTATTTTCATCGGGATAAACATTAATTGGATTTATAGTAATTAAATGTGCTAAAGTCCCAAAACTTATTTAACAAATTGTGAAAAGCAATCTGATGTAGGCGTGTCCCTATCCGGATCTCATTCCTGCCCAAGGAAATCTTCAGGGGAATTTGTTATTAGAATTTCTAGAGATATTTGTTATGTTAAATCACAAACTCAATGAGAATTTCTTGTCCTCGTCTAGGAGCGAGATTCAAAATTTAAAATATCAAAGAAAAAACAAAAACAACAACAAAAAATTGTCACAATTGGCTTTGTCATCTTTTCATCAAAACTTATAACATTTTTTGTGATATACTTATTTTGAATTAAAATTTCCTTATTGTCCTTTTTATGCAAAGTATAGACATATTGAATATTTGTTGCATAATGACATTAGTTATGCTGTTATTCTATATAGTTATAATCGAGATAGTAAAATAAAAATTTTAAATATTTGTTAGGAGATGATAAGCACTTTTGATCGGGGAGCGCCGCCTTGCACTCATCGTAGGGTTTCAAAATTCGTCGCAGACATTACAAACGATGGCCCCTCTCATAACTTCTGGTATGTTGGGTTGTACGCTATACTTGGTATTTTTCCATATGATCTTGGGCCACGATAGTGTGTAATTACGAAATGTGTCCAAATATAGTTTCCGAACAGTCAGTCATACAAACTTTGGCTAAGAAAATGCACAATTATTATGGAATTATTTTGAATAATGTAATTTTTTCTCTGCAACGAAGTTAACAACAGGACCAAATCAATTGTGGATGCATGGCTCAGCATCATTTTTTCGTCTTTGTGTATTCTAACGTCATTCTAGGCTCTGGTAATAACCATTATGCTATGAAGGGCTAAAAATGCGAACTGTATTTTGTCATTAAATAAACACATTTTTCACTTGCGCACATTCAGTTTCCAATATTTTTGTCAAACTTTCTGACGTTTCATAAAAACTTTTAATAAATTTTGAAAATGTTTATGTTTTTGTGGCGTTTGTAAAAAAGCAATACAGTTTGTCTTGGTGTTTGACACATAATGTTATGTCTTAAAAAAATTACGAATATATACATATTGGATTTCTGTGGGCTGTATATTTAAATAAAGTTTCCATTTAGCAATTTTTATGACTCCGCAAAGTTAAATATAAATTGTTTCAAAACTATCTACAGAACAATGCATCGTTCCGAAGAAAAGCTATCTACGCCGACCTTCCCAAAGCCGTTATTTAAGATATTTCGATTTTTTTTTTAACAAATGAAACTAAAAATAACATATTGTATATATATAATTTACAATCCAGTAAATTCTGAATAGCCATAAACTTTATTGTTACAAAAAACTAATAGAAAATAGTTGAACGTCGATTTAAAATTAATATTTTAGCAAAAATAATTATAAAAGGCACATAAATTTTAATTTTCGTAACATTTCTAAACATTTTTTGTTTTGTTGCTTTTGTTTGGCACAACCCAGTAAAAAACGCTGCTTACATGCAAGCAGGTTTGTAAGGGAGTAATCCGAATGGCGAATTCCCACTTGGAATCATTACTTATTCGCGAAATAAGCGCGAATTTCAGCGCTTATAAAAAGCAGTGATTTTATGGGTTTCAGTAAAATCACATTTCATGTCTACATTATTACGATTAAAAGTAATAATATGAATATACATAATTTATTCTACATAAAACTCTACAGATTTTATTTTTTTTGTTGTTATAATTTTTGACATATAATATAATTATTTTATGTTTTGTAACGCTCCACGTGCAAGCTTTTCAGAAACAGTTAAATGACTAAATTTTTTTTTATTTTATACTCGAAAACACCAAACACAATCGGAAATCACTCGGGAAATTCTAACAGAAAATTTTAATACACGATATGGAACTTTCTGCATTACAACCTGCATCCTTGTTAGGGAAAGCATTAAGCTCAAAATTTTTGTTTGTTTATTTTTATACGAAAATTATACGTTTTTTTTTGCTGCTTCTCAATATTATGTAATAGAAAGCACTTACGAAAGCGTATTTGTTTTATCCTGCTTCCAAAAACACAAATAATATTGGCACCTTCCATGTTTTTGTTTGACATTTCCCACATATTTATTTTAGTGTTTTTTTTTTTTGTTGTATATTTCCTATATACTACATTCAATAGTATAAAAGATCCAATCAATTGTTTTTTCTAACCGACTAGGAAGATGAAATATTTCAAATCAAATATATAAATAAATATTTTTTGTTGGTTTTGTTTTTAGTGAGACTGTATATATTTAAACGGAAAGTAAGGTATGAAAAATATTCCAAACCAACTATTCATCAAAACAAAAAAATGTTTATCATATCAATGTCAAACTAAGACCTGCTAACTTATCTCAAATTAACCAAAGTTAAGGGCTTAAACTTAGCTATGAATGTCAAAACATATGGAAATTTCTATGGTTAAAGTTAAACTCTGGTTATTTTTAGAAAAGTTTTTATTTTCCTATACAACACAAAGAAAAAATGGATTATTTTTAATTTGGCGAGGTGGATGTGGTTAAATATTGGCTGCTTTATCATTAATTTTTAATAATCCTCCCCTCGCTCATTAGCGACAGTAATGGGTAACGTATGAGTGATATTTTTTAATGTTAATGAAAATAATGCTCATACGCCACCAATACGACTTAAATACGATTTTACATATTTAATCACAAAGTGCAGACACTACTCGATATTACTTTTCTAACTGGCAGCAGTGACACTAGCTTAATCTCTGCCTTACTTAAAAACATATATAAAATGACATACTAAAACCTACCCTATGGGGAATGAGGAGTCAATTGACCTTAAAGTGACTGGTTAAAGAAGGACTTATCACAGGACTGGTATAATTTAATATTGAAGTGGGTTAAGCAATGTCAATTGTCCTAAAATTACCAATCCTGTGACTGGTAAAGGGAGGGCATACCACTTAACCAGAATGCTTATTAACAAGAAAAAGCCAGTTGGCCAGAATTTTACCCATTGGAAGCTGTTTAGTTTTCGTTTATAGGACATGGCCCTTTTGCGACAGTCTTGTGGTATGCCCATCTTTGGTTAATCTGTGGTATAAAGCAGGACAAATGACCCCCTACTATGACAAGCCAATGTTAAAGTTGCCAATTGTTTACATAGGGTAGGGTTCAGCAGAGTACCGGTCTCTGGCAGGAAGGGACCGATCCTGTAGCACACGCACAGCGGCGTACCCAGGATTTTGTTTCGGGGGGGCCCAATTTTTGTTTTTTAAATTTTTTTTTTTTTGAAAATCATATAATTTGTTACATACGAGAGCCTATATTTAATATTTTGTAGTGTCCGACCAAGTACTCGGCTTCGGCTTCGTAGTTCGGCCAAAAAGTGAAGTTCAGCCAAGTTCGGTGTTTGGCCAAATTTTGGCCGAATTTGGCCGAACTACCGAACTTTTTATGATTATTTATAAAAAGCACAAATAAATAACAACTGCGGTTATATTTACTTTTCAGAATTTACAAAAAAAAACTACATAAAAATACAACGTTGAATATGATAGAATACAAAAAAAAAACACCGATATTTAAACATCAATGTGTGTGAAAAAATTTCAAAAAGCCAAAAGAGTTTAAAAAAAAATTTCCAGAAATATAGCTACAAGACCTTTAAGCAAATAATCAAATTTAATGCGATATAATTAAATATAAAAAAAAAAATAATTCGAGTGGTAAGTAATCCGGAAAAGAGAATAACAGGTTCATCAATTTGGGATAGACATGATGCAGTACCAGACTTAGAAGTAGCAGAAGCAAACGAAAATTTTATTGAAAAAGAAATTAAAATGTTTATTACGGAGCCTTTAGGTCCCGAAATATAAATATATTTGAGTAGTGGAATTCAAGTCCATTTACAAATATAAAAGCTGTAGCAATAAAATATTTATCAGCCACACCAACTAGTGTAGCTAGCGAACAGCTTTTTAGCGCTGCCGGACAGCTGTATTCTGATAGACGAAGCAATTCACATGGTGCGAATGCGGAAAAATTGCTTTTCTGTCATGACAATATCAAACTTTTTAATTTTAAATATTAAAGTTTAAGTTTTTTTCTCTATATCAGCTTAAAAATCGATCAACTATTTTTCTTTGACTATAAAATATAGTACAATACAAATACTTTATTCTTTTTTTGTACTTAAAATAGTAAAACTTTTTTCCAAATATGATTTTTTAAAAAAATATACCTATAAATTTGTATTTTGTTTATGTTTAATAACTTTTTGGTTTAAATTTATTGATCTAAAAAAACAATTTATATTTTTTTTTATTAAAACAAAAAGTTCAGCTTCGGCCAAAAAAAATGAGTTCGGTCGGACACTAATATTTTGTATCTGTTAAATAAGTTTTGGATGGGAAAGTTACCATTGACGTTAAACCCAGTTATGATAGCAATTTTGAAGCAAAAATGTTTTGACATGTCTTTGTTTTTTTAGTTTTCTTATATCTACAAACAAGTTTTTTTTTTTTTTGAAATATTAAACAAATTTATGTATCAATTAAATAATTTTATTTTGATTTTTAAAGTGAGCTATCATATTAATTAAGATCCTTATATTCTATTAACAAAACTCTTAAAATTTAATTCAACGATTTTTTTTCATTAAAGTGTCAATGATTTTGTCAGGTTCAACCTTTTCTCGATACACTGATGCAAGAGCTAGAGCACCAGTCTAGCTTCACCCATAGAATTCCTTAAATATGTTTTCACTCTTTTTAGGGTTTAAAAACTTCTCTCCGCGGATGCAGTTGTAACAGGAATTACTATCAGTAAATGTAAAAACATGTAAACGTTTGGAAAAAGCTCCTTGTTGCAATCTTGAATAGCATCTAGCGGATTTGATGGTCTTTATGGTAGTGTTTCCATAGATCAATTTCAGTTAATATAACATTAGTTTGAAAAATTATAGTCTCAAAAAAATATTATAAATTCATTTATTACATACTAACCAAAACAAAAATAAAATAAAAAATCGAAAATATTTCGGGGAGGGGCGGGCTTTGGCCCCCAGGGCTCCCCTGGGTACGCCACTGCACACTAGAGTGGGTCGCACCCCATACAAAAAAAAAAGTTGTGCCGGTCACCCCCTAGAATTAAAGATAATTTGAAGAAGATTTGAAAAAAAAAATTGTTTTTTTTTGCCACGCCCCTTGCCCCAGCGCATTTGGTTTTTTATTTCCTGTGGCTCCATTACAAGAAATTGAATTTACAAGAAATTCAAACATACAATCATAACAAACATACAAACAATTACAAACATTGAGTTGTGCATGGGTTCTGTTTTGTTATTACAAAAAAAGAAAACTTATACGGCCTGTTTTTGTAAGACGTGTCACTCAAAAAATTCGTGTAAATGAGTGAAGAAATTCGTTTTGGGGTTCTGTATCGCAAATGTCACTTTGAATTGAGTGAAAATGTAAGAGTTCTCGTTTTCGTCTCTTTTTTTGGTTTCCACATTGCAATTTGAAACGTCAAAAACAGACGTTCACAAAAAAATATTTGTCAAAGAAAAAAGGCAACACAATTTAATATTAAAAAAACAAAAAATACACTTTAAAACAAAAAATTGTAATAAAAACGACTATATTAATTATCACTGGCACTGGAATCAATATCAAAATCAAAATCCATGGCAATTGAGCCGATCATTTTTATTTGTAAATGTTTTTGTTTTTTTTTTTATACAAATTATATTTTTATCACCACTTTTATTGTTTTCTAAACAAAATAAATAATTTTTTTTTCAAGCAAAAATCAGCTGTTTTTGTTTAAATTTCATTTACAGTGTTGCGTTGCCATCTACTAACAAAAAATTAGTTATTTGTATATGAAAAAAAGTAAACAAAATACGAAAAACATTATGTTGGCAGTCTTACTGTTTGACAAAACATAAAGCTTTACGTAATCAAACGTAAGTCAGACGAACGAATTATAAATACTCATTTCATTGCATATTCGTTCGGGTGCCACACGTTCGTGTGGTAGTATACACGTCTTGTAAAAACAGGCCGTTAAATATTAAAATCAAACTGAAAAAATTGTTTTTTGTTTACGTTTTGTCCCTAAAATATTGAAGATCATTTCTCTTTACTACTTTTATCGGTTATTTAAACAATGTTTAACAATAGATATCAAAATGGGTGGAATATACAGAAAAATCAGTAGTATTTTATTTAATTGTGTTTTCAATTAATTTAATAGGTATTTTCTGTAGTTTTTAAAGTAATAATATTGTGAGTGTACTTAGTTTTGTCATTATATCAAATATAAAGTAATGGTCTAAACATTTTAGAAAATCTATTTTTAGAATCATTATTTTTGATTTTTTGTGGAAAGTAATATTATTTTGTGCAAGCAAGTAATTTATATTTTTATCTATCAAGTATAAAATGTCGAGATAGCTAAGATGGTAGAGCGGTTTACTGACAATCTGGAGGCCCGGGTTCGAATCACTTGTGTTCACATTTTATTAAAAAAATTTTTTTCAATAAAAATATATTTTTTTTTATAAATTTTTTTTTTTTTATTTATTTGTATACTTATTATTTTTGCCCATACTGGCAAGCACATAGGTAACCACATATTTTGATCATTACTAATATATTATTATTTTTACGTCATCCGCATATTAAAGTAATAAGATTTGTAATTAATAACGCAACTATTTTGCAACATTCAAATAATATCAACTATGGTGCGAACAATAAACGACAAGAAAACCACAAGAAGATCCAAGACTTTTATACGTACCTTTAGAGAACACCACAGGATACTTTATTAATGAAAAAACTCGCTTACTTTTTCTTTTAGTTTAAGAAAAAAATTGGTTAGTCTACAAAAATGTTATATATTTTTATGCCTTAAAAATATGTAGTCTGTGACATATTGTACTTAATAAAATTCAGATCAAAATATTGAGATATGTTCAACACATGTTTTCTAACCAATACCAACCAAGTTCCAGATTTTTAATGATGCATGTTCAAAAAATTATTTTTTTTCCCATACAAAAATATTGAACTTCAGATTAAATTTTCGGAAACTATTGATATGAAAGCGCTGGTTTTTTCACTGAAAATAATTAGGTGAAATATAGATTTACACTATATACTAAAATTTTGTAAATTCGATGAAACGATTTTATAATATTCGCAAAAAAAGAAAAATATGTGAAGTTTTCTTTTTAATTGGAAGAGTTGCCTACATAGTTCTCCCAATCGCAATTAATTGATATGATTTTTAATTATTCACAGTTTATTCAGACATATGAGTTAATACGAAAATTTAAAGAAAAAACAAAAATTTTATTAAAGTTTTAATTCGTGCATATTTTAAGATGTGGAGCTAATATTAAAATTTGGTGTTCGCATTCGTGATATACGTCCTTAAATCGATCGTAATTGATAAGTCGCATCTCCGATTCATTTTTAGTGTTCAACAGTGTTATTATTTTTTACATTACCTTGAAATGCGTACTTAGGCTAAGCTGCACCTTATATGGCGTTCTCAAAAAACGAAACTTGGTGGTCCCTCCAGTTGAAAAAAAACTTAAATTTTTGTTATTTTTGGTTAAACCGGTACGAGTAGTAACATACAAGTGTAGGTACTCTAATGAAAAGAATTTTCCCCAGGATTTCAAGAACTGTATTATTTTAAAGATTCATGACGCGTAGCGACCTCTCAACCCGTTTACATATTTGGCCGGCAGCGTTATTTTCGAAAACACTTTGGGGTGTTCTTCTATCACATAGAAGAAGACCCCTAAGACCCGGCCAAAGGCCAGTCACTCAGAAAAACTTTACTCAGCGAAGCCACTAAACTGCCTTACACATACACTCAAAAAATAAGTTAGTAACATGTTTTGTAAATCAAGTATACTATTTTTCAGCAAATTTTTTGCTGAAATTATGTTTTCCGTTTAAACTTTAGTTATACTTATTCAGGACTTAAGTGTTTTGAACTAATTTTTTACTAATAATTAACTAATGTTTTACTAATTTATTTTGCTAAAAAAATTGAGCTGATAAGCACATTACAATTGTGGACGACAATCAGATAGAAACATATAAGCAGAACGAAGTAGATGTCGTGGCATGTCAAGATATAGTAGAGACGAGGAAAATTATACTAAAAAGTACGACTCTTGTAACATATATGAAAAATTTCAAACATGGAAGTTTGTGGTATCTGTTTTTCATACACAAAAAGGACGCCAACAGTGTGTATTGTATATATTACATATAAATTGCGGATTAAAAGAACTTAGATTTTGTCACAAGACAAAAGTAATTAAATTAAAGACAAAATAAAATATTTAAATTTAATAAAGATTAAATGTGAATTTGTAAACTAAATGATTATAGTGACTATTAGTGTCTACGTCAACGTATATTTGCAAAGAAATATACGTTCAGGTAGACAGACTAAAGAGAAAGACAAGGACACACATCTGACGTAAGTTTTTATGTTTCCGTTTTCTTATTGCAAAAAAGGGTTGTATATTTCATATTTTGTTATTTCGTTTCGTTTCTTTTCTAGAAAAATGCCATCACTTAGGCAACCATTTATAAAAGTAGTTTAAAGATAATGTTATAAATATATAATTATTTCTATATATTTGCTAGTGTTTCCAATTCGGTTAGTCGATTAACCGATTCCTCGAATAATAGCCACCATATCGGTTAATGTCGTAACAAATAATTTAACACCCAAATAATAATTTGACCCGAATAATCGTCTAAAATAGGTTTATTAACCAGTTACATTTATTATATAGGTTTTTTTTCCAACATTTTTCAATTTTCTTAACTTTGGCTAAAAAAAAAAATAGCAAGACAAGCTTAGACAAAGAAAAGCTATATAAAATAACATTAAATTCTTTTAAAACCTAGTGGAAGCGATACTTATGCCTCTAGACAACATAATAAATACATAATAATGAAGAAATTTACAGTTAAAGTGCTACATTGTTATCATTGACGCTTATCAATGATATTAGTGTATCCAACTATATTGATTCATTGGAGCATCGTCGGAATGTGGGTTGTGTGACACTTTTATATCGGTATTACCATGGGAGGTGCTCATCTGAGATAAGTGAACTTATTCTTAGAGCCCGAGTTTTTATTCGTAATACTCGCTTATCTAGTAGAGCTCATCCGTTTGTAGTTGATTGTCCTGTGTTTCGCACAATGCATTACAGAGAAAATTCGTTTTTTAGTCGAACGATTCGTATGTGGAACAAACTTCCCGCAGAAGTCTTCCCTGTTACTTACAATTTAGAACAATTTAAATCAAATATCCACAAACACTACTCCCTCTTTCCTCCCTCCCATTCACTATTTTCCTGATCAATACAATATAATAAAGTGCCAACCGAATTGAAAAGTGTATATTAATGGTAAATTCTGTTAGTACAACGATATTTATATTAGATTTCCGAATATTATGTAAAAACTAAAATTCAGTTGAATTAACCAAACTTTGTTGTGAATACTAATACTTTAGTTTTACCAACCAGTTATCGTAATAATCCAACTTGAGTCGCAGTAACCGAATTTCAGTTGGTAAATAGGAAAATTTTCTCTGTGTGCTTTCAAATAAAATATTCCGTTATTTAATTTTTTCAAACACAAAACTTTTTAATATTTTGTATGTACAAAATTTAGGTTGCGACTATATTTGACAGAATTTTTTAACGAAAGGTCTCAATGACCAAAATAATTATTATCATATTTGAGAGTTATCAGCTGCGTTCTGTATTTCGAAGTGGTTTCCAATCGATAGTGAAAATGAAATCGATATTAGTTTTTCACTGAGTCAGAAAAACCGAATGAAATGATAATCGATTTCATATCTCATCGATTTCATTTTATTTCATTTCAGTTTTTTTTTTTTTTAAAGAGAAGCAACAATCAGGAAATTCTTACTATTTATTAATGTGTTGCTTTCTGTGGAAAGGGGATAGTGGAGAGATGAAAGGTGGTGAAAGATGAAGGGCTTCAAACATGGCAACACTGTAATTGCGCGAGATGATAAGTCTTAGAACAGTTGTTGCTCGCCGCCTGATGAAGATTGGTGAATTTATTGAAGCATTTTGTTTCATAGCCCTGATTCATTATTTTACTTCGTTGGGGTGAAGTGTTATGGGACCACCGAAGGTGGGCGCAGCTATATATAAGTGATAGAAAACTCATACATATTATTTTTCTAAATTGATGTTGTCGTCACCGGGAATCGAACACGGGACCATCTGTTTAACAGTCCAACGCACTAACCATTACACCACAATGCCCACAATCAACACCTGTTTTCTTTTATTGCTTTTTTTATTCTTCTTGTTTTCTTTAAATTTGACAGTGGAACAAAAAAAAATTCAAATGAAAAGCAACCATAAATTTTATTCGTTTATTCCACGAATTTCTAAAAATATGAGTTTTGCTTTTGTAGTATCGGTAATTTTTTTGGAAAAAGCAAAAATGAAAAAAGAAAGGTTATATAAAAGATATTTACGGGATTGCTCAAAAACCCAGTGGAATTATCTGAACAAGCGTGTGTACATACATATATTTATATATTAATAATACCAATATAGAGCAATTCCATATGAAAGCGATCACCTTTTGGACGACCCCTCTCCGATTTTAAAATAAATAGTCTCAATCGATTGCCCAGCAAAAAATAGTGTACCTACATATTTTTTTTTTTTTTATAGTGAATGGTTTAGTGGTGGTGTGCACCACTGTCATGTGACAAAATTGAAGAATTCTTCATAAGGGACCTCATTGAAAGTTGTTTTAAAAAAAAACTACTAAAGCGATCGCAACGAGTGATAGCTCGTTGGAAAGGTATTGAATCAGGCTTTAATTGAAAAATAAATTTTTCTTAATTTTTCTCAGAAATTTACCTTTTTTCCCATGAAAATTAAATTTTCCCATGAAAATTAAATTTTCCGATTTTCCACAGAAGCTCCTAAATTTTCCGGCTAATTTTATTTTTTTGGATTCCTCATAATTTTTGCTTTAAGAATCAGCAATAAAAAAATGGGCCCCGACTCCTTGTTTGGACAGGAGAAGAGCATTTAAGAGACCACCTTGTTCTCATTGTTTTATATTTTTTATAATTGAATTATTTTTAATTATTTAACAAGAAAAATTAGGAAAATTTTATTTCTCAATTAAAGCCTGATTCATTAACTTTCCAACGAGCTATCACTCGTTGCGATCGCTTTAGTAGTTTTTTTTTTAAAACAACTTTCAATGAGGTCCCTTATGAAGAATTCTTCAATTTTGACAAAATTGAAGAATATAATTTTGAATCCTGATATAAAATTAATAAAAAAAAAAAACGTTTGTTTCTTTCTCCGTAGTATTATCAGAACTGTTTATTAAAATGAATTGTTTCTCTATTTATACTATTTATGCTCTACATAATAAATGTGTTATCCTGATAAACAAACACAGGTAGATAATTGTTTATCGGTGCTGTTGTTTTTCCCTAACACATAATTAGATCTTTATTATGTTTCATAAGAAAGGTACTAAAAGATTACAAAACTAATCATGGGTTTTCCTCTTATGTGATAACACTTAAAAATATATCTGGTTATTATTATTAATCGTGGGTTTTTTCCTTATGCGATAAGACTTAAAATACATACCTAGGACAGTTTGTCAGAATACTTAATATAATTATTCAAAAGGGAGTTTTTGCTCGTTCTTAGAGTGAGTTGATATAACACCCCCAGACGAAGATGCTTGCCCGGTTCCCAAAGGGATTGAGGGTAAGTTAATAGTAACTCCATTTTGCCTAATATTCCTATTTCGGATTTTGATATAAATGTAGATACAAATTATGATAATTGTGATTATTACAATAGTAGAGATAGATATATTTTGTTAGTTTTCTCATAGATTATATTATCTTTCATTAAGTAGTTTCTATTGACTAAGGTTAATTGTTTTTTGTTAAAATTAGGTATTGGTTGTATAACAATCTCCTTATAGTTGTCTTGATTCATGTTAGGTACCTTAATTATAAAAATAATGTTTTTATTTTGGGTCGCAACATCTAATTCGATGTTTTCCATTTTTTCCAATGTAATGTTAAAGTCATTAATTTCCTGATCTGTTAGAATGTCCCTGTTTAGTGTTCGCAATTTTGAAGCCAATGTTTTAATGTAAGTTAAATAATCTTCAGTTTTGAATATGTATTTTAGAGTAATTTTGAATTAAGGATATCTCTCCTATTTGGATGATAGTGAATCCATTTAAGATCGGCTGTTAATAGCTTTTGTGCTACAGCTAGGTTGATCATCAATAGGATCGATAAGGACTTCCAAAGATCTGGAAATATATTTCTTTTGTTTAATGAATTGATCCTTATGAAATTCTTGATTATTATTGGTGTATTTTTTATTGTCTGTTTTCTTTACGTTAACTTTCTTTACTTTCTGATCTAGTTTGTTCTTGTATGTCTTCACATAGTTAGAGTTTATCTTTTTATCCACTCTATCTCTGTTTCTATATTCGCATATTTTCCTTTTCTTATCCTCCATTCTTTTAAATATCTCCTGAAGGTTTATTTTATTAGAAAAATGTAAATCTATAGGTTTTTTACCTGTAGTGAGGTGAAGTAAATTATTATAATTGCTTAGGGCTTGTACTGGTAAATCTATATTTAGATTAATATCATTTTCTATTTCTCTAATTTTTAATATTCGTATTTGTTCATTCATTGATCCATGAAACCTTTCTATATCAGAATTACCTGTGTGTCGATTAGGTGTTGTGAAGTGATATTGAATATTTTGTTTTTCCAAAAAATCAGTAAATAGTGGTGATCTAAATCCCTTTTCGTTATCTAGGATAAGTTTTTTGGGTTTCTTCATTAAAATAAATAATTTCAGGTAGGCTTTGATAAGTGTAAGAGTTGATCTGTCGGGTATCTCTTCGATCATTGCGTATTTTGTGAATTTGTCTATCATAGTGACATACATTTGTTGGTTGTTTATGAAATATATATCCGAATGATAAATTTGAAAAGGTTCTGTTGGGGTTTCCGTGTTTTCAAAGGGTAGTTTAATAGGGGTTCGTTCGTGCTTAAAGTTACAAATATGACAGTTATTAATGAATTTAGTAATTTCCTTTTTCAGATTCGGATAGTAATAAATTTTCTTTAATTCCTCATGAGTTTTAGTTATACCTGGGTGATTATTATCAAGTCTATGATGTTTTGCTATTATTTCTATTATCTCCTCGTAACTTTTTTCCGTTACATTTTCGTAAGATACAAACACATCAGTCTCCATAATGTTATTTGGATTAGATTTTCTTTCTTTTTATTTATCTTGAAGTGTTATTAAGACTTCGGTATTGTTACAACGAAGAACTACTAATTTGTAGACTGTAATCTGGTCTAATATTTGCTCTATTAGTTCAGGATTTAAGTTTTCATAATTGTATGTAGTTCTTTTGTTTGAGAATACTATTTCCTTTTCAATATTATTTTCTGTCCCCTTTTTAAGGACAATTTGGTTAGAAAAACTTTGGAAAGATTTCTCGGTCGTTTTGAATAAGTCCATACTATCCTCTTCGGCAGAATGTATGGTTTGGTTACCATCATCAGGGATAATAGGAATATTGTCTAACATCGTTATTCTGTGGGGTTCTTCCAATTTTCTTCTTGGCCTAGATTCCTCTGTTAAATCTTCTCTATTGTGTATATCTCTTAAAGGTTTATTCAGTGAGCTAATTGTGGCATATTTTCTATTACAAAGAGAGCATATATTCTCACCTAATCTGATTGTCTTTTCTTTCACCCTCCTATTGACGTTAGTTTCTCTAATCCTTGAAAGTGCGTCAGCCACCTTATTCTCCTTTCCTTGTACATGGGATATATTAAATTCATATTCATTGAGTTTGATTTTCCATCGGATAAGTTTAGAATTAGGTTCTTTAAGACTGGCTAACCATATGAGTGGTTTGTGATCTGTTTGGAGATCGAACTTTCTTCCATATAGGTAATGTCTAAATTGTTTTACGGCCCATACTATGGCTAGTAATTCTTTTTCTATAGTTGAATAGTTGCATTCATGTTTATTTAATGTCCTAGATGCAAATGCTAAGGGTCCGTTTTTTTGAGATAAAACCGCGCCTAATGCATAATTACTTGCATCTGTAGTTAAAATAAAATTTTCATTAAAGTCGGGGTATTTCAGAACCATGTTTGACATTAATATGTTTTTCAATTTTTCGAAAGCTTCTTTATAGTCCTTATCATTTACATTGATAATTGAATCCTTTTTGAGGCGGATTGTTAAAGGCTTAGCTATCTTCGCATAATCAGGTATAAACTTACGGTAATAACCACTGAGTCCGAGGAAACTTTGTATCTCCTTAATGGTTTTCGGAATAGTTTGACGTTTTATGCCGTCTATTTTATGTGGATTAGGGCTTATGCCATCCTTTGTGACAATGTGTCCTAAAAATTCGGTTTCTTTTTTTAAGAAATCTGATTTGTTTAAAGATACTTTGAGGTTTGCTTTCCTCAAGGTTTCAAATATTTTTTCCAAATTATTAATGTGTTCCTGTAGTGAAGTTGAGAAGACCAGAATGTCATCCATGTACACGACGCAGATCCTATTTATATGTTCCCTTAAAACGTTGTTCATCATTCTCTGGAATGTCGCCGGAGCATTTTTCAGTCCAAAAGGCATTCTTACAAATTCAAAATGTCCGTTGTGAGTTGTAAAAGCAGTTTTCTCTCTATCCTTCGGTTCTACTTCTATTTGATAAAATCCTTTAGTTAGATCTAAAGTTGAGAAATAATTTGCCCGTCCTAGTTTATCTAAGACGTCATCAATTCTAGGGATAGGATATTTATCTTCTCTAGTGACTTGGTTTAATTTGCGGTAATCAATGACAATGCGCCACTCTTTGTTACCTTCTTTGTCCTCTTTTTTAGGAACAATCCATATAGGAGCATTATATGGGGAATTACTATGTTTAATGATGCCTTGTTCTAGCATTTCATTCATTTGTTTTTCCACTTCTTCAGTGTGGATAACAGGATATCTATAGGTTTTGCTATAGATTGGTCCGGAAAGTCCAGTATCAATTTTGTGTTTAATCTCATTAGTAAAGGTCAAATCGTCACCTTTGTGATAAAAAACGTCTCCGTGATTCTGAACCAAAATTCTTATCGCCTTTGATTCCTCTGAATTAAGATGGTCCAAGCGTAATAGGTCATTAGTACCTAAATATTCGATATTGAATAGTTCTGGTAGTTGATTTAAAATTTTTGGGAGTATTTCCTCTGAATCTCCTTCATAATACAATGGGAAAGTTTTTCCGTTGATTTTAATCTGTCTTGTCTCGTAATTAATTATGGAGTTATTTTGTTCTAACGTTAGATGTCCTAAAAGACCGTTAAAAAATTCATGGAATTTATAGAGTCCAAAAGTAGTGTCCGAATTTAAAGGGATTTGAATAGTATTTTTGGGAATTGTGCCTTCATGGGTAATATGAAAATTTCCTGAAGCGGTTTTAATGTGACTGGGGTTATTTAATTTTTTAATGAACTTAGGCGGACATTGGTATAAATTGAGAAAATTTTCAGTAGATCCTGTGTCAATTAGTACTCTAAGAGTTCTTGTCTGTCCTCTAAGTAAGATATAGGGAAGTCCACGTCGTTTGGGTTGTCCCCCAGAGAGGCTGGTACATGAAAAATTTCCTGATTCATAGGTTTCTACAATTTCGTTTTTGTATTGGTCAACATTATTTTTATAATTTGTACACTTACAATTACATTCCATTCTTGGGGTTTGATGATGATTTTGTCTTCTAGTTTGGGCTGTGGTTGTGTCCATTGGTTCTGGTAGTGGTTGTTGAACATAATGTTGTTGTTGTTGTTGGTGAAACCTTTGTTGCCAATTAGGGTTATTACCTCTATGTTGTTGGTTATGCTGAGGGTTATATATCTTTGGTGCCCAATTTCTGTTGAGCTGTTGGTTTGAGTTGCTCTTGGGTTGTCCTTTTTGTTGTTGATTATTTTGATGATTGTTCATTGTTATAGGTTTTCTTTTTTCCTCTGTTAGAAATCCTGATTCGGATAATTCATGGATGGCTTCTTCCATTGTTTTCGGTTTTAAAGCACATAATACCGTCCTCATGTGTACTGGCAATCTTGTCATAAAGATTTTTAAAGCTGTTTGGATATTTCTTGGAACATCTTGGAGGTTTCCTTCTTGTCTGGACTTTTGATTCAGTATTGCTAACTTATGTAATATGAAGTTGTAATATTCGAGTGCATTACCTCGATATTGTGCTGCTCTCAGTTCTTCGTACAATTGATCGGAAGTTTGAAATCCTCCGAAATTAGTTTCTAGCATAGCTTTTATTTCTGTCCAGCTGTTTAAATGTGTATTTATTTCCATTGCTCTTCTAGCTTTTCCAGTTAGTTTTGACTTGATGATGTTTATGCACATTCTTTGAGCTTGTGCGTTATAGGCCAATAGTGTGGGTAAAATATCATTGACGTTGGTACAAAAGGTTGACAAATCTTCTTTTCTACCATCAAATCCTTGTAGTTTTTCCAAATAGTTTAGTGGATTGATGTCAAGCGCTCGTAATTGTCCTCCAGCTGCTGCTGCTGCTAAGTTAGGATTTCCTGCGTTGACTGCCATAATTCGTTATAGATTTTATTTTCAATAAATCTTTTTTACGAATTTTATACCGTTAGCACTTGATATCCTTAATATTCGTTTAAGGATGTTAGTATGCCGTAGGTTCTTATTTGCAGGGATAACAAAACTAGTTTGTTATCCTACCGACTGCGCCAATTTTGAATCCTGATATAAAATTAATAAAAAAAAAAAACGTTTGTTTCTTTCTCCGTAGTATTATCAGAACTGTTTATTAAAATGAATTGTTTCTCTATTTATACTATTTATGCTCTACATAATAAATGTGTTATCCTGATAAACAAACACAGGTAGATAATTGTTTATCGGTGCTGTTGTTTTTCCCTAACACATAATTAGATCTTTATTATGTTTCATAAGAAAGGTACTAAAAGATTACAAAACTAATCATGGGTTTTCCTCTTATGTGATAACACTTAAAAATATATCTGGTTATTATTATTAATCGTGGGTTTTTTCCTTATGCGATAAGACTTAAAAATACATACCTAGGACAGTTTGTCAGAATACTTAATATAATTATTCAAAAGGGAGTTTTTGCTCGTTCTTAGAGTGAGTTGATATAACAATATACAGAAAAATCAGTAGTATTTTATTTAATTGTGTTTTCAATTAATTTAATAGGTATTTTCTGTAGTTTTTAAAGTAATAATATTGTGAGTGTACTTAGTTTTGTCATTATATCAAATATAAAGTAATGGTCTAAACATTTTTAGAAAATCTATTTTTAGAATCATTATTTTTGATTTTTTGTGGAAAGTAATATTATTTTGTGCAAGCAAGTAATTTATATTTTTATTTATCAAGTATAAAATGTCGAGATAGCTAAGATGGTAGAGCGGTTTACTGACAATCTGGAGGCCCGGGTTCGAATCACTTGTGTTCACATTTTATTAAAAAAATTTTTTTCAATAAAAATATATTTTTTTTTATAAATTTTTTTTTTTTTATTTATTTGTATACTTATTATTTTTGCCCATACTGGCAAGCACATAGGTAACCACATATTTTGATCATTACTAATATATTATTATTTTTACGTCATCCGCATATTAAAGTAATAAGATTTGTAATTAATAACGCAACTATTTTGCAACATTCAAATAATATCAACTATGGTGCGAACAATAAACGACAAGAAAACCACAAGAAGATCCAAGACTTTTTGACAAAATTGAAGAATTCTTCATAAGGGACCTCATTGAAAGTTGTTTTAAAAAAAAACTACTAAAGCTATCGCAACGAGCGATAGCTCGTTGGAAAGGTATTGAATCAGGCTTTAATTGAAAAATAAAATTTTTCTAATTTTTCTTGTTAAATAATTAAAAATAATTCAATTATAAAAAATATAAAAACAATGAGAACAAGGTGGTCTCTTAAATGCTCTTCTCCTGTCCAAACAAGGAGTCGGGGCCCAATTTTTTATTGCTGATTCTTAAAGCAAAAATTATGAGGAATCCAAAAAAAATAAAATTAGCCGGAAAATTTAGGAGCTTCTATGGAAAATCGGAAAATTTAATTTTCATGGGAAAATTTAATTTTCATGGGAAAAAAGGTAAATTTCTGAGAAAAATTAAGAAAAATTTATTTTTCAATTAAAGCCTGATTCAATACCTTTCCAACGAGCTATCACTCGTTGCGATCGCTTTAGTAGTTTTTTTTTAAAACAACTTTCAATGAGGTCCCTTATGAAGAATTCTTCAATTTTGTCACATGACAGTGGTGCACACCACCACTAAACCAGTCACTATAAAAAAAAAAAAAAATATGTAGGTACACTATTTTTTGCTGGGCAATCGATTGAGACTATTTATTTTAAAATCGGAGAGGGGTCGTCCAAAAATTTGTCAATTTTGATCGTTTTCATATGGAATTGCTCTATAATAATAATAAACTTTCAGTTTTATAAGTTATTTTAGACTCAACAAAGACGCTTTTATAATGGTCTTTGAAGAAATTTTGCCTCATATACAACAATGTCCAATTCCACCAATTTTGAAGCTTGCAACTGTTTTGCGGTATTTCGGTCAAGGAAGTGCTAAGCAAATGTTTGCCAAAGATTCCGACTCTTGTAATATTTCTAAGTGCTTTTTGTAATTTATATTTTTTTAATTAGAAATAGTATAGATTAGATTAGATCAGAAGGCACTATGCACCGCGACCAATGTAGGTTTTTTGTGCTGCCTAAAGTTACCTACAGATTCAAGCTACCTATAAAGCCAATTATCTTATTAGGCAAAATGTTCGCGATGTCGGAAGGCGAAATGAAGCGATCACCTAGAAACCTAAGTCTCCTATCACAAAGCCTGCGACATTCGCAGAGAACATGCTCCGAGCTCTCAGACACCATCTCACAAAACCTACACATATCCGTGTCCGATTGACTCTTCCTGTGGAGATGATATCTGAGATTACAGTGTCCAGTTAAGTACGACGCCAGGTCCTCACCCCCCCCCCCCCCTTTCAAGCGACAAGAGTCGCCTCGACCCCCTACTGGAAAAAAAGATCAATCTCTTAGCCTGGCGCTGACCAGGAGAGTTTTCCCAGTAACCAGAGAATTCAGACTCTCTCCATGCCCCGAGCCTTTCCCTAACATACCCCGCAGGTATTCCATAGAATGGTTCAGGATCAATAAAGGGCCTTCGGGCCCCGCGGTTGGCAAGAAACTCTGCCCTCTCGTTGCCCTCATGCCCCTCATGACCAGGAATCCACCCCAAGGTTAGAGAGTTGCCCCTACCGAGTTGCCCCTAAAAAAAGGATGGCTATATACATGATTCGTGTGCGTTTGTGTAAAAAAAATTGTGTAAAAAAATCATGCAGGTAGCCAACGGAAAAAACCCAAATAATTAAAAAAGTACACTTTCCTTTTTTCCTTTTAATTGTCCGCGCACATTACCGAAAAAGGATGGTTTTTGTATTAAAAAGTGTGTTGAGTTGCTTGAAATGGCAATAATATTGCATAATATATTGTAAAAAGGAAAAACGGTAAGAATTATGTCGATAAGTTTGCGCAAGAACTACAAAAAATCGATGAAAAATGGGCAAAAATCATGAAAATAGGCTAAAAATTTTGATTTTCTCAGTTGAAATGTGCGTTCTAATGGTGGAAATAGTAATTGTGAGCCGTATAAAGATAACACAAGAAATTTTGAGTACAGAAAAGCGACTTAAATGGGCTTAAATGGGCTGAAAATGGTCAAAAATTGACGAATTGACCGAAATTCATAAAAAACCCCATAAATTTTTCCCAATGAGCCAAATTGGCACTTTCATCGGTGGAGTAGTAGTCAGGGGGCTCATCCAAACACAACCATATGGTTTTCACGTTAGTACCATTTTACAACTTGAACAGTGTAATTAAGGAAACAAATAATTAATAAATAAATGACCTTAAGCTCGTTTAAACTAAAAAGAATAAAATAAAAGAAGATCGAAGAAAACTTAACAGTAATATTTTCATTTAAAATTCATTATTTGAACAGTAAATTTTACAAAAATAACCAAAAAAAAAAAAAAACACAAAAACAAAAACACTAAAAAAACTTCCTTCCACTTTTTTGGACACACACAGAAAAATTTAGCTATTTGCCACTGACTCAAATTCGGTAATTACGAATTTCAGTAGGTTGGTACCACTGAACATTAGTTTTCTCAACAAAGTTCTTTTAATTCAACCGATTTTTAGCTGCAACACCCAAAATATTCATAAATCGAATGTAAATATCGTTTTTTCTAACTGAATTTACAAGTTGTTACCATTAAAATACACTTTTAAATTTTTTTTGCACTTTATTTTTCTGTGTGTACTTAAAATATATTTAAAAAGGCTCTAGAGGGCGCTATGTATCATCGATCATAAAAATAATATAATTTTTGAAATCTTGAGGAAATTTCCTTTTATTTGAATACCTACACTTACACACACAGAGAAATAAAGTTCCAACCGTATTGAAAAGTGTATATTAATGGCAAAAACTTCTAAATTCATTTAGTACAACGATATTTACATTAGATTACTGAATATTTTGGGTGTTGCGATTAAAATTCAGTTGAATTAACCGAACTTTGTTGTGAAAACTAACGTTAAGTTGTGCTAACCGACTGAAATTCGAAATAACCGAATTTGAGTCGTAGTAACTGAATTACAGTTGGCAAATAGCTGTATTTTTCTCTGTGTGTACGTTTCTATGCAAACCAGTTTTTAGGTCCGTTGCGCTTAGGGTGTTTCTCTTATGTGATAGGCATAGGAGAAACTTAACTGCCTATCTCCTACGTGATAGGCAGTTTGGCGGCTACACTGAGTAAAGTTTTTCCATTTTGCGATTTTATAAAAAAAAAAAATTATTTTGTTGTAATTGCGATGTATTTTTAAGTCTTTTCGAAAATAGAAAAAAAATTCTTTTTTAATTCCAGAGGGCGTAATATTTTTATATATATTTTTTTTTTTTGAGGAACGCGCCCTAAATTGCTGTTTTCCCCATACTTATTACCTTAATGGACTACCAATAAGAGACTTATAGTGCATTAATCTGATAAAAAAATTATTGTTAAACAAAATATTATGGCAAAATATAAAGATACAACATTTTGTTTGGATACCTATTTTTGGACTCATTATAATTCGCCTTTGTATAAGGTGTTAGTTTTAGTATATCTCGAATTAATTTACATGAAAGAAAAATTCATTTATATTTGAAACTATCAAATGATATCTGCCTCGTTGTATAGGGTATAGAGCAGTCGCCTGTTAATCTGTCGACCCGGGATCGATTACCAGCTCGACCATGTTATAAAAAAAATTTATATTTTTGTTTAATTCATATTTTTTTTTTTTTTTAAATTTATTATTGAACTTAGAATACTATGTATTCGAAGACCTCTGCAAATGTAGTTAAAAACAAATAACATTTCACTTAAAGAAAGGACGACTTACATTTCAGTAATTCAACTAACTGTGTCATTTCTTTTTTAATGTTCAAAAAATTAACCATATTTGTAGTAAAAATGAACCACATATGTAGTAAAAAATAAACAAAGTTTTATTTGTTTTATTTTTTTAAATAAAAACAAACTACTGTATAAAATGAATGTAAAATCATAATACAGTAATTTGATGTGGTTTGTTTTTTTAAATGTAGTCAAAATGAAACTTCTACAAATGACTGTTTTTCACTTAAAGAAAAAGATTACTGTATTACTGCTCAAACAACTACAAATATTTACAGTAGAAGTTCTCTGAGTGTAGACGCATTATTTTTTTACTTCTGGGAATGGCTTATTATTCATACCCTTGTGGTGTGTTTTTGCTGGGAAGTTGCAAAATACATATTATACCCAAACTATTGGATACAAATAAGGAACCATTCATTTAGAATAAAGAGCATAAATACGTGTTTTAGCAAAACATGTGTATTGCTATTTAATGTAAATGTGGCTTTAATCTACTCTTTAAAACACTTGGTTACATTTCTGCCTCATTACTACACTGAAATAAAAATGTCGCATGCAATATCTGGAAAATATTCTAGCATCAGGATTAAAAAAAAGTTGTTGGCATGTGTTATTCAAATTCTCAATTTCATTATCCCCGCCACGAGGTCAACTGTAATTTTTTAAGTTTTGCTTCCGACATATTATTTTTAGTGTAACTTAAGTTAGATTTAATCATACATTTTATTGATTTTTGTTTAGAACTTTTAATGGTAGATTTATAACATTTTGATTTTATCTTGCCGACTTTAGTGACACAACAACATTAGCAACAAACCCTTTTAGTGACTTTTGAATTGAAAAAAAATTATAAGAATTTGCGTAATTTTATGGAAAACTTTTAAAAGTTTTTGATTATAATACATATGTACGAACTTATTTTAGTTAACCCTTCTTTGTAACTAATTTGTTGACATATGTACATTGTTGATTGCCAAGACTATGTTTAATATTCGGCAGATCTTAAAATAATTTATTCTATATGGAAATGCTTTTGAATAGAAGAAAGATTTAATATAATTTTGCTACGAATCTGGAACAAAAATGTAATTTAAGTTTAAATCAATTTGTTTTCAAACAAAATTATAACGCACGTCATATAAAACAAAAAAAAATTAGTAAACAATTTTTTCCAGATGATTGAGCATGGGACAATAGCCACGTTAATTCTGCATCGATTAAGGAATATAAAAACGGTTAAGTAGAACTTGAAAAACCCTGTGTACCAGTTTGAAACGCATGGTTTCGAGAAAAGCGCGTTTAAGTATTTTAGTGGTTTGCCTCATTTGGGCAAAAGCATTTAATAAAAATAGTTGTATCTAAAAACTATTTCGAATTTAGAAAAAGCCTTTGTGGATAATATTTTTGAATAACTAAGCTAAAAAATTATGCAAAAAAAAAAAATTTAGAAAATGTTTTTCCAAACCAGAAGACCTCCCTAAAGAACTATCCAAGCCGGATTTTTGTAAACGGTATGAATTGTATTCACAATTTTAAATAAAAATTATTGATTTCAAAATTAAAACAAAAGTGTAAAAACTAAATTTTCACAATGTTCCCTAAAGCGGACATTTGATTTATTTTCTTATTTTTTAAGTTTTTTTTTTACAATTTTTAGTCTTCTTTAAATGTATACGCATCACTTTAACTGTTCTTGTCTATTTTGGACAATATTTCAATATCTTTCAGTACAATTAAAAAAGTTAGCATTACATATGTTAACCCCTTAAGCAGCTTTAAACGATACACAAAACGTTTCAATATACACTGCGTTACATAAATATAATTACAACTGATTTTTGTTATTTTTTCTAATACTTAAAACATTTTTTTAAACCATATAACTGTTTTTATGAATGTGATAACTGATCTCTGATTCTGCAAAATTTAAGAGAATACTTAATGGATTTAAGAGAAAAATTGTGTAATAATATTTTGTTAGTTACTATAATTACGTATAACGGTAAACAAAGAAGAATAGCAAATAAAAATAATAAAAGTATTATTTTTGTTTTTTTATGCAATTTTAATCAATTTGCAATAAAATACCGCGTAGTTCGTATTTAAGGGATTTTGAAAAAGAGCTAAATTCAGCATATTTAAAAAATAGCTTAATTTTTCGGGAAATTTCAAATAATCAGAGTGCTAATACTGAAAATAAAACGAGCGGCCTGAAAAAACCTGTTTATGGTCATAATATAATCAGCTGTGCAAGCAACTGAATGAAGAGTCTCAATAGATTAATTGATGATTGTAAGGTACATTTATCCAAATCAACCACAAGTAGGGTCTTAAGGGGGACATGACATTGCCCGTTTTTTGAAATCGACTTTTTTATAATTTTGTATTTTAGTAAATATTCTTAAGATTCTAAGAGAAAAAATTTCATGGAAAAAATCCTACGGGTTCAAAAGTTACAGCCGGATTAGTGAGAGCGCATTTTTAATTTTCGCGCTACCTACGTACGGCAGCTGGTATATATTACTTGTTTTACTTGCTACCTGACTTTTGGTGGTTGTTACTTCGTACCTACTTGAAGGGTGGGTTTTTTTTGTGTTTTTGAATTTCTTGAAAAAAAGGCATCTTTATACCTCATATAGTGGAAATATGAGTAATGCCATTTGGGCAACATTTTATCACAAGATATCCACCGATGAAAATCCTCAGCATATGTTTTGCCCTACAGGTAGTGACAGTTGGTGTTATTGGCAGAAGGCAAAGGCATAAGGATCAACTGTTCTCTATAAACCACCAATTCATAAAATAGTGCAAAAGGCAATCAAACCAGTTTACACGGCGTTGAGTAACGATGAATTGCTAAACAAGTGCTTGGGTGGATTCACGCAAAACTCCTATGAAAGTTTGAATGCAAAAATTTGGCTTATTGCCAGGCAGCAACAGGATTGCTAATATTGCAAGCTGCATGGCAGTGTCTACTTACAATGACGGCGGTTATAGTTATTTGCAAATGTTTCAACTACTTGGTATCACCATAGGAGATGCAGCATGGAATTTTTGCAAAGGAAATGATGCAAACCGTTTGAAATTTCAAAAGAAGCACGAATTGCTAAACGATTGCGAAAAACTGTAAGAAATAGCACAACACAATATAACGAAGGCATACAGTACGAAGCAGGCATGGCAGATTGAAAGTAACCTTTTTTTCTTTGTTCACAAACTTTGAACGCGTTTATCTCGAAACCATGTTTTTTTTTGTATTTTTTTAAACTTGATTCGCTATCGTATGACACAAGCTTTTTTTACATTTTTTTCCGATTTTTTATTAATTTTTAAAGTCAATATTTTTTTCGAAAAAACACAATTTTAAATTTGGAACATCACCAAAAATTTAAAATTTTTTGCGACTCCCAGCGCTGCAACCACGAGGCCCCGTTTTTTTCTCTGCCGCTAGTTTGGAGCTCTATAAAACCATGTTGGAGTGAAAAATATATTATTTTGAATTTTTTTTCTTGTAATTCGTTCAATTCTCTACAATAATAAAAAAATTTTTGGAAAAATGTTTGTTATGTTGCCTAATGTGGACCTTCTGAGTTGTTTTGAAACTTTGAAAACTAGTTCCCATAAGAAAAGTTATCTATAGTCGAAAAATGCCCAGGGAGTTGCTATACAAGTTGCGTATTAAAAACTAAGAAACTATCGCATGGGTTCTACATTCCGAAAATGAAGTGAAAGTGAAACTTCCGCTCAATTTGTGTTCCCAGTTCCACATAAGTGATTTGAAAAGAAAAATTTCATTTTCATTTTGTTTCTAGTGGAATTAAAGTGATTTGATGTGTTCCATAAAACAATTTCACTACAAAAAAAGTAATTGTAAAACGGTATTAGTTAACTGAGTGAAAAACCAAACTTTTTAGAAAATAAAATTATGTTGAAAAGTTTATTTTTGTTGACCTGTGTTGTAACTTGTGATTAGGACTTTTTCGGCTTAAGGTCATGAATCAATATTAAAATTATTAAATAAAAACACAAGTATTTAAATTTTAAATTCTAATTTGTTGATGTTTATTTCCGATATTTCGGTTAACGTCGTTAACCATAATCATGGAACTGGTTAAAAAATATAAAACAAATAAAACAATGTTATTAAACAAAACACAATTTTATAACAAAACTAATAATTACTTTAAAAAATTTATTCAAAAAACGCTATTTGCGCTGAGTTGTAACCACTTCTTGTCTGCTTTGCAAGTTTATGTCAACTGATCTCTGTTTTAATCGTTTGTGTTTATGTATTGTGTTTCTGTAAAGTTGAGCGCTTTTGTCTATGTCGGTTTTATAATTTAAGCGTATATCTGCGGGTAAATCTATTATATGAAGCATCTCTAAAGTGAATCGTTTTTTGTAATGTCGTTCTTCTTGTAATATCTGAGTGTCTTTAAAATTTGGTATGTGCCCACTTTTGGCGCAGTGGGCAGCGAGTGCAGTTTTTTGTTCAATCGGTTTCTCTACAGCTTTTAGATCTGATTTGTGGGAAGATAATCTCGTTTTTAATTTTGTTTTTGTTGTGCCAACGTATGCCTTGCTGCATAAATTGGACCCGTCACCGTTACATCTAATTTTGTATATTAAGTTCGATCGATCCTCTTTATTAATTTTATCCTTAGTTTTGCTAAAAAGTTTTCCTACAGAATTATCTGTCTTAAATGCTAATTCATATTTTTCCTTATCATACAGGTTAGAGTTTCTGAGTCTTTCAGAAAATGTTGGTATATAAGTTGTGGATTTATATATTTTTATTGTTGGTGGTTCAGTATTTCTATTTTCATTGTTTTTGGCGTAGTTTACTAGTTTCTTTATAGTTTTTCTAGGAAATTCATTTTGTAACAATATACTTGTAATTGTACTAATATTTTCTTTATGGAATGTATAATCGCTTATTCCTAAAATTATTTTGAATAAAATTATTTTGAATATTCCTAAATTATTTTGAATATTAAAAGTAAAAAAAATCAAACAATGTAAGTAAATGTGATATGTTATTAATATACGTTTATTTAACTGAAAAAGTGTTGTATTTTTTACGGGAAAACACATGAATCCGGAACAAGAGGCCCCATTTTTAACATTCATGGAAAAAAATCTGGTTTGGCCAAAGGTTTTTAGAGGGGCGACAAAACAGTTGAAGACCAGTTGTGGAAGGACTTAGCAAGTACATTAAACAGCTTAGGACCTCCAGAAAAAGGCTTGGACTGATTGGAAGGCTACCATTCGTAAAAAATTGGCAGAAAATAGAGCAGAGGTAACGATAACAGGTGGAGGACCCAATAATATCCACCACATCAACACATCACATCATCCAAAGAAGATTCAGTTGCCAAACTTTCTGGCCTTTATACAGCAGTCGAAGGTGTTCCAGCTGCTAAATCATTCGGGACGACTAGCAAAGGGTAAACAACCACAAATTCATCTACTGAATTGTCAAACTTAGATGGCACCAGTTCCGACAATGCACAGTGGGGTGGGCCTAGTACATTTTGCGGCATCAACTAAACCGCTAAGTTTTTATACAAGTTATGCACATGGTTGAAAAGAGGATAACTTGTAGATATCAGAAACGTGAAAAAACATATTTGCGTAGTGCAAATATTTTTCGCAAATCGCAAAAAACCGAGTTCGCATACTCAACCGCTAAGTTTTTTAATAAGTTCTGCACATGGTTGAAAAGAGAATCACTTATAGATATCAGAACCGTGGAAAAATGTATTTGCGTAGTGCAAAGTTTTTTCGCAAATCGCAAAAAACCAAATTCGCATACTTAACCGCTATGTTTTTATATAAGTTTTGCACATGGTTGAAAAGAGAATCACTTGTAGATATCAGAAACGTGATAGGCATTCATTTTTACTAAAGCTCAATATAATCACTACTATAAGGTTAAAAATAAACTAAAGGGTCTATGATTTTTCGAAAGTCGAGCTTTTTAAAAAAAAAATTATATTTTTTCACTTTCGTAGAAAATTCGTTATAACTTTTTACGGGAACAGGGCCCTATTCCACAAAACAACTTATCAACTTTTCACTTTGCACTTATCAAATTTTTCGTCAATTTGCAAAACTTACTGTTGCTTGCATTGGCTCGGAAATGGTTGCCAGTACCATGGAGTTGCAGCTATACATGGTGTTGCAAAATCAACAGTTTGCAGAACCATCCACAGAGTTGTCGACGTTATAATAGACGTTTTATTCCAAAACACAGTGCGGTGGCCCGATGACATCAGTGATATTGCTGAAAAGTTTTTTATGATGGGTTGATTCCCTTGTGTGTGTGGTTGCGTGGATGGCACAATCATTAAAATTGATGCGCCTACATTACACGAGGAAGGATATGTGGACCGGCATGGAAACCACTCATTGAACGTAATGATGATATGCGGGCCAGACTACACATTTTACAGTGTAAATGCAAGTTGGCCAGGCAGCGTTCATGACTCAAGGGTGTTACGGAATTCGGCTGTAAGCCAAAGATTTGACAATGGATGGAGACCATTTCCGGATGCTGTTGTTTATTTGGCGGCTCATTTTAACAACATCTAATTAGCAATGCAAAGTGAAAAGTGATAAGACAGAAATGCAAAGATGATTAAATGCTTTGTGGAACACTTTGCACATTCACCTTGCAGAAGAGCGCAAAGACTTTGCAAGAGAACGCAAAGACTTTGCAAGAGAACGCAAAGTCTTTGCAAAGAGTACTAAAATTTGCTAAGTGCAAAGTGAGATTTGCAAAGAATATTGTGGAACAGAAACACTTATCACTTTGCCAAAAAATGGAATTTGATAAGTGCAAAGTGAAAAGTTGATAAGTTGTTTTGTGGAATAGGGCCCAGATCTTACAAAATATTTTTTCTGGTAAGGATAGAGTATAAAATATAGAAAATTTTACCGAAAACAAAATTCGAAATTCTGGCGCAGAAGTTCGAAAATTTTTCGATGTTATTAAAAAAATCGCGAAATTTTTCGCGTGATACATTGCAAATCAAAATTAAGTATATATTTAACAAATGACATTTGTTCTAGTTATCCATGCAAAATTGTTTTTTTTTTTTTGTTTACAATTCTTAACCGAAAAATTTATTTTTTTTGCATGCTTTCTTGTTCATCAAAAGGGAAAGTTACATTTAATAAAACACTTTCGTAGAAAATTCGTTATAACTTTTTACGGGAACAGATCTAACAAAATATTTTTTTTGGTAAGGATAGAGTACAAAATATGGAAAATTTTACCTAAAAAAAAATTCGAAATTTAGGCGCAGAAGTTTGAAAATTTTTTGATGTTATTAAATAAATCGCGAAATTTTACGCGTGGTACATTGCAAATCAAAATTCAGTGTAAATTTAACAAATGACACTTATTCTTATTATCCATGCAAAATTTCAGACAGATCGGGTCATTAGATCGGCAGAAAAATAAAAATATCTAACACAACTCAAAAAAAGTAAATTGGCAATATCTTTTGGAAAAATCAGAAATTTTACAAAAAAATATTCGAGCAAAGTTGAAAATCGAACAAGTTTGTTCTACAGAGCACGCCAGAGCACGGCGGGCATATTAAATTCGTAATCTAGATAGTATTAGCTTTCATATGCATACGGTTTTAAGGTCTCCCTCCCCTGCGTTCAAAATATAGGGCTATTGAAACATTAAGTTTCTCTTAATTTTTATTAAAAAACTAATCTCGTCTATGTGCTACCAGCATCTTTTTTACAAATGTATTAACATGAAAAGTTAATGATTTTGTATTACTACTAATGATTTATTACTTAAAGGCAGTGACCTAAGTGGTTAAACACGCACAACACTGGCTTATGTAAGTACCTCTTTTTAATATGAAACATTTTTGGAATCAAAACTTTGACTTTGGCAGCTTGCCATCGTACCAATAATTAGAATATCTCAAAAAACTAAACGGAACTAGTTTCGGCAAGGTCTTATCTATTAGATTTGCCAATTAGTTTGAAAAAATTCGAAGATTTAAAATCGGACTTTTTGCCGGAGATCCCCTTAGTCTGCCCCAACGTGCAATGTAGTAAACGTAATTTTACAAAAATTAAATAAAAATGACGAAGGTACTGAAAATATAGAATATGAGGAACCGCAACCGATGATTTCCCTTTTCGATTTCTCTTTTTGATTTCTCAATTTCTACGCGACTTCTTTCAAATCTAATCTATTTTGGGCATATGACAGTTATCAAAACATTACACATATTTGTTAAAATTTCTTACGCTGTACTTCTCTCCACTGCTAGATTGAAGTCTTTTGCGATCATAATAAATAAGTACGCAATAAAACTATTTTTTTTATTAATTTTAAACACTTGCGACTCAGTTTTAATTATTGTCTTACGATTTTTCTGGTAGTTCCAAAGGATTTGCACAGTCACGAAGCCTTTTTCTATACAGATTTTCCGTTCTTTGTTTTTCTTTTTTAATTAAATACCAGGAAATCACAATTGCGAAACTCATTCTATATTATTTAAAAAATAAGTATTTTTTTGTTTAATTTTTATTTTTGTTAAAAAATGCACTCTTCTTTATTGCAATTTCATTCACTTTAAAAAGATAATTTGGTTTTATACCGCATTTTTTTATGTTGTTGCTACTTTTACTTCGTAGTGGAATATAGAACCCAGGCCTATATCAACGGACCACTTTAGCGAACATTATAAAAATTTAATTTTTTTTTAATTTATTCTGATTTATCAGTTTTCTTAATGATATACATTATTGTCATTGAAATTATGTATCAAACTCTTAGCGTTTGCAACAATACGAATTGCAGAATTCTTTAAAACTCGTTTGTTATTTAGTTTAAAATTTAACGAATAATAACACGTTACGAGAGGGGATCAATAAGTCCTTGACTTTTCGAACTTCTCTCGTAGTTATATGAAATGCAACACTTTTTCCATCAATTACCACCTGTTAATAGACTACTGTCAAATTTTGAGCAAGTTCTTTCATTTACTTTGCGTTTAAAAGCTGTTCAAAACACACAACCTTGTGGACTTGTTTAAAAATGGAAAAAAGTGAATTTCGAGTGCTCATTAAACATTATTTTTTGTGAAAAAAAACCGTCAATCAAACCAAGAAAAAGCTTGAAAAATACTTTGGCACAATCGATTTTAATGGTAAAAAAGTGGTTTACTGACTTTCGTTGTGGTCGCACAAGTACAAATGACGCTGAACGTTTTGAGGTCAATACACCCGAAAATGTAGAAAAAATCCACGATATGGTGATGGCCGATCGAAGAGTAAAAGTGCGTGAGATTGTTGATGCCATAGGCATTTCATATGGCAGTGTGGTTTCGATTTTTAATGATCAGTTGGGTTTAAGAAAGCTGTCTGCAAGATGGGTGCCGCGTTTGCTCTCAAGTGACCATAAACGTAATCGTGGCCAATAAGGTGATGGCAACAGTTTTTTGGGATGCACGCTGGATAATCCCCTTCAAAAGGGAATATTATGCCAACTTATTGGACCGATTTAACGAGGATTTAAAAAAAAGACGACCCCATATGGCCAATAAATGCCTTGTTTAAGGACCTCAAAAAATCCTATTTTTTGGAAGGGATACAAAAATTGGAGAAACGTTGGACTAAGTGTATTGAACTAAGCGGAGATTATGTTGAAAAATAAATTTTTTTTTGCAGAAAAAACTGTGTTTCATTCAAAAAGTCACGGACTTGTTGAACCGCCCTCGTATGTTGGGTTTTTTTTTTTTTTTTGTACAAAAAACGTATGCTTTCGCTTTGATTTGTTTTTTTAATAAAGTTAAATGAAATAAAACTTGATGACAGTTGGCAGTTTTGCCAAACTATAGCAACAACAGAAAAACAAGAAAGGTCCACTTTAGCCAACCGGCTACACTACCGAACATTCCCGTATTGTGTTGAGTGTTGGTTTTGTGGATAAGTTCATGTTCTTTTCGATGGCATATAATGATAAACAGAATAGTTCTTATTAGAGTTTTATTACTTTTGATTTGATGTATTATATTTAGACCTTTAAAGTTGAGTAAAAAGAATGCATTACTTTATCACTCTGACATTTACATATTAGTATGTGTATGTAGAAAACAATTTGCCAACAGAAATCATGTTATATTCTAAAACAAAATACGAGTATAATGCAGAAGCCTTTATAAGTTTCTCTACACAATACAAAGACATCCAACAAAAATTAAAATGAACATCCAAGCATGAAAGCTAAAAAACTTTAAAAGTCACATACACACACAAATACATTTACCTACTACCTACCAACTACTAAACGTTTATATGCAGATGTGTGACTGTTTTGGTTTATCAGACATTTTAGAAACTCTACGTATATCGTATGAGTGAGTATGTGTGTGTGTGTGTATGTATGACTGAATTACTTATGTGGTTTTAAATAATAAAAGAAGTGTTGCATAACATAGATCAAGTGTATAACACCCAAAAGGCAAAATATGTCAGATGTTGTTGTATATATATAAATATATATGTGAACATAAGTGTATGTAAGAATTTGTTAGTTTTTTTTTGAACAGACAACTCGTTTTACTTAAAACAGAATTTTATCTAAAAGTTTTAGTTAAAACTTTTATAAATGCATGATAACAGCAAAATAAAATAGGGGAGAAAAGAACAAAAAGTTATTTTAAAAACAATGCAATTGCATAATACAACATGTTGGTAATCATGTCAAAACAATAAATTTAACTTGTATGTATTTCTACTGAACACAATAGAAACCACACCTGTGGGTTTTGAAATAAAATTAGTAGTAGTGTTGAAGCAACTTCCACCATATATTTTTATTATATTGCATTTTCATATAAATCATCATATAATTTCTTGTAGTGTAGAAAGGAGATCAAGATTTTGCTTTATCTTTGAATATTTATCTAAATGCATGTTCTCTTAATTAACCTAAACTTAATGGGAATATGGTTCTATTTTCCTTTAATTTTGTTCTAAAACTTTAGTTAATTCCTAAACTAGACTCTTCTTTGCTTTATAGTTTTTAGTTTTAATCAATGTAACTTGCAGATTTTCCACAGCAGGAGGCTACAATTACTGCTCACATAATCAATGCATCAATAACCTGGCCAACAAATGTTTTCTTTTATGAAACATTTTGAGTTGGAAGCCATTTGTGTTTATTTTTTGTTTAACCCTGAAAAGAATTCCCAATTAAATTGGCTTAGGAAGATTTATAGTTCTTCATGCACGGTTTATTCATTTGACAAGCAGGTAAAATATTAATATTGATCGCAAAAAAAATGAATAAAAACAACATAACCTGATAAAAAAAAGTTATATCGCAAATACAAAATGCAACAATTTAAGCTCAACATATCGCTCATTTACTGCAAGACTGACATAACTCAAAAAATACGATTTTGCAGAAAACGAGTTTAAAGTTTTCAATCCATATCCGCCTCGCTCGACCCTTTATCTATTTAATTGTTCACTTTTTTTTACAAATATGGGGCTTTAATGCATTTCTCTATTAGTGAGAGTTGTGTGCGAATCCGCTAATTATCGAGAGACACGTGCGTAGTACAGTTTCTCTATGAACTATATGCTATTTGCACATAAAGAAAAAATAAATTATGTTATCCTCTATCTCGAAAAGTATACATGATACTAATATGAAATTTTTACACAACATAAAGCATGATATAACTAATAAATCTTCAGTAACTCAAAAATCTCATTTTTCGACTTATGACAGTTTTGAAGTAAATGATCGATATATAAAAATAAAAAACTATGTAAATTTTTTAGTTCGCGAAAAAAGATATCCCGTGACGAAATGCGTATTTGATTTTTTTTTCCTAAGCTACATTTTTATACTTACATCAACTAGCATCCGAATACATTTGCAGATTGCATTTATTAAAAATTTTTCTCAAAATTTGTTCCAGAACACCGCAAAAAATCTAAAATACTTCCATTGATATTCAAATGACAACATTTTACAGAATATCTCATATTATATACCGTCGGACGAGGCTTGAAAAAAACCTTTCAGGTGATACTAATACTGTATACGTTGCCTTTAGTTAAAGTAAAAAATTCTTTGGAAATCTAAAAAAATATCTTTTTTGAAAACGGTCCAGAGCACGGGATCTTAATGATAGACACGAAATATTTTGGGGATCATCATAAAACAAACCAAAGCGCAGTTTGAGGGGTGTACAAAAGATATTTTTTTCGTGAATCGGTCTTAATATACATAAACTGACATAGAAAATTTTCACATATTTGGATTATAAAGGGTCCGCCAAATAACTTTTTTTTTTGAGAATGCTATAAAAAAAAAACTACTGAATATTTTCTGAAATTTCTTTTTTTATTTGAAAGTACAATCCTTCTGGTTAATAATGGAAAATAATTTCATTCAAATGGTAACCTACACGATCGGTCCAATTTTTAAGCACATTATCGATTGTGTGCAGCTGTATTTCACCAATGGCTTCACGAATATTGTCCTTTAAAGCGTCAATTGTCTCTGGCTTGTTGGCGTAACACTTATCTTTGACGGCACCCCACAAATAATAGTCCAACGGTGTCAAATCGCAGCTCCGAGGTGGCCAAACGACATCAGCTCTGCGGCTGATAATGCGATCTTCAAAAACAGGGCGCAAAACATCGAGTATAGCTTCGGCTGTGTGGCACGTAGCGCCGTCCTGTTGAAACCAAATGTTGCCAATATCCTCCTCTTCAATTTTTGTGAACAAAAATCCGTTCAACATGGCCCGATAACGATCGCCATTTACTGTAACGGCCACTCCTTGCTCATTACCATGATTTTCAAAGTAATGTCGCAATATTTCCCAGCGTTGTTCAAGCGTATACACAACCATATTCGTTCAGCGGAAGGATAAAACTAATTATCTGTCAAATCAGACATGAGCTAAGTGTTACCATTCACGAAATAAGCACTAGTTGAATAAAAAAACGTTAGATGGCGGACCCTATATACAAAATTATGTCTCAAATCACAGCAAACGCTTTTTGTTTTGTGTTATATATATTTATGTATTGGATTATATATAATTTTATATATTTATGTATTTTTCAAATTATTTTTATTCGTTATTCGTTCGATTAATCGTATAATTTTAAAAAATTAATCGCTTGATCGTCTGACGAAAAAATGTTTGATCGTTTATTCGAACAAAATAAAAACAACTGACAACTCTAGTAAATAGTTTAATCTAAACAAACCACAATACGTATGAGTGATATTAATACTATTTAAATGTTCATCATACGCCACCGAAAACATTAATTCAAATAAATACACTAAACAACATTTTGACATGTTTTTGATGGAAATAGAACTTAACTAGTAGTTAAAAAACCTTTTTTTATGTAAGGTTACGTTTCCACTGAATGTGTTTTGGACGTGTTTTGAAACAAAACATATTTTGTACATATTTGCCCATGCATTTTTTTCTCGACAAAACATGTTTTGCTTAAAAAAAAAAATTAAGTGGAAAAGCAGTGTTAATATACATAAACTGAAATAGAAAATTTTCACATATTTGGATTATATATAATTATGTCTCAAATCACAGCAAACGCTTTTTGTTTTATATATATTTATGTATTGGACTATATAATTTTATATAAATATTCAATAAAATTTATCAACCATGTATTATCTTATATAAATTTCAGAATATTATTTTTTTCATATATGATTAGATATGCTTAAACAAACAATTTCTTTGATAAACATTTTGAAAATATTGTTATATATAAATACATATTGAGACATGTGTTTTTTATATAACCATACAGTTTTATATTAGAGCCTATATTTTTATATATAAACTATTTTACTCGGGAATATATATGTTACTGCTTGCTATTATATGTAAATGCATATGTTTATGTATGATTATATATAAAATTTGTTCCCTAATTTTTTTTTTTTTTAATTAGTTAATAAAAATTATATATAATAACATATAGTATAATATTCAAAAATTTGTCTTTCGTTTTTGACAAATATGTCAAATATATATGGTTATATGTACAGATATATAAAGGGTTTTCCAATAGGTACTTGACAACTTTGAATTTAATTTGTGAACGCACTATTTCACTGATCATCTAACTGTTACTTTCCTTTTTTTCAGTAAACTCAACACTTTCATCATGGTAAAGTACACGAACGAACAACGTATGCAAATTATAAAAATGTATTCGAACTCGGTGACCGCAACTTTAAGAGCGTTAACTCCAATTTTCGGTCGTTATTCTCGCCCTAGTAGACAAGCAATAACAAGTTTAGTGTAAAAATTTGAGGCTACATATTCATTGTGTGAAGCTGCCGTGCCAGTGAGACAACGGGTTGGTCGAAGTGCCGAAAATATCGCTGCAGTTCAGGCGTCCGTAGCAAACGATCCAAATCAATCGATTCCGTGGCGTTCTCAAGAACTAGGCAACGCCAAAACTACTTCATGGCGAATTCTGCGTAAGGATCTTGGTTTACACCCATACAAGATCAAGCTGACTCAATAATTAAAGCCGATAGCCGCTGGAAATATCTCAAATGGTTTGCGTTTTATTTAAAAAAAAAATGTTGTCAAGTCCTTATTAAAAAACCCTTTAGTTCCATACAAAAGAAAAAAATGGAAAAACTTTTATTTATAAAACTATATATTGTCGCGTTTAAAGTCTGATGACTCAACTTTATTTCCAACAAATTTTTTATTTAAAATGCTTGTAAATTATATTTATAGCCTCACAGAAAATATTGCTTGGACAAGTTTTAATGAAATTTTTTCACTAAACTGATGAAGTGTTCTTCACAATGTGTTCTTAAACTTTATGAAATAGCTTTATAGTTTTAATTAAATTATTTTTAATGAAACTTTTTCATTAGTTGTATGAAATTTTTAATAAATAAAATGAAAATTTTCATTGCATTTTATGAAAACTGCATCCATTTAATAAATAGTTTATATGGACGAATTCCAGTGATATTTCACAGTACATAATACAAAAATTAATTGATATCATGCAGAGAATTCTCTCAGTGCACTTATATTTTAATGCTTTTCTACACTTGGATATATGGCTTATAACAAAAAAATAAAATATCTATGTATGTGGTTTGATTAAAGTAAATTTAACTTGTCTGCACAATAGATTTTGATTTGGAAATTTTTGTAATATCAATTTATTTTCAAAGAAAATTATGATTTATGACCCAACTAACTTAATGACGAGAATGGTATAATAATAACCTTATATTCAGGTTAACACCTTCTATCGTCATTACTCATGCAGAAAACTAATATTTTAAATTATTGTTAAGTAAAACCAAAACCAAACCCATTTTCAGGGTAAAATATTCAAGCCAATTTGAAAAGAAGTCATGCAACAAAAACTTATATACTTTCTTCATACATTTATATTGATAATACTCATTTATATCTAACATTTTTCCCCCTTTTCTCGTGCAACCCTGATATTGTTTGAGTGTGTATTTTTTGTGGTTCATTTTACTTCAATATAAATTCTTTAGTTTGGTATTCAAACATTATAAAGTATAATTCATCATATTCCTTTAACGTTTATTCATCCTTTAAACTTAAGACAGAGATTTATATGAGATTTCGATTTTGATTTCAAAGAAAAAAAGTATAAAGAAATCAGCCACAGCAAAACTAACGGAAGAGAGTTTTGTTTTCGAAAATATAAAAATCAAATTATTGAAGAATTTCCATTAAAACAATCAATATAGATAGTTAGTGCAACGATGAGTGTTGGCGAAAAAATATAAGTTTCAAGTTACCATTAGCAGTTTAAGCATTTAAAAATTTAAAATAACCAAGAATAAATATTGACGGAAAATGTACTGTTTATTTAAACAAATGTTTTTCAGAAGTATATTTACTTTTCTCATTGTTATTAAGGTAATGTTCACTAAAGTGGCATTATGCTAAAGTGAATCTTTCGATTTGTTTTGAAAATGTTAAAACTGTGAACTTTACTCAATTTGAAATTCAACTTTCACTATTTAAAAAACGTTTCGACGTGAATGCACACGTTCTGCTTGGTTTTATTTTGTCGATGCAAAAAAAAAATGCAAAATATAAAATGTAATTTTTCAATACCATTGAAAATGAAAAGAAACAAGTTTTAAAAAATGTTCCAAGTCGGACTTTTGCAAACGGTAGGAATTTTATTCACAATTTTAATGAAACCAATTCATTTAAAAAAATAAAAATAAATAAGAAACAAATTCAAAAAATTTAATTATCAAAATGTCCGCTAATGTGGGACTTTGTTTGTTCGCTATGGTGGACTCGTAATATATTTTCTTATTTTTTAATTTTTTGTTAGGTTTCAAAGTTAAAGCCTTTGTTAAATGCTTAACGCATTTTTTTTTAACGATTTTTAACAAAAAAAAAAAATCCATTTTTAAAAGCGGATTGTGCAAAAGCTATAATCGCTAGGGTTTAATGTATTAAAAACCCTTCAAAATTTTTTTTTTACTTATTTGTCCATAATTAGCTCTTTAATACGCATCGACTGAGTGGTATTCCAAATGTTTTTTTTGCATTCGTTCTAGTAAAGTATTTTTAAATGCTTTACTAGAACTTTGTAAAAACTAACTTGAAACTTATGTATTTGTACAATTACTAAGCACTTCGATAATATTCCCACAGTTTTTTTTCTGCGTGTAGCTATAAAGTCAATTTTGTTTTCTAATTCTTTCTTAAACAACTTAACCGATCGCTTAGGTGATTTCGGAAGATTTGCTCAGCTGTGTCTTATGTTTCGATTGCTGCAACAGCAAAAGTTGTTGTTGTTAAATGTTGTTGAACATGTTAAATTATGTAGTTTTCTAGTGTTTCATAATTATAACGTCATTTTAAGAAAGTTTTATAATAAGCGGTAAGTGATAAAAACTTTGGGTACAAATTAATCTTCAAAAAAGAAAATTTGTGTTTATTTCATTTGAATGTATGGTTTTATTTCAAAATCTGTATTTATAGAAAAATTTTCACAAATTCAATCAAATTAAAGTCGACACTTGTTTTTTTTCTCAATAATCCTTCTTGTTAAAGGGAAGACAAATGATTGTGATAGAAAAAACTTAATTCGAATCAATAAATATAATATAAGGGTTATTTTCTGTCAATATCCTAAAACATTTTAAAACCTTAAACATTAGAAATAACCGAAGAACATTAAATTTGTTTGCTTAAAATATACGATAATTAGGAAATGGCAACAGAGATTCTTTACGAGGCGGATAAATAAGTCCGTGACTTTTCGAACTTCCCTCGTAGTTATATGAAATGCAACACTGCTCCCATCAAGTACCACCTGTTAATAGACTACTGTCAAATTTTGAGCAAGTTCCGTCATTTACTTTGCGTTTAACAGCTGTTCAAAACATACAACCTCGTGGATTTTTTTAAAAATGGAAAAAAAGTGAATTTCGTGTGCTCATTAAACATAATTTTTTGCGAAAAAGAAAAACGTCAATCAAACCAAGGAAAAGCTTGATGAATACTATGGGAACTTTGCATCATCGATTTTAATGGTAAAAAGTGGTTTACTGACTTTTGTTGTGGTCGCAAAAGCACAAATGACGATGAAAGTTCTGGACGGCCAATTAAGGTCAATACACCCGAAAATATGGAAAAAATCCACAATATGGTGTTGGCCGATCGAAGAGTAAAAATGCGTCAAATTGTTGATGCCATAGGCATTTCATATGGCAGTGTGGTTTCGATTTTAAATGATCAGTTGGGTTTAAGAAAGCTGTCTACAAGATGGGTGCCGCGTTTGCCTTCAATTGACCATAAACTTAATCGTGTGACAACTTCAAAGGATTGTTTGGAGTTGTTTTACCGCAATTCGAATGAGATTTTGCCGCGATGAAAATGGATCCATTACAACACTCCGGCCATCAAGCAGCAGTCTAAACAATATGTTGGCTCCGAAGAAGGCCAAGGTAAGTTTGTTAGCCAACAAGGTGATGGCAACAGTTTTTTGGGATGACCGCTGGATAATCCACATCGATTACCTTCAAAAGCGAAAAACAATAAACGGCGTATGTTATGCCAAATTATGGGACCG
Organism: Delia radicum; assembly: GCA_021234595.1. Lineage (NCBI taxonomy): Eukaryota > Metazoa > Arthropoda > Insecta > Diptera > Anthomyiidae > Delia > Delia radicum. The sequence goes on from CM037851.1 coordinate 225,435,567, forward strand.
ATTTAACGAGGATTTAAAAACAAACGACCCCATATTGCCCAGAAATGCCTATTTTATGGACCTCGGAAAATCCTATTTTTTTGGAAGGGATGCAAAAATTGGAAAAACGTTGGACTACGTGTATTGAGCTAAAAGAAGATTATGTTGAAAAATATTTTTTTGTGTTTCATTCAAAAAGTCACGGACTTATTGATCTGCCTTAGTATATTATGTCTCACAAAATTCGGTACTACTTTGTGCTAAAAAGTATCGAATTTTATTAAAAAAACTATATAAAGAATTTAATAAAAAAAAATTTAAAATAATAAAATCTTAAATTAAAACGGTAAAATTTGATAGCGGTCTAAAAAATGCAAAAATATATCCAAAAGTAAGTTTCTTTCTTTTAAAAATTTCTCTTAAGATAAAAATATGAGGAAAGGTAAGGAAAGATATGCAGTATATGGTCTAAAAAATCAATGATATCATTGATATCATTGATTTTTTAGACCATATATTGCATACTTGCTCTTACCTTTATTCAGATTTTCAACCTTTTCATAAAAGTTCAACAGTTTTCTAAAAATTTAATCGTTAAAGTTGTTTGAATGAAATATACAGTTAAACTGCCGAAGAAATATATTTTTAACTTTTAGTCTGTTATTCATTAAAAAAAAAACTAAATAAACAAAAAAAAAAAAAAAAAATACGGACTTTCGGTAATAGTTAAAATACTCAGTTCTATTTAAAATAAAAAGTTGTTATTAATATATATTATTATATTCATATTGAGTATTGAAATAAACGAAAACAATCTATTGCTTTTTTTATCGATTTTGTGAATTAATTTTCAACAGTTTAAAATAAACTAACAAATACAATTGTTTTAACCGAAAAGTAAGTAGTCTTTTGTGAACAGATTTTCAATTAATTTAATGTGTATATTCAGTAGTCTTTACGGAAAATATTATTTATGAGTGTAGAAGTCGTTTTGTGTGCCCATATAGATAAATATTTTTCAAATTGTTGACAAAATTCATAAAATTTCATCGTGATAGTGTAACAAACTTTTATTATTTATGTATATTTCAAATTATTTTCATTCGTTATTTGTTCGATTAATCGTATAATTTTAAAAAATTAATCGCTTGATCGTCTGATGAAAAAATGTTTGATCGTTTATTTGAACAAAATAAAAACAACTGACAACTCTAGTAAATATTTTAATCTAAACAAACTACAATACGTATGAGTGATATTAATTCTATTTAAATGTTCATCATACGCCACCGAAACCCATTAATTCAAATTAATACACTAAACAATATTTTGACAGGTTTTTGATGGAAATTGAACTTAACTAGTACAGGGTGTCTGGTGGCAAATTTATATTTTTAAATACGATTATTCGAAAAAGTTTTAAACGGTGCGGAGGGATGGTGGCGACGTTGGAATTATCGATTGTGCGGATTTGTCAGTCACGATGTCGCAGTGGTCGACTGAGCATCGCGCGTTCGCGGTGGAGACATTTTTTAAGAGTAATGATTCTTACGTAATTGCTCGTTGACAATTTTGTTCAAAGTTCGGTATTCGGTGAATACGTGATGGACCGAGTGTAAATTTAATTTAAAGAGAGGGTTTATAATGACAATCTCCAATCTCTTGTGGCTTTAAAGGAAAATATTCGGCGAGAAATCAGCTCAATTGAACCAAGTTTACTGCAGCGTGTGGCGCAGAACACAAGGCTCCGTTTTGAACAGTGTGTTCAACTCAACGGAAGACTTCTGGATGACATACTCTTTAAAAAATAAAATCCGCATTTCCATTCCATTGTTCAATGCTCTTAATAAAACTTTGTGTCAGTTATTACGTTTTTTATTTAAGTTTGAAAATATAAATCTGCTACCAGACACCCTGTAGTGAAAAAAACACGTTTCCACTGAATGTATTTTGGACGTGTTTTGAAACAAAGCATATTTTGAACATGTTTTCCCATACATTTTTTTTCTCGCCAAAACATGTTTTGCTTAAAAAAAAACTTAAGTGGAAACGCAGTGTTAAACACAAAATAGATTGTAACTAATGAACTTTTTTATTTGAAATTTTTACAGAAAAACTAAATTTTCAATACTACATTTTTTAACGTTCACTCCAGAAACTACCCTCGTTTGTGCTATAAGGTTTCCAACAAAACAATGTGTTTGGTCATATTATGTGTTTTTTTTTTTTTAAGTGTGGTGTTGTTTATGGTGGCCTATACGGGTTTCTTTGTATTTGAAAATATTCCATGTTGGTAAATAATACAAAACCAAACAAACACAAGTGTGTCATAAAAACAGGTAAATTAAACACAGCCTTTGTTACTTTATTTTACTACTTAATTATTTTACTTTAACAAATCCTAGTAAAATCGTCTTTGGACTCTGCCATACATACATAAATTTTTTTAAGGAGTTGAGTTTGGAATGTTTTTATGTAAATTTTGCTAACAAGTAATGACATTATAAATGCTTCCATTTTTGTTAGACCAAAAGTTTGTTAGCGCTTATTATTAGTTACCTGTTGGTATTTTTTTTTCTTTCTTTAGAACAAATTATTCAGAGTACATAATTGGTCTCTAGGGTGGTTTGTTTTGTCGTGTGTCAGGCTGGCCAGTAAGCTATTAAAAATAAATTTTATACCTGACCATAAATTACTATGTAAAAATAACTGTTTGCGAAATAAACAGCAAGTAAATTGTTAGACATTTTATGGTAACATAAAGTGGGAAATTTATGACCAAAAAAAACAAAAAAAAAATAGAAAAATTAAGACAAAAAATGTATTAATATACCCGAGTAAAAATAATATTATATAATCATGTATAATGTGATACAGTCTTGTAAAATTTAGTATAGTTAAGTATGACATTATGTATAGTAAAAGACAATTTTACTTGCCACTGTAATGTTTCGTAAAACGTCATCTTTAATTGTGTCTTATTAATTATTTCATTAATCAATCCAAAGCCTATTGAGGCCTAATGATTGATAGATAAGCAATTACAATGCCAGAAAATTCATATTTTACATAGTTAAAGTACAATGTAAAGTAATAATTTTACAATAATAACAATAATAATAATAACCACAAGTTATTAGACGGGCAATATATAATTGATTGTCAGAATCAAATTAATATATGGGATAGAACGAAACAATGTATTGCCACATGTAAAAAACATAAAAATGTTTTGATTTGTGAAAAAGTGACGTATTTGTTTTTCAGTCCATAATATAATACACAAAATTTTAATATCAACTAGAAAATTTTCAATGCAAATATATAATAGAATTCTCTTAAATGAACATCACAATTAAAATATCAGACTCCAAAGACTTTAGTTGGATATAAAAGATGTTGATTGCTAATCACAGGCACGTAGCTAGGGGGGGGTGGCAAGGGGGCTAGAGCCCCACCCAAATTATTTGACGAATTTAAAAACTTAATACAATTCGTTAGGAAGTAACAATGTTATTGATAAATTTAATATAAAAATATTTATTTTTGACTTGGATCAAATAGCAAATAGTGTTATATGGTTCGAATCTTAAAATTTCATTAGAAAACATCGCCTGTAAATTGGCGGCTATCATTGTTTGAGTTGATTTTCGACAAAAAGCAATAAATAAAATCATTTCATAAGAGATTTCGAAGTCTTTGACTTAAAATATAATCAAAAAATTGTTTGAGACAAAATTAAATATGTCTACACAGAAAAAACTAAAATTGAGTCTGATTTAAAATATTTGGTGATTGAGTAAAAGTTTTACTGAATTCGGTCGTGTTGATGTAATTGCAGTAACAATTAAAACAATTTGTATCTATTTAATTAATATTATTTTCAATTATAGTTTTATTCACATGTATTAAAATTTTAATTGAATATTGTTTACTATTGGGAAAAATGGGGAAAAATTGATTAATTAAAAGCAAATCGCCAAAATTACAAAATTTTATAAAATCACCAAAATTTTAAAAAAATTTTAAAAAATTAAAAAAAAATCATCAAAATTAAAGAAACGCGAATTTTCTACTTTAAACTATTTTTTTTTAATTTTGGCGATTTTTTTAAATGTTTGCATGTTTCTATGTTTTTATTATACGTTATAAAACTGAATTTTTTTTTTATACCAAATTTTCAATTAAACAGTTAATTTAAAGTATGTTTGAAATCAAAATTTAATTGAAATTTTTTTGACAATAATTTTTTCTGTGTATTTTGACATATTCTTTTAAAATGGAGATGCCACTAAGACTTAAAAATTAATTTTACTTGTGCCGTAAAAGTCGTTACTTTACTTATATTGCAATCTTTTTATTTAAATTTGGTAACATAGTTTTCAGCATTTTTTTGGTAAAATGTGACTCAAATTTTTTGTAGACTAAATGTAAACAAATTTCGATCTGTTTTTAAATAAGTCTAAATTACCTAAACTTTAGACATATTTTCATACAAAGATGTGTTAAATTTACCGTCAATTTTAAAAATAAATACGTTTTTCATATATTTTTGCTGGTTTATCACCTATCCGAATTTCATTCATTTTAAAGGGAACCCATCGGAAAAGCTTCCTTGTAAGTGTCAAGCAATTTATATAGGATATTTGCCTTTTAATTTGTTTTTTTGGACGGTTATAAATCTTTAATTTCCCGAGTTAAAACGTTTGCATAAAATAATACATTATTTTATATACACTTATGAGGTTTTGCGTGCCAGTGCATTTATCCGGACATAATTATATAAATTCATATATAAAATTAATTTCGTAGAAAAAATTTAATGTGATGTCATATATAGTTGCGTATAATTGCATTTAGAATACGCTTAAACTAATCCAATTAATAATGACGTTATATACCTAGACATTGCAAAATACAAAAAAAAATTATATTCACGCAAACAAAAAACATGGTTGAGGGAACCATATTCGAAGAGCATCATACATTTTTGGAGTTATGATTGCGACAACCATGTTACTATGGTTGTGACAACCATACTCTCAACTGCTTTTGTATCATAATATGATAATTAAATTGCCATATTATGGTTCCAAGTATATCCCAATATTATCATATTATGATTCTGGAAATTTGTATGAATTATCATAATATGAGCCCTACAGTATTCTCCCAGCATTCTATTGAAGCTGGATTAAAAAGATATGCGTGTTTTTTAATAGTATATTTATTTAATAATTCACATATTTAAATAAACTTAGGTTTGAATAAATTTAAGTAATCCAATTGACTTTTCGCAGAAGAATAAGCTTTGTAAAATAGTGTGTCAGCTATACCAGCTATACATGTAATTACAGCATAAAGCAAGCATAAAAATATTGGTAAGAATACAATTTCACAATACATTAATAATGATCGAAACATGTTTGCAGCAATCATAACAATTGCATTATAACCATAGTATAGTCCTAGTTATCATAGTATGATCATGGACAAGAATTTTGTCATCAATTATTACCATGTTATGATTATTGCAAACCTATTATGATTATTTCGTCCTATATACTTAAAAGCACGTGCATTTTGTTTAAATTTGTCTTTTACATTTTTTTTTTCTTTAACAATATTTTTTGAGTAATTATAAACAATTAAATAATAAAGCACTTTTTTATCACTTTTTTATAATAAACAATAATTTTATTTAACGAGTGAGCGATAACTAAACTTTTGCCTAGACTTCAACGGTAGACCGGGTTGAGACTGCAATCTTATTCCTTTTTCCACAAAACAGATCACCATTAAAATTAACACCACTACGTAGTTTGTCCATTGTTAATGTCTTTTTGTTTAAAATTATTTAATTTGTTGGAGCTGACTGTTTCTCACAACTTCTTTTCTCAAATCTCAAACAAGAATGAAACTAAAAGAGAGAAGACGCTCATAAAAAAACCAACTGATCATCTTATAGTTGGTGCAACTCTAATATGGCTCCAGTTAGATAGAGGAATATGATAATAAATATTATAGTATGATTGTAGACAACACAATAACATGATAACTGAAAAAAGAGCGAAATTTTTACTAGAACATGCTAAAAGCAACCATATTATTTTTGAAATATGATTGATACAATAATAGTTTAATTGAAACAACCATTTATTGCTGTAGGAAACATAGTTTTGTGGCCGCAATCATAGTGCAACCATATTTTTTCTCTGCGTGTTTAGATATTATATCATATTTAAAAAAACACAATTGTATTTTATATAAAATTTTATATTACCCCATGCAGAGTCACACTAGAAAATTTGTCAATCATATTTTGGATGTAAATATGTATTACATCAATACAATAGTACAATTAATTGTATCATTTTGTGTATAATTTTATACACACAATTTACCCCAATTTTTGTCTTTTGAATTGATTTCCTTCTGGTTCTTAACCCAAAAAAAGAACTTGTTTCATTTGTAACATTATGAGTTCTTAATTTAGTCTTAGATTTTTTTCAATGTAAAACTCTAAATTTAGTTTCAATATTTTTTTTCCGTGTTTGTTATTCAATGGTGAAAACAAATAAATGCCACAAAATCTTCATTTTTATTATGTCTTCATTTTCAAATTTTTTTCTCAAACAACTTATGTTTTTTAGTAATTTCAAGAGAATTTTTTGAATATAAAAAAATGTCCAAATAAAATGTTACAAATTATAAAGTTGTAAACCTTTTGCAAGTGGCTAAAGTCTAAAATGATTAATAGATATTTCGGATTTTCATGATGTGTTAAAATCAAAAACCGGATACAACTATAGCTTATTTTGTATATATCAGTATCAGTTCATATATAAATTTATACCGCTGTATAAAATCGTGTTAAATTGTATCGCGTCATTATTCGGATGTTATTTAATCTGTTATTATCAAATTAAAACTAATATCATTATTATGCCCATTTCTCGGATAAAACTGTATTAAGACTCATATTAAGTTTCGTATGATTATATAAAGCATCATATTAATTTTAATCGGGTTACTAAAAGTCGAGACTTTTTTTACTTTTTTTTTACATTTATCAAGTTTTAGCTACCTTAGACGTATATTAGCACATAAAAATATAAAGTAACGCAATTTTATTTTTACGGTTTTCAAAAAGTTTTCCGCATAATCGTTTTTTTTATTTAATTAAACTAAAAATTAATATTTAGCTAAAATTTTAACGTAATTAGACAATAACGATGCATATCCAACTTAAAGGATACAAACGTTTTCAAATTTGACGTGTTTCGCGGATTGTGATCAACCAGATTAAAGAGTTGTTTCGCGATATAGACATCAAAATTCGCAAAATAATGAACACAATAAGTAAAAAATTAAGAAATGCATTTTAAGGAAATGCACTCTATGCGGGAGGTTTTTGTTTCAAACTGACCTGAGAAAGCGATATCTATTATGAATACATAATTGTCCATTACGTGTTGGATAGGTAAAGCTGTAACTCTAGTGTGCACATATTTTTATAAGTTTCCCCGGGTTACACAAAAAAAATTAAGGATATATAATCAAAATAAAAAATAATAATATATGAGGTTGCCACTTCTCTTCAAAACGTGTTCTGAAGATGGGAACGTTGCCGGTAAACATTATATAAGAAATTTAGATTCTATATCATAGATTACATAGATATCAAACTCTTCTTCTTCCTCTTTTAACAACAAACAAATTTTTCATATACATTCAAAGCACATTCTCAAGACTTACGTCCTCTTACAGCAAATGGCAAAGAGTTGAATACTTGAGTGGGTATGCCTTTCACTCAACTCAAGAAATTTTATTTATTGAACTAAAAGCAATTGAGAATAGGAAGAAACAATGTAGAAGCCCCACAGTACTTCTTAGTGATACTAATGCTTCAAGCAGAACACGAAAAGTTTTTAAAAATGTTTGTGAAAGGTAAATGATTAATGGTACCTGCCGTGCCGCCGGCCGCGGCTCGCCGCCCACAACCCGACTCGCATGTGGCAACGATTTAGGACCCATAATAAAATTTAAACATGAAACATTAACATATATTAAAATAAGCAAATTACAAATATATGTTTAACTTCGTAAAAAGTGCATATTTAACCCATTAAGAGAAAGTTATTATTTTTTATTTAAGAATAATCACTCCAATATTACATTTTTAATAAGTCCATATTTTGTATTTTAAAATAATGCAGATTTAAAAGTATACTTTATTGGTAATGAAAACAGTAATGAGATGATATTACCAATATCTTGCTAGGAAATGTTTTGTTTGCACAAAACTTTAATACAAGGTGGCGCAAAAATAACCTTCCGATGTTTTTTGGCTGTAATTAAAAAAAAAAAATGAAAAAACTTTGATTCTTCTTGTGGATTATTTTATTTGGTATTTTAATTTTTTTTACATCAAGTCGAGAATATGATGTCATGTAAATGGCCGCCGCCACAGTTGATTGTCATTTGAGCCCTTTTTTTGGCATTTTCCATCACTTTGGCCAAAACTTCCGGCGATAGGTCCTCACATTCTTGACGGATAATGTCTTTAAGGGCTGCAAGAGTCTGAAGCATGTTGAACTAAACCCGCGACTTCAAAAAGCCCCACAAAAAGAAGTCTGGAGCGGTCAAATCAGGCGATCTTGCTGGCCAGTGCAAATCGCTAAAACGGGAGATTAGGCGACCGGGAAATGCATCCTTCAGCATATCGGTTGTGGCACGTGCAGTGTGTGCCGTTGCACCGTCCTGTTGAAACCACATGTTTTCCAATCCCAATTCATCAAGTTGCGGCAAAACGAACTTGTTGATCATTGCTCTGTAGCGCTCACCATTCACAGTAACCGTTTGGCCCGCGACGTCTTCGAAGAAAAAAGGTCCGATGACTCCTCCAGCGAAAACAGCACACCATACAGTGACTTTGAGCGGGTGTAATGGCTCTTCGTGGGTTACACGCGGATTTTCAGTGCCCCAGAAGCGTAAATTTTGCTTATTTACGTACCCACTAAGATGGAAATGGGTCTCATCACTCATGATTATTTTTGATGAAAAATCATCTTCCTCTTGGTGGTGATTAAGGATGGCTTGAGCGTATATTACACGCAATTGGCGGTCAGCAGCTAACAGCTGATGCACCGTCTGGACATCTTCAAATCTTGTACCAAAATTCGCTGTAAAGACCGTCGACTGATACCCATTTGCGTGGCACGTCGTCTGGTCGATGTCGACGGCGCTTCCATGACATCCTCGGCTACAGCAGCAATATTCTCTGCAGAACGGCTACTCCGGGGTCTGCCACGCCTGGCAGCATCTCGTGTTGTGCCAGTCTCTTCGAGGCGAGCGGCTAAACGTCGCAGTGTTTCACCAGTAGGCGTTGGACGGCCAGGAAATCTGCGACGAAATTCACGTTGTGCCAAAGTCACTGACCGATTATTGGTCAAATAAATAGTTACCAATATTCCGCGTTCTGGAGCAGTGTAGCGTAACATTGTTTATTAACGTGTATTTCGAATGTGTTTACTACACAAATGTCAAAATATTGAAATAATGGAAAAATTAACTAGTTATTAGCAAGTGCTTATTATTTTTAATAGGTGATGCAGAGAGTAAGCTGGTGTTATTAATGGTAGTGAGCAAAGTAATAACATGGCATTACCGTTTCTACACTGGGATGCTTTAATTGTTAGACGAAAATATAAATGTAAACTAAAAACAGCGAGCAAGAACTTTAATATCAAAACAATTTTAGCTATATTAACCTTAAAATTTCAATTTAACTTTTATTTGACTTCAAACTTACTTTCAATTAAGTGTATAACAATACATGTCTATTAACGCCCGTACTCATAAAAATCTAAATTCAGATTTCAAATACAGTTTAGTTAATATTATTTAATTTGTTTGGACAACTGAAATTGACATAGAAGTCAATTTTATGGGCATTTCGTTTAAACAAACTACGAGGATAAATAAGTCTGTAACTTTTCGAACTTCCCTCGTAGTTATATGAAATGCAACACTGTTCCCATCAAGTACCACCTGTTAGTAGACTTCTGTCAAATTTTCAGCAAGTTCCGTCATTTACTTTGCGTTTAACAGCTGTTCAAAACATACAACCCAGTGGATTTTTTTAAAAATGGAAAAAAGTGAATTTCGAGTGCTCATTAAACATTATTTATTGCGAAAAAAAAACCTGTCAATCAAACTAAGGAAAAGCTTGATAAATACTATGCACCATCGATTTCAATGGTAAAAAAAGTGGTTTACTGACATTCGTTGTGGCTGCACAAGTACAAATGAGGCTGAACGTTCCGGACGGCCAATACACCCTAAAATGTCGAAAAAAATCCATGATATGGTGTTGGTCGATCAAAGAGTGAAAGTGCGTGAGATTGTTGATGCCATAAGCGTTTCATATGGCAGAGTGGTTTCGACTTTAAATGATTAGTAGGGTTTAAGAAAACTGTCTGCAAGATGGGTGCCGCGTTTGCTCTCAATTGACCATAAACATAATCGTGTGACAACTTCAAAGGATTGGTTGGAGTTATTTAACCGCAATTCGAATGAGTTTTTGCACCGTTTTGTAACTGGTGATGAAACATGGATCCATTACAGCACTCCGGAGACCAAGCAGCAGCTTATACAGCGGGTTTCTCCGGTGAAACGGCTTCGAAGAAGGCCAAGGTAAGTTTGTCGGCCAATAAGATGAAGGCTTTTTGGGATGCACGTCGATTACCATCAAAAGGGATAAAGAATAAACTGCGAATATTATGCCAACTTATTTAACCGATTTAACGAGGATTTAAAAGAAGAATACGAGCCCATATGGCCAAGAAAAAATTTCATTTTCATCAAGATAATGCTCGGGTACACACGTGTGCAGTCTCAATGGCAAAATTTCATGAATTGGGCTACGAATTGGTACCTTATCCGCCATATTCTCCGTATTTAGCCCCCCGTGACTATTTCCTATTTCCAAGAGAAAGAGATTTAGCTTCAACGATGAAATTATTGATCAAACGAATGCCTATTTTATGGACATCGAAAAATCTTATTTTTGAAAGGGATACAAAAAATGGAGAAACGTTGGACTAAGTGTATTTAGCTAAAAGGAGATTATGTTGAAAAATATTTTTTTTTTTCAAAAACAACTCTGTTTCATTCAAAATGTTACGGACTTCTTGATCCGCCACGTATTAATTGAAAACATAAAATCAACCTCTGTTTTTTTTTTAAACTTTTTAAAAAATATGTGTTTATTATAGAATACTTCCATATGACGTGTCCAAATCGCTATATAAAAAAATTTATCTAAAAAGACCAATTACTCAGGAACATGCATTGGTACCATATAGCAATTTTACAAAAGTATAGAATAATTATTTATAATTAATATATTTTCTTTAACAGTTATATTAGTTTTTTGTTTGTATATACATCGAGATTATTTTTATGTTATTTTCAATTTATAACGAGCTTTCAACCTCCGTATATTTACAAAAATAAAGCAAATCAAACATATTAGCTAGGTTGATACTAGTATTTCGATCTGGCTAAAGATCTCATCAGAACCCGAAGTTTTAGAAAAGCTAGAGCCTATATAATAGGCAGAACTTTAACAAAAAACCTATTAATAATCAATGTTGCTCCATTCTTGTCTTCTTAGTAATCAACCACTTGGTTAGGTCTTTTCCTAACAAGCATCATGACGTTACTAAATTTTGAAGACCAAAAATGTTCTATTTATATAAAAAATTTTTAGTGTGTACTCTGGCTCAAGTAATATTTTTTACAGTTATATTAGTTTTTTGTTTTTATATACATCGAGATTATTTTTATGTTATTTTCAATTTATAACGAGCTTTCAACCTCCGTATATTTACAAAAATAAAGCAAATCAAACATATTAGCTAGGTTGATACTAGTATTTCGATCTGGCTAAAGATCTCATCAGAACACGAAGTTTTAGAAAAGCTAGAGCCTATATAATAGGCAGAACTTTAACAAAAAACCTATTAATAATCAATGTTGCTCCATTCTTGTCTTCTTAGTAATCAACCACGTGGTTAGGTCTTTTCCTAACAAAAATGTTCTATTTATATAAAAAATGTTTAGTGTGTACTCTGGCTCAAGTAATATTTTTTACAGTTATATTAGTTTTTTGTTTTTATATACATCGAGATTATTTTTATGTTATTTTCAATTTATAACGAGCTTTAAACCTCCGTATATTTACAAAAATAAAGCAAATCAAACATATTAGCTAGGTTGATACTAGTATTTCGATCTGGCTAAAGATCTCATCAGAACCCGAAGTTTTAGAAAAGCTAGAGCCTATATAATAGGCAGAACTTTAACAAAAAACCTATTAATAATCAATGTTGCTCCATTCTTGTCTTCTTAGTAATCAACCACGTGGTTAGGTCTTTTCCTAACAAGCATCATGACGTTACTAAATTTTGAAGACCAAAAATGTTCTATTTATATAAAAAATTTTTAGTGTGTACTCTGGCTCAAGTAATATTTTTTACAGTTATATTAGTTTTTTGTTTTTATATACATCGAGATTATTTTTATGTTATTTTCAATTTATAACGAGCTTTCAACCTCCGTATATTTACAAAAATAAAGCAAATCAAACATATTAGCTAGGTTGATACTAGTATTTCGATCTGGCTAAAGATCTCATCAGAACCCGAAGTTTTAGAAAAGCTAGAGCCTATATAATAGGCAGAACTTTAACAAAAAACCTATTAATAATCAATGTTGCTCCATTCTTGTCTTCTTAGTAATCAACCACGTGGTTAGGTCTTTAAATTTTAGAAAACCCGGTTTTTAAAACACAGCTGTTTGAAACACGGATTTTGAAAAAAAAAATGCATTTTGTGTCTAGAATAATTTTTGTAAACCACGATTTTAGTAGCATGAGGTATCAATTCTTCGCGTAGCTGAAGCAATTTTAAAAATATATCCAACTATATGCAATTACTTTCGTAATTTTTTTTTTTTTTTTACAAAAAAATATTTTTTTATGTGAATTGTTTTTTATATAATAGTATCTTTTTCAACGTTTTTATTAATAACTTTGGATTCGGTTGGAGTACCATATAAGGATTTAGCAACGGCATAGTGAAATAATTTGTAATTAACATATTTTTAATTGAAAAATAAAAAAAAACAGCTTTTTGAAATACGGAGGTTTAAGCCGCAGATTTTGAAGTTTAATTTAAAGCAATACAGCAGTAGCTGTAAAATGTGGTACTAATAAATCACGTAACTTTAATCGTTTAAATTATATGGACTATTATGAGACTTCTTTTGTTAAATTTTTAATATTTTTTCATATTTAAAAACGCTTTATTTTAACAGCTACAAGAGCTAGCATTCTAAAATATGAACTATAGCATAGCTATATGACACTTGCCTTCCATACCAAGTTTGGTTAAACTTACATGAGGTCGATGTTGAAAATTGGTAATTTTGATGTGCTTCTATAAGGAATGACTTTGTTAAGAAATAAAGAAATGTATGCTACAAAATTACTTTTGTCTATGTCTGGATTATTAGTTTTTTAGATGTGTTTTCTCTTCAATTAAACAAAAAAATTTTCATTTACAAAATAATCTACTAGCACAACATCAATACGCCCTAACATTGCTTCAAATGTTATTATTACTTCCGCCATAATAAAAACAAACGCCTTTTAAGTCATAAAAAGTTAAAAGTGGTGATTTATTTTTAAGCAACAAGATCCATAAGATAGAATGTCTAAAAATGTATTAATATTAGAAAATAAATATAATTTTCTACTACACCCCTATAACCACACTACCCCAAATTCCTCTTATTAAATAAAAGAAGTAGAAAAAGAAGAGTTAAAAAAAGTTAAGCGCTAAATGAATCATAAATTATTGATGTATGGATAATAATTTGTGGTCAATTAAAGTTTAAATAATGTTTGGCAAAAAAAAGTATATAAACAACAATAACAACAAAAAAAAAGTATACAAAATAAACAATAATTTATATTATAAATGACAGCAACAATAGCAAAAAAATTTAAATAATAACAACCGATGAAACCTCTGTAAACAACTCACAGTCATTTCAAAAAATAATTTACATAAGCGTTTTAACCCCTTATTTACCACTCATATGCATTTGTATCTGGGTACCCATTTATTATAAAAATATGTAACTTTTGTTAAGATTTGTAATTTCATAAAGTAACGGTTTAAAGCACTAGCAACTTTTTAGTGTAGTGTTTGTTTTAGTATAACCACAATAAATTTTTTTCAATTACAAGATTTTGTTTAACTATTTTTCGTTACCCTTTGACATTAAACATTAAATAAATATTTCCAGTATAAAAATTTTTAATTTGAACTACATAGTTACATAGTAACTTTGTGGTCTTTATATCATTATAATGTAACGATAAACCTTTGACAGATTTGTGCTGTCGTTGTGGATAAAAACAACTAGGACACTATATTGAATAACTAATTCAATGTTGCATAACTATGTTGTACTTGGCTGTTATATACACCAGCGGTTCCCACCTTATTTTGCATCACGGACCCCTTGAGACACTTCTGCTGCTTCAGGAACCACCAAAAATTTTTTTTTATATAATAAAGAAAAATAACAAAAAAAAAACATTTCAAAAAATAATTACAGTAAAACCCAATTAAGATGTTATCCGATGAAATGAACAAATTAATTCATTATAATCAATGTTTGTATTTACCGGAGTAAAATAAATATTAAAAAATTCTATAAAATTTTTTTAAATATTGAGAAATTCTTTCATTAGATGTGTATTCGGTTTAAAGTTTGCTAAAATTCAAATGAATTTAAGGAAAATTTAAAAAAATTTGCGAATTTCTTCTTGTAATCTCCAACTACAAAAAGATATAAATCTATATTTTTCTATTTATAAATAGAAATGTTTAATTTTATTATACAGATATTTTAATGAAGCTGCGATTTTATTGTTACAAAATATTGAGTAATTTTTGGCCCAAATTGCATTAAACGATTTTTAGGTAATTAAACTAAATAAAGTAAATCGGTATTTTGTTATTTATAATTCAAAAATGTTATGCAGATATTTGAAAGAAATTGCGTTTTTTAATGTTAAAAAATATTGGGACATTTTTGGCCCCAAGTGCACAAAAGGGTTAATTAAGTTTTTTTCTTTTTAAATAATAAATACCAACTACGGAAAATAATTTAGTCAACTTTCATTCAAATACGAAGATACCACATGATTTTTCGTTATCAATTTCATGAAATCTTCAAAATTTCGAAAACAAATTGACTTTTGACCTTGAAATTTGACTTTTGCCGTTGTTCGATTTTGACCAAATTTTCAGAATATAGTGCTTGTAGTTTGTTTCATAAAACACTGAATAGCATTAATTGGTAGTTGTTAAAAGTAGATAAATTTTACCCTATGATCGAATTTTGTGGAAAAAAAAGCGTTTTCCTCGATATCCGCCGAGTTTAAATAGCTGCCCTTACTAAATTAAACGTGGTATATGTGTAATTTTTGGTTTTTTTATTTTAAATTTTATACTTAATAAGACCTTAGTATGCGAAACTATATTTTTTAAATTTTGTTGAACAAAATTTTTTAAAATTTGAAATTGGAGATTTGAAAAATACCCCAAAATTATTATTGGTTTTCGACGTCACTTTAGGACAGGATACCGACATCCTAAAAATTAAATATTTCATAACTAACAGTTAATGGGTCCAGTAAGTAAAAAAAAATATTTTGGTATATAATTTCGAAAACGTTTAGGATGTGGGCTCGAAATGTTTGATCAAGTGGTATTTGGCACATTAGTGGTCTAGGGTATTTTTTTTCCTCGGGTAATTCTCAACCGATTTTGGATTTTTATATCTTTTTGAAAACACTTTTTTGTCTTTATCTCGATTAATTTATAATATAGAATAAAAACTGCTTCAATATTAACAATTTTTTGAAAAAACGCAAAAAGCCATTTTCCCCCATACAAAACACACTTTCAATTTTCAATCGATTTCCGCCTCCTGTTTTCCTTATGCAATCGTCACCAAACTTTATATTAAATGTTTTTACATACAAAGGAACCAAACTAGCCCATCGCTTGACTTTAGAACTCATTTTGAAAAACGGCCATACAAAGTTGAACGCCTCTAATGTATATACTACATAAATTTTCGTTAATGTTCACATAGGACCATGTATGGAAATGTATGCACATGTATGATTATATATGTAAATAGTACTCCAATTTTCGTTAATGCACACATATGAACATACATGATCCCCTAGATGAACATATATGAATAATTTATGAACACATATGAGTCATTAATGAATCTATGTTGACATGTATGAAGCATGAGTGCTCATGTATGGATCCATATATGTCGATTTTTAACAGGGTTATTAATAAAATTGCTAAAATTTTTGTGAAATTAGTTTTAAAAAATTATTTTGTCGGAACTCTTCGCGGACTAGCTGTAATACCCTTACGGCACCTGGGGAACCGCGGATCCCTATTTGGGACCCGTTGCTCTACATTAAAAGGCACATCTTATATAAATATTTTTTGTATATGAGTGTCAGCTTTGAGTTAAAATTTAAGAGCTTAAAATGAACGCATGTGGGTTTAAAAATTTTAGTTTTGTCATGCACCTCTAGCTTATCAAAGTTTACCTTTTTGCGGTAGATTTTAACTCTTTTATATGTATTTCATTAAATTTAAACCTTTAAATTTACAAAATAAAAAACGTGTCCTGAATAACAAATCAGTTTCTTTGAATTTTTAATTTTAGTTTTTTTTTTCCCTTTTTGGTCCTTTAACTTTATTTCTCATTTAATCACAGTTAGAAGGATACTAACAGATTTTTAACCATCTCTGTAATAGACAAGTAAAACAAGTGTCGTTTAATCGTAAAAAATTAAATAGTAAAAATTTTGTTATGTTTGTTACTTGATCAATATTTTTTTGAGTTTTCCTATTCAGTTTATAGTTAGTTTATAGAAAAATCTGTGTAGTGTCATCATCATCTTCTCTACAAAACGTGCTTGGTATTATAAATATGTTGAAAATGTTTTTTTTTTTTTGGTTGTAGGAAGAAAAAATTAATTTAATGAAAGAACGTGTTGTAAATTACCAGAAAACAAATTGGAAAAAGCTGAAATGTTTTATTAAAATTTGAGTAAATAGAACGGAGACATAGACTAAAGAGTTGGAACTTTAAGTTAAAAAAAAAAAAAAATATAGTAAAATTAAACACTTTATATCAATTAAATATGAATAGGGTGCTTCGAGATTCTAGACGTTGTACAGTGAAAAATATTTGTTAATTTTTATTAATAAATGGTTTTTGAAAATTGTTGATTTATGGTATAAAGTGTATACTTCATTCCGTAAAGCTAAGATGTTATACTAAAGGGTGTTTTTTATACAGGTATAGAACACTTTTTTAACTGGCGGCCATTTTGTCAGCTGTCAAGTGATATATATTTAGTTAGGTTTGGCATTTTTAGATGAATGGACTGACGCCTGAACAACGCTTCCAAATTTTGAAAATTTATTTTGAAAATCATGGTTCTGTTCGAAATACGTATCGCGCACTACTTCCATTTTTCGGTCAACATAATCGTCCATCAGAGCAATTAATTCTATTAACGATGGAACGTTTTCGCACTCCGCTTACTCTAAATGATAATATGCATCCACGTCGTATAGTGCATACAGAATTTGTCATTGCTGCTGTAGAGCTGTAGATGCTGGTCAGAACGTTACAGTCAATGGCGGCCGCTATAGAGCCATGATTACTGACTTTTTCGTTCATCAATTGAACAAACATGATGTGCAGAAGCTGTGGTTTCAATAAGACGGTGCAACATGTCACACAGCTCGTGCGACAATTGATTTATTAAAGGAAACGTATGGTAACCGCATAGTTTTATGTTTCGGACCCGTGAATGGGCCTCCAAGATCGTGCGATTTAACGTTGCTGGACTATTTTCTGTGGGGATATATGAAGTCGCTAGTCTACACCGAGAAGCCCAAAACGATTAACCACTTGGAGGACAACATTCGCCGCATTATTACCAATATACGCCCACAAATGTTGGAAATAGTCAACGAAAATTGGACCTCCAGACTAGACTACGTCCGAGCTAGCCGTGGCGGTCATATTCCAGAAGTCATATTTAAATTATAATGCCAGAAGATTTTCTTTCGAATAAACTAATTTGCATGTCTGAGTTTGAATTTTGACGTCTTTTTCAGACAATTGCAATTAATACTATAATTAATATGCAATTTTATTTAATTTAATTGTGAAAGGCGTGGTAGAGAAGAATGAGTGTATTTTCTAAAAATCATAACTACATTTTTTTTTTTTTTTTTTTCGTTAGACCAACACTCAGGGGATGCCCCCTATAATGCAATGCATTGTGTTGATATCAGGAAATTAGGTTATGGGGAGGAGGAAAGAGGGAGTAGTGTTTGTGAATATTTGATTTGAATTTCGCTACATTGTAAGTGACAGGGAAGACCTTCGCTGGGAGTTTATTCCACATACGGCTAGTACGGCTGATGAACGAATTTGCCCTGTAATGCGTTGTGTGGTTCACTGGACAATCGACTACAAACGGATGAGCTCTGCTAGATAAGCGAGTGTTTCGAATGAAAATACGGGCTCTGGGGATAAGTTCACTTATCTCAGCAGAACAATTTCCATGGTAATATCGATAAAACAATGTTACACAACATACATTTCGACGATGCTCCAATGAGTCAATAGAGCTTGATACCCTCTCGTCATTGATGAGCGCCGACGCCCTCCTTTGCACACGGTCCAGAAGCTCCAAAATAGACTTTGAAGCCCCTGCCCATATATGGGAGTTGTATTCCATTTTCGGTCGGATATAGGTGGTATAAATATTAAGTAAATCGGAAGGAGTGAAGTACTTCTCAAACCGTCGCAGGAAACCGAGACACTTGAATGCTTCTTTCGACAGCTGGAAAACGTGCTTATTCCAACGGACATCAGACTGAATCCTCATGCCCAGAACATCAAGAGTATCCGATTCTTCAATATTAATACCACCCAATTGAACAGGTGACAGCGTTAAATCCACGGACCTATGGGTTAACATACAACATTGGGTCTTTTTCGCATTAAATTCTACCAAATTCGCACGACCCCACTCAGAGATTGTAGAAAGATCATAATTGAGTGTATCATTCATATTCTGCCTTTTGCCCCCAATCTCCTCAAGGCTTGGCCTACGATCGAAGGAAAATTAATGACAAATGTTGCTGTCATCTGCAAAAGAGTAAATAGGGTTGAAAGTTTGAACAAGAAGGTCATTTAGAAAAATGAGAAATAGGGAAAGAACGGAACCCTGAGGTACCCCTGAATTTAGCTGAAACTCGTCGGATGAGACCCCATCTATAACAACGCGTATAGTGCGATCTCTGAGAAAGCTCGAAACAAAGCGAGCGAAGTCGTTACCGACACCAAAAGCAATAAGCTTTGATATAAGCGCACCATGCCACACATGGTCGAACGCTTTGGAAATGTCCAGAGCAACCACCTTACTCTCACCAAAACGGTGGATTGACCGACTCCAACGCTCCGAAAGAAGAGCCAACAGGTCACCAGTAGAGCGATTACTACGAAAACCATGCTGACGGTCACTAATAAGTGAGTTCGACTCTAGATAATTCACAAGAAGGTAATTAAACATGCTCTCCATCACCTTCGAGAGCGCAGAGCAAATTGCGATTGGGCGGTAGTTTTCAGGGTTATTTGCCGCACCTTTTTAGGGATTGGCTGGACATTAGCAACCTTCCAGCACGAAGGAAAAATTCCCATACGATACGAAGTACTAAAAAGGTTAGCCAATGGACGAGCAAAGCGTCGAAGAGCACTGTTTCAGCACCAGTGCTGATATGCCATCCGGCCCCGGTGACTTATTTACGTTGAGGTCTGCAAGAACCCTTTTAACTGCTCGAGTTCGGAAGAATATCATAGGCATAGTACACGGTACTCTTTCTAGTTCGGGCAGTGGTTGATCGCCATCCGGCAAGAATGAATTTCTTGCAAACATGCCAGCCAAGAGGTTGGCCTTATCAACCGGGTCAGTGAAGACTTGGTCATTCTTTATAAGAGTTGGAATAGTTGAATTAGCATTATCCTTTATTTTTTTAACAAATGACCAAAAGCTCTTACTGCCCCGAGGAGCAGAAAGAACTTTTGTACGAAGACGTTGTTCGTAAAGAAACTTTTCACGCCTAAGTACTTTGGAACACTCACTTCTCGCACGTTTGCAAATTTTTCAATTTTTTCTGAATCAGACTGCGCAGTTTCTGGTATTGAAACTTCTTCAGTGACCCTGTTTTTTTGAATTTTATTTAAAAAATTCATCTTTGTTTTATTCCATTTCAAAGTTTTATACCTCTATAACACACACTTTATAAGAATATATAAAAAAAAAATATATTTTTGATTGTGGCCCTTTAAGTATGGCAAAATATTGACTGCATATAATTTCTTTAACAATTTCTAGAAATCTAGCTACCCAATATTTCAAGTCATTTTTTTTATATTTCATTTTTATTCTAGCCAGTGTCATACCTTCTCGGAAAGTATATATTATGAAGACTTTTGCTCCTGTGCCATCTTTACAAAATTGCCAGCGTATATAAATTTGTTTTAACCTGAAGGATCCACTCTATTTTACAAAAGATTTTCCACTTCGAATAAGATTTTAACTATTAACTCCACTCAGGCTTGCAAGATACTTTTTGTCGTTATCTCCAAACAAATTAAAAAAATCTCCAAAAATTCCCCAAATAGAGAAAAGGTGGAACAAATTAGTAGAGTTAAAATAGCTGAAAATACTACTAAAAATTAGTTAAAAATTACGATGCAGAAAAAACTGCTAAAATTAGCAGATATTTTTGCTAAATATTAGTATTATAAGAATAGCAAAAATAATCTGTTGAAGTTACAAATCTTTTGTTATATTTGAGCATAATTTTAGTTAATTAAAGGAAACAAAACAATCTGCTAAAATCAGCAAAAACATTTACTAAATGTTTGCAAACAAAAAAAATCATTAAAAAATTAAAAATTTTTTTTTTAATGCGAAGAAAAGTCTGCTCTATGGCATTCAGAAATCTGCAATTTTTTAGCAAAGATTTCTGTTGATTTTAGCAAAATAAACTGTTATTTGCATTCAACTAAATTTGAGGTAACTATAGTAAAATTGTTTTTAATATTACAGTTTTTGTTTGCTATTTTTAGTTTAAAAATATTTAGTAAAAGTTTTCGCTTATTTTATAGAGTAAATTGCTATTTTCAATTACCTAAATTTCATATCGAGTATGACTAAAATTTTGTAAAGTTAACAGATTAATTTTTGCTATTCTTATTTTATTAATATATAGCAAAAAAAAAAAAAATTTGCACTTTGACAACAAGCAATGGTCTGTTTGCCTTTTTCTGACTGGGTATTTTTAATGTAAATTATATTCAAATAATTATTATTTTCTTGCTTACATCGCGAATATCACAGAATCGCGGGCATCTGAAGGTTAGATATAGATATAAACAAACAGTTATTATAAAACAAAAAATACACTTGTATCACTTAGGCCTGCTAACCGTTCTCAAAATAACGAAAGTTTAAAGCTTAAAATATGTGGTTAAAGTTAAGCTCTGGTAATTTTTATAAAAGTTACTTGCCCTTATTAGTTTTGGCATGAAAAAGTACTGTAGATAGCTCATTTCCATTCAAAAATATACATTGTTTTATATACCCCAATCTAATTTTTAAAAAACGGTACTATAATAATCTTTTAATTTTGAAATTCATACCATAGATTTGGATGGTTTTTTACTAGGAGGTATAGTACACAGAAAAAACTGAAAACGGGTTTCAATTAAAAAATTTATTGAATCAATTAATATTTTAATTGATTTTGCACATATCACGGCAATGATACTATCAATTAAACCTTTTATTAAAATTAAGAAGGAAAAAAAAGTTATAAATAACTTCTACAAAAAAAAAATATGTTACGCACAAAAAAGTGTGTGATCTATACGTTGGTATGTGTGTTTTTTGCAATGCTGAGTCTGTTTGTGTGTGTGCCTGTTTTGTTTGTTAACTTCAAATGTATTTGGTATTTTATACTGAAAATTTTCTATTTATGCATACACTGTATGAAAAAATAATATGATAATTGCGTCTAAAATAAAATATGTATTTATATATTTAAAAGTCAATTAAAATATTAATTGATTCAATTAAATATTTGTTTAGAAACAAATTTAATTCAAATTAAATCTTTAATTAGATATTTTAGGTTGATAATTTTTTCTGTGTAGGTTCAGGTCCAAACGAACACACAGTTTTCTCTATTAAGTTTCAGTGGACACTTAGTTTTGCTTTTTTCGATATTCGCGCGCGTTTGGATTTTAGGCGAAGTTTCCCGAAGCCGTTTATTTTGTCACAGGGTGGCAACACTATTACCAAAACATAAGCAATATGGGTATCAACCTTCACACTTTTGAAAATGAATTGCTGCTATGTAAAAGTAAATTCGAATATCTCGGTTTGGAGACATGATTTCATAGAACATTTTGTGAAATTAGTGTGTTTTTACAGATTTTTCTATCTTTTTATATATGTAAACTGTGTACTAAAAATCATATTTTATTACGTGTATTTCAAAAAGCTTTCCAACGATGTATAATACTATACACACTTTACAAACATTAATATAATAAAATCTTAACACGTATTTTGAGAGTACTTTGTATCAATAAATTATAAAATGTCTAAATCAAATAGTCTCTTGTGAGGTAAATTGCACGCTATTTCATAACAGTCCCAGCAAAATCTTTCATTACCACGTAATTGGTTGTTTAATTAAAAGAAATATCTTAACGCATTATAATTTTGTCGTTACAAAACAAAGGAATATTTATTCTAGACGAATGGTCATTCGTCACTATTTTGTTAGAATCTCCGTCTTTACCAAACCAATAAATTTTTTTGGAAAAATTATTTTTTCATCTTAGGATTTAAAGATTCTGGTTTTCATTTGAATGCATAAAATTCTTAGTTTCAATGTTTTAGTATACTTAACATTTCGAAACATTTCTGTTTATTGTGATTAACCATTAGACATTCCTTTATTTTCAGATTACACATTTGTTATTAACAACCTACCCACGTATATCAAAAAATAAAAAAAAGGATAGAAGAAGGAAAATAGTTTTTAACTATTCTCATATAAATTAAAATTAAAAATTCCACATGTCCATAAAATATTTTTATTATTCACTGACATGACAAAGAGTATGAGTAGTTTTTACTCTACCGTAAAATATTTACTGAAATGCACGTAATACGTACTTCTGTTCTAGCTAATACCGTAACTAAACACATTATAACTAGTACGAATTCTATCGTACATATTAAAGTTGTTCACATTATAGTATTCATTTTAAATACATATATACATGAGCAAGCATGAAATATTAGACAAAAATTTATGTATGCGAGTGTATAACCCAGCGACGACTTGTACATTAAAAGAAATAGCTTGTAAACCGAAATCTAGAAGACCATTGAAGATACTGTAAAAGAAACGAAATTTTAACAGTCTTCATTACACAGCGCTTCCCCCAAATTCAAAAACAAGAGCACCGACCATTGATCCTAAATATTCGGTCACGCTGATTTTAATGGCGTACTCAGTTTTTTTTTTCACTTTTGGGTCAGTTTTTTTTCGTAAAATCGCATTAAAGTTTTGCATGTTTTAACGAAGTTTTTTCTGAATAAAATTTTAAAAATATAATACTTTCTCTAAATTTCCTATTGTAAATGTCGATGAGACCTTCAACAATATTTTGGTATCAAATCTATTTAAAAGTTGTGCAGCATTGATAAGTAAATCCGCTATTTTTCTTAGATTTTACTATATTTTACTATTTTATTTCGCAAAGAATCACAGCATTTTTGTATATAACATAAAAGACAAATCTGGACTATTATTTTGTGTTAAAAAGAAGAAAAAAAAGAAGAAAGTGAGGTTAAAAAACGCGAAATGTGCCTAACATTTATATGACAGCATAGCGAAAAAAGGAAGACCTTTGAATTCATCTTTTAGTATAATATATAATAAAGCTTAAAAAATTATATGTACCAAAACTCAGCCCAAAAGTTAATATTTGCGAAAATTAGTTTAACAAAAACTTTCATTACAATAAATGTCTACAACATATTTTCAAATTTTATTTTATAACTCATACAAATAAGTGAAAATTTTTAACACAAAATTTGAAAATATTTTGTAGACGTTCACTTTAATGAAAGTTTTTGTTAAACTAACTTTTACAAATATTAACTTTTTTTGTCTGAATTTTGGTACACGTTGTTTTTTTTATTTATTATACTGAAAGCTGAACTATGCTGTTATGCACTCAAAAAAATAAGTTAGTACAAAAGTTAGTAAAACGTCTTGTAAATCAGGTATACTATTTTTTAGCAAATTTTTTTGCTAAAATCGTGTTTTCAGCTAAAATTTTTGTTATACTTATTCAGCACTTAACTATTTTATACTAATGCTTTACTAATATACTAATGTTTTACTAATTAATTTTGCTAAAAAAAATTGTGCTGATAAGCACATTAACAGTGTGGACGACAACCAGATTGAAAGATATACGCAGAATGAAGCAGATGTCGCGGCATGTCAAGATGTAGTAGAGAAGAGGAAAATGATACTAAAAGTAAAACTCTAATAAGACATATAAAAAAATCAACCATGTAAGACTTTTGTATCTCTTTTTCATACATAAAACAAAATTGAGGATTAAAACAACTTAAATTTTGCGTTGTCACCGGCTTGTGAAAATAATTGTCTATTAATAAAATAAAAGACAAAAGAAAATATTTAAATTTAATATGTATTTCTATAATAAATGTTAATAGATTAATAATCTAGTGTGGTCAAATTGCAAACAAACATATGCAGACATGTAGACAGAGTAAAGCGAAAGACAAAGGCACGCATCTTAGTATAGTTCCTTTTTCTTATTGCAAAAAAATTGTTGTTTTTTCGTTTCGTTTGTTTATGTTTATTTTTTCGTTTCGTTTCTATAATTATCTTCGGCAGTTGCGTGCTTTAAAAGATAGCATCATTTAGTAAGTAGTTGTTAAGTAGTTGAAAGAAAATTTTTGTTATGTTATATATATTTATTTCTATATATTTTTAGATATTAAATTACTTCATGACATCAATGTGGGAAAATGCAAATTTTTATATTTCGTAATTATTGTAAATTATTTTTAAAAGAATCACAAAAATATGTTTTATAATTTTCAGCAAATATATTAACTAAATTACAATTTTTTTATAATTTTTTTGCGTTTTTTTTCAGTCTACTAAAATTCAGCAAAAAATTTATTAATTTTTACCAAAGCTTTTTTATTTCTAATCTACTAAGTGTTAGCAAAACTTTTGCTGAATCTACTAATTTTGTTGCTGAAAATCAGCGAACAATTAGCTCGTGTATTAAAGAAAAAAGAAGAAAGTGCGGTTCGCGGGAAAAATACGAAATGAGCCAAACATTTAAACAATCAAAAAAAAAAGTTTGTAAAGTCAGCAAAAAATTTTGCTGAGTCAGCAAAATTTTAGTCAGGAGGATGCTTGCAAAAAAGTTGCTAATGTCAGCAAAATCTTTTGCTGAAAATCAGCGAGCTGATTTTTAGCAACAAAATTTGTAGATTCAGCAAAAGTTTTGCTAACACTTAGTAGATTAGAAATACAAAAGCCTTGCTAAAAATTAATAAATGTTTTGCTGAATTTTAGTAGACTGAAAAAAAACGCAAAAAATTTGTAGAAAAATTGTAATTTAGTTAATTTATTTGCTGAAAATCATAAAACATATTTTTGTGATTCTTTTAAAAATAATTTGCTATAATAACGAAATATA
Organism: Delia radicum; assembly: GCA_021234595.1. NCBI lineage: Eukaryota > Metazoa > Arthropoda > Insecta > Diptera > Anthomyiidae > Delia > Delia radicum. The sequence continues at coordinate 225,461,592 of CM037851.1, forward strand.
AAAATTTTCATTTTCCACATTGACGACATGAAATTATTTAATATCTGAAAATATATAGAAATAAATATATATAACATAACAAAAATTGTCTTTTAATTACTTACATCAACGGTTGTCTAAATGATGCTATCGTTTAAATGATGCTATCGCAACTGCCGAAGATAATTATAGAAACGAAATGAAAAAATAAACAAAAACAAACGAAACGAAAAAAACAACCCTTTTTGCAATAAGAAAAAGGAACCATAAAAAAATCTACCTAAGATGTGTGTCTTTGTCTTTCACTTTACTCTGTCTACATTTCTGTATATGTTTGTTTGCAATTTGACCACACATATAAACATTTAGTTTAAATAAATAAATATTTTATTTTGTCTTTTATTTAATTAATAGACAATTATTTTCACAAGCCGGTGACAACGCAAAATTTAAGTTATTTTAATCCTCAATTTTGTTTTATGTATGAAAAACAGATACAAAAGTCTTACATGGTTGATTTTTTTATATGTCTTATTAGAGTTTTACTTTTTAGTATCATTTTCCTCTTCTCTACTACATCTTGACATGCCGCGACATCTGCTTCATTCTGCGTATATCTTTCAATCTGGTTGTCGTCCACACTATTAATGTGCTTATCAGCACAATTTTTTTTTAGCAAAATTAATTAGTAAAACATTAGTATATTAGGAAAGCATTAGTATAAAACAGTTAAGTGCTGAATAAGTATAACAAAAATTTTAGCTGAAAACACGATTTTAGCAAAAAATTTTGCTAAAAAATGGTATACCTGATTTACAAGACGTTTTACTAACTTTTCTACTAACTTATTTTTTTGAGTGTACGACTCGCATTCAGTTATTATAAGTTTTCACAACAAAGTTCGGTTAATTCAACTAAATTTGAATTGCAATACCTAAACTAATCAGAAATCGAATGTATATAACTGAATTTACGAGTTGTTACCACCAAAATACACTTTTAAATGCAAAAAATCTGGAACATAAGTGAAGAAACTGGTTACGTCGTTAAAATCAACGTGTTAGAAATATTTAGAATCAGTGTTCGGTAATCTTGCTTTATTTTTCTAGTTGCGCAGTGTTATCAAGAAGAGTTTTAAAATATAATAAGTGTGGTACTCCCTTTAGCTCTGATCCACACAAGACTTTTTCATCTTCTCTTACATTTATTAACAATTAGTGATATCTATTTGTAATAGTGACATTTTAGTTATGATCTCAAACCTGACAATTCAAAATTAAATGTAATTTTAAAACATCAACAATACATACAAAAAAATAAAATTTAGATTTAGATTTATTTTTTAGATTTAGATTTGAAACTATTGAGCAAAATATATTTATATTTTATATTAATATTCTTTCGAACAAATTTTTGCTGGTAACATGAATGCATGAATGCTCTTAGAATTAGAAGTAAATCACTACTTTTATAATAAATTTAATACTGACGTACATTTAAGCTATAAAATATGTAATCATGTTCACTCATTCTTTCTACAAAAGCAACAGTATTATTGTTATTACGTGGGAAAATTAATCTAACCTTGCAACTAGAGGCTGCCCATGGGCATCATTGACTTAAAAAAAAAAACTTAAATTATACTGGATGGTTAAATTTACAACATTTCAACAGCAGTTCGAATTATCTTTACATGTGACCAATTATGTGCATAAGCTATTGTTAAACTAAAGCTAGTAACTCAATACTTTACGTTTGTCGGTCTAAAATTATATTAAAATTGTATAACTCTTTAACTCTAATATGTAGTTGAAGGAAAATAATAATTTTTTTTTTCGAAAAGGCTGCCAAAGAATCTAATAAACTTGTTAATTATATTCCAAATATTTTCTATTTAACTAAAATTGCAATTCCAATTCGATGAACAACTCATAATTGTGTTATTTTGTTAAACACTATTTGAAAACCAAAACAACCGTAGCGTATGATTGATTTAATTTATGTATTAAAAATAATAACACTCATACGTACTGGTGTCCGAAAGAAAAATACTTTTAAATTATCGTTATGGTAGTAGTGTAACAAACAATTGCTTCAAAATTAATGTTAAAGGGATTTAATTTTTTAGAAAACTCTTTCGGGAGGGACTTAAATGTAAAAAGTCACTTCCTTGTTGGAAATTTAAAATTTAAAATATATATTTCTCTAAATATCGTCTAACTCACCTATAAGATATACTCAAAAAATAGTTAGTAAAGTCAGCAAAATTTAGTCAGGAGGATGCTTGCAAAAGAATTGCTAATGTCAGCAAAATCTGTTGCTGAAAATCAGCGAGCTGATTTTTAGCAACAAAATTAGTATATTCAGCTAAAGTTTTGCTAACACTTAATGGATTAGAAATTAAAAAAAAACCCTTGGTAAAAATTAATAAAATTTTTGCTTAATATTAGTAGACTGAAAAAAAACTCGAAAAAAATTGTAGATAGTTAATTTATTTGCTGAAAATCATAAAACATGTTTTTGTGATTCTTTTAAAAACAATTTTCAATTCGTTACAAAATATAAAAATGTTCATACTACCGAATTAACGACAAGAATTAATGTAATATCTGAAAATATAAAGAAATAATTATATATAACGTACACAAAATTATCTTTCAACTACTTACATCAATGCCTGTCTAAATGATGTTATATTTTAAAGCAACGCAAATGCCGCAGATAATTATAGAAACAAAACGAAAAAATAACAAAATTTAACATGTATAACCCCTTCTTTTCAATAAGAAAAAGGAAACATAAAAATCTAACTAAGATAAGTTTAGTCTGTCTACCTGGTGTATATTTGTTTGCAATTTGACCACACTAGATTGTTAATCTCTATAAATATTTAGTTTACACATTAAGTCTTTACTAAATTTAAATATTTTATTTTGTCTTTTATTTAATTAATAGACATGTTTCATTTTTTTATGTGTCTTACTAGAGCTGTACTTTTTAATATCATTTTCCTACATCTTGACATGCCGCGATATCTAATATCGAATGTGCTAATCAGCACTATTTTTTTAGCAAAATAAATTAGTAAAGCATAAGTATAATATTAGTAAAACATTAGTTCAAAACAGTTAAGTGCTGAATAAGTATAACTAAAATTTTAGTTGAAAACATAATTTTAGCAAAACATTTGCTGAAAAATAGTATACCTGATTTACAAGACGTTTTACAAACTTTTTTACTTATGTATTTTTTTTGAGTGTATTTGTTCGAATTATAGACAAGAACAAGGTAAAAATGGTTGTAATAGGGATCACCCTAGAATTGTGAATGTTTAAATATGTGATTCCTAATGTATAGGAAATCTTACCGACGCGGCACTTTTTGAAATGTTTACCAGGAACATGGTAAAATTGGGGTACAAAAATTCAAAAATCACTCTAGTACAGGCCTTCCAAAACACCTAAAGTTAAGAAGTGTAAATTGGGATAACGTGGAATTTTTGGAAATTCCTAGAATTTCCTATCTAAGTTGATACAAATAAATATAATTATATAAAAACAAGATAATATTGTATTCGGATTTTGGCCTGATATACTAGTATATGATTGTATGTGATACATCTAAATTTAATTAGATCCAAATTTTAGTCTAATAAAATTGCACTAAAAGTTATATTTTTGTATATGATTTCATGAAAATATACACAATTTCATACAAATATATAATCATCATACCACAACAAAATATTAAGAAACATATTACTTTTTTATTATTAGTTTTCAAAAAAAGTTACAGCATAAATCTTTTTAAGTTTTAGTGCACATTAGGGTGTCTTGAAAGTGTACAATTTTACGTAATAGTGCTCCAACTATGAATATTATCTAGTTGATTATGGGAAAAATAAAAAAAAAAATCGAGAATACTTTTGATTCGCTACTCGTATTTTTTAGATTTTTGGGCTCAAGTTAGGTCAGGCTGAGCATATTTTTGAAAATATATTTATAATTTTTCAATCTTTCATTTTAAAACAAGTAATAAATAATATTACTTGTTTCAAAACTAGATGTGGGGGACCAAAATTAATGTTTGGAAGTTTCATAAATGGTTTTCTCATAATATGCTCAGCATGGCCAAACTTTTAAACTTCTCTTTGCACTAACATTTTAAAAATATACTACGAAGGCCGATGATAGCAACTATAATCAACGTTAAAATTGGAAATATACAAAATTTACATGATATATATAACAGTATTTTCACAGCTGTTTCGGATACTAGAAAGTGAAAAGATGAAGTCGTAACTGCAAAGGGTAAGTGGTTAATGGAATTCTGCGATGATTATGGGTTAGTGGTACTAAATGAAAGAACGATAGGAGATGAAGAGTGTAGCTTTACATTTATTAGTACTGTAGGTAACTCAGTCAACGATATTTGCGCTACATCGTTTCAAATTTTAAAGCATGTCGAAAGAATTGAGGTTGAATCAAATATTTGGTCCGATGATATGCTATTAAAAATTAATATTAATGTGGCCAAGGAAAACGGAGATCGTGATGTTTTGAATGTCTTACCTAAGCCTAGGTTGAAGGACTCAGAAAAAGATAGATACACTCAAAAACTAAATCAAAATTTTAGCTTTCGAAAACACCAAGGAAATATAAGAAATCTAACTGATATTATAAACATTATAAAATAATTCCACATCAAACAAACAAATCGAACAAAACTGCAACAAAACAACGTTTAAAAATATCTGGTTTAATAGTGAATGTGCAAAAGCTAGCAAAAAGTCTTTTCCTTTTATACGAAGCAACTGTACTCAAGATAAAACTAATTACGTCCTATCAAAAAATAGCTATAGATTTATATTCGAAAAAAGAAAGAAAGAATATTAAACGGAGATGGAGCAAAAAATAAACATATCATATGATGATAAAGATTGGTGGAGGGTGGGTAAACAAATGAGAAGGACAAGATTTCAAGTTAAACTAGAAGCCGAAGATTTCAAAAACTATTTTGATACACTGTTAAACCCACCACAAGCTTCGAATAATATTCATTACGCGGCAATATTAAAGGTTTATGATGATTTAGATACGAGTGAAAATACTGTTATATATATATCATCTAAATTCGGTTGTAAAGGGTGGTTAAATTGTAAGGGCCGATGTTGAATGTGAACCACACCTAAACGCCAAGTTTTTTTTTCCGAATTTTATTTGACATTTCTCTATTTCAGACTTACTCAATTTGAACCATGGAGAGATACACAATCCAACAACGTGTTAAAGTTATCCAGACTTATTATGAAAATGGGCGTTCAAATCAAAATGCATATCGTGCACTTCGTGATTTTTTTGGTCAATTTGATCGTCCAAATGTGCGTACAATCGCAAAAATCGTGGAAAAATTCGAGCAAACCGGGTCTGTAGAAGATGTGAGAACACCAGTGCATGCTCGTACAGCTCGTACTGCAGAAAATATTGCTGCTGTTCGCGATAGTGTGGCTGAAGAGCCGTCCACCTCAACTCGTCGTCGTGCCCAACAATTGCACCTCTCACGCTCGTCGTTGATGACCATTATGCATAAAGACTTGCATTTACACGCTTACAAGGTGCAATTGGCTCAAGAACTAAAGCCTCTTGACCATTCCAAACGTCGTGAATGGGCAGAATGGTGGCAAGAAATGGCAACAGTGGATGATCAATTTTCGAAGAAAATCATCTTCAGTGATGAGGCACATTTTCACCTCAGTGGATTCGTCAATAAACAGAATTGCCGCATTTGGGCAAATGAGAATCCAAGAGTGATTGTCGAAAAACCAATGCACCCACAAAGAGTGACTGTTTGGTGCGGTTTATGGGCTGGCGGCATCATCGGGCCGTATTTTTTCCAAAATGAGGCCGGTCAGGCATATACTGTGAATGGTGTTCGCTATCGTGAGATGATAACGAACTTTTTATGGCCCGAATTGGAAGATATGGATGTGGACGATATGTGGTTTCAGCAGGACGGTGCCACTTGCCACACAGCTAACGAAACAATGGCTCTTTTGCGCAACAAATTCAATGGCCGTGTTATCTCACGTAATGGCGATGTCAATTGGCCGCCAAGATCATGTGATTTGACACCGTTGGACTTTTTTCTTTGGGGTTATTTGAAAGAAAAGGTGTACGTCGATAAGCCAGCAACAATTCAAGAGCTAAAGGATGAGATAATTCGGCACATTAACGGCATAGAACCTCCATTATGCCTCAGCGTCATCGAAAATTTGGACCATCCGGATGGAGGTGTGCCGCCGTGGTCGCGGCGCCCATTTGGCCGATATTTTGTTCCATACATAATTGAGTAATACCAATATATCATAATAAAATAAAATTACAATAATTTCCTAAATAGTTTGTGTTTTATTCAAAATCAACATCGGCCCTTGAAATTTAACCACCCTTTATATATCCAATTCTTACGTTGATAGCACCAACCATTATAACACTCGTTGCTTTAAAAAAAATTTCGTACTACTTCAAATTCCGAATGCCAATCTGATCCTCGAACATACGCCGTTAAGATACTAAAGTTTTTCTTTTTCGATTGTATAACTATGGTATCTATTCCATTTAGATATCAACTTGAATATTTTTCTGTCAGAAAACTTCAAATTCAATAGCAGAGAGAATTATATTACATGTGTGCCACACATAACTGTTAGTATTATATCTGATATCAAAAGAGAATTGTTATGAATAAGTATTCATGAAATATATAAAATTCTCAATGAAACAAAAACAAATAAGGCTATTGGAACAGGTAGAGTTCCATATGAATTTTTGAAGAACGCATCGACGGAATTCCTTATGGAATTAAAAAAATATTTACAACAACAGATATCAACGGAAGATTTGATGATACTTTTAAAGAAACCATTATATTTCCAATATTTGAAAAATGTTACGTTGATTCTCCTACACACAGAGAAAAATTTTGCTATTTGCCAACTGAAATTCGGTTATTGCGACTCAAATCCGTTCATTACGAATTTCAGTCGGTTGGTAAAACTGAACATCAGTTTTCACTACAAAGTTCGTTTAAATCAACTGAATTTTAGTTGTTAGAACCATAATGTTTAGAAATCTTGTATAAATATCGTTGTACTAACTGGATTTGTAAGTTATTTAAATTAATATACACTTTTCAATTCGGTTGGCACTTTATTTCTCTGTGTGTAGCAATTATAGACAAATCTTATTTATGAATACTATAGCAAAAGTTTTAATGGGTATACTAAACTCCAGGATACAACAATGGGTAAAAGAAACACAACACACAAAATGAAATTCAAGCTAGATTTAAGCCTAATTACTCTGCCATAGACAACATTTACAACCCAGCATCAATTGTTCATCTGAAATTTGAGGAAAAGTAGAAAGTGTATATTTTTTTTTGGATTTTTAGGCTGCGCTTGATAAAGTGCCAAGAAAATTACTGATCTCCAAAATAATCATCTCCAAATTACTGATCTCGGGCGTGTGCACGAATATGGTAAATTTAATAGAAAGTATTTACAATGACACTTGAGCAGTTCGGACCGAAAACGAAATATCAGACAACTTTAGTACATACTCTGGGGTAATACAAAGATGTCTTTAGTCCATTTATTATTCACACTTTATTGTAATGATTTACATTATAGTTTAGATGGTGGTTTAATGGTTGGTGCAACTAATGTGCGTCTACTGCTTTATGGAGATGACATTATATTGCTGGCGAATAAAATAAATATTATGCAAAAAATTATATATAATTTGGAAAATCATTGTAATAAATGAAACATTGGTGGTCAACCTAGCGAAATCAGACATGATGGTGTTCAGAAAAGGAGGTCGCTTATCAAGGGAAAAAATTGGAAATACAATGGTCAACAGGTTATTACGAATATTGCTATATCGATGTCATTCATTCTTACACCCAAAATGTTGAAAAACGTAACGCTCAATCGAAAAGCAGTATAAACTCAACTTGGCAACAATTTCTTGATAAACTAACTGTAACATTAATGTCAAAATTGTGTCTATTCCAAGCAGTGTCTAGGTCCATTTAATCGTATGGATGCAGCTCAAATTTGGGGATGTTGTTTATTTGATGATGTAGATCCATTGTAAGGTATTTCATAAAGAGAATTATAAAACTCCCGGATTTTTACCAACTTATTATATATCCTTGGAAAGCAGAAGAAAACCACTTCTATACGCTGAATATACACATGAACTACATATTTAATACAATATTCATGTATAATAAAGCATAACCGCATAAACTGTCATTACTGGTTTTAAACAAAAATATTTTTTGGGCAAAACTACTTAATAAGCTAGGTAATGATTTCAATGCAAGGTTCGAAAGTGCAAACATGACGTCATAAGATTGGAAAAGAAAATATACTCTAATTCTACAAGACCTAAAGAGCAAAACCCTTTTCGAAAAGAAAGATGAAGCATTAAGGTTATTATGTAGGTAAAGACGACAGCAATTGTGGCAAAAAACAAATGAAATTTTATTTGAAGAAATTACTACTAATAACGACTTATATTTCATTAAATTCAACTAACAATTGTCATTCGATTTTTAATGTTCAAAAAATTACTAACAATTGTAAAAGTAACCACATATGTTAGTAAAAAATAAAAAAACATTTATTTTTTTTAATTTTTTAAATAACAAAAAAAAAAAAAACGACTGACAAAAATTTAATGTGAAATCATAAAACAGTCATTTGATGTGGTTTGTTTTTTTAAAATGAACTACAAGGTTAGTAAAAATTTGAATTTGTTCTAAAAATTACTGACATTTACATTCAAAATAAAGAAACTATATTACAATCCATACAACTACTTATTTTTAAAGCAGAAGTTTCCTGACTGCAGTAATACAAATTAAACAACTCTACCATTTTTCAACTGTTTTTGTTTTTATTTTTAATACATCGTCGAAATGTTTTCGAAATCATCTAATAATTTTGGTAACTTATTAGCCCTTTGTATGCATAAAATTCAGTTTTAAATAAAAATATTACAATATTTTTTGTTTCATAAAACCTAATGTTGCACATTAAAAAAAAATATTATATTTTTTTCAAAATTTTTATTTGTTTTTCAATCCTTGATACAATATATTATTCGTTGAAGTCTCAAGTTCACGCGTTAAGTAAAAAATTAAATCAATTAGCTGCGGTAAAAACTAGGAATATTCATCAGAAAAATGAGAATTTTCTAGTTCCTTAGAGAATCCTGAAAACATCCTTGAACATTAGGAAAATTTATTATATTGAAATTGTTTGCGGATGTCAACACTTTCCAAAAGTGTTTTTTTGAAAGGAAAAATTGAAGATTTTTTGAAATTTTTATAAAACTTGCATTAAAATAACATCAACAAAATTACATAAAAATATCATTATTTCGACTCAAGAAGCTGTTTTTTCAATAACTTTTTAATGAAGAATCGTAGAATTCTTAAACATATTTTATATTTTAATATATTTTTGACCAAAAGGAGCCGTTACTAATTTTTAATTCACAGAAAATAGAGTTTTTAAAGTTTTTTTATAAACAGTTTACCCCACAGTATGTTATTGCTTCAGCCTAGATATCTTAGGAATCATTATAAAACTTGTTAATCGTTATTTTCAGGCGTTATCATTCGTTATGTTTTTTTTTAAAGACTAAAAATTATGCACTCTAATGAAGGTATAATATTTAGTTCAAGGTAAATCTTCAGTATGTTATTAAATGTTAGGGCCTAATTATAAAGTTATATCCAAAAAGTTTTAGCGTAAATAAACTGTAGTTCAATTTTGTGTACTATATACTAAACAAAACTCAAGCGATAGTTGCCTACAGAATCTGGGCAAAATTTCAGTTTATGGGGGACACCCCTGGAAAAAGAAAAAAAAAATGCCACGCCCCCTTAAATGACCCCAGGAGTGCGAAAATCATAATGAATAAGGGGGCTCACGCCCCTTATGGGCGTGGCAGTCGAAAAACGACCCGGCCCACCTACGTAGACAATATGGGTATCAAATGAAAGCTAATGTCTTCACGATTCCAAAAATAGCCGTAGTTGCCAGATCGGGCGATTTTGGTAGCCGATATGGCCATTTTGGCAAAATTTGGGGTGGGGGAAATTTTTTTTTTCCTTTTTTTTTGCTTATATTTTGTTAAAATCAAACAAAAATGAGCATTTTGTGCGAAAAGATTACTATTGTTAGCGTTACCCAGGGATTACCGCGTGGAGGTCATAGTAAATCAATCCCCTTGGAGAAGCATGAGAATGTCAAAGGCAGTAACGCAATCCATATTTAGTGATGTTCTCGTGTCAAGAGTCAAATCATAAATGAGGATAAGTACAAAATTAAGAAACGAGGAAAACTCTTGAAAGCTTCTGATTGGTTAATGAAAATTTGTTATACTGGCTTCGCTTAGTAAAGTTTTTCTGCGTGACCGGCCTACGGCCGGGCTTAGGGGTTTTTAACTCCAGTATGTCTTAATTCTAGACGGCGGGGATCTCGAGTGCTCGGCCTCTGGCCGAGCTAAAAAGAAATAAACAAAAAAAAGTCCTTCCCCCATTTTATAAAAATTAACATATCTTCCTCAAATTCTGGACGATCTGGCAACTACGGGTATTTTTGGAATCGTGAAGACATTTCCTTTCATTTGATACCAATATTGCCTAAGTAGGTGGCATGGGTCGTTTTTCACCCCCGCCCCTATTTAAAAAAAATGGCCGTATCGCCCATAGGGGGCGTGAGCCCCCTTATTCATTATGATTTTCGTACTCCTGGGAACATTCTGAAGGGGATGGCATATTCAGATTTTTTCTCTAGGGGTGTCCCCCATAAACTGAAATTCAGCCAGAATCTGTTGTTGTGGCTGAAGACTTTCGTGAAAACTAACAAAAAATCAAACTTTGCTCTCTGGCAATTCCCTAACTACGTAAGCGCCATCTATCGAATATACAAAGAAAATATCATAGATGTGGCATCACTTACAACATATGGGAAAACAGTGGACATTAGAGTGAGGTAAGTTTCTAAAAATAGAACTGCTGTGTTGTTGGAGTTGTACTTCTGAGACTATGTATGCAAGAACAAAAACACCGTGTATTGAATAAAACTAGTTTTAATCACAACAAAACTCGACCTGACGATAGATCAGTGCGCTAAAGCGTTCTGTCTAAGGTGTAGTGCGAGTGCATGTGGCATTAGAAATCAGTTTTTCAATACCACGGTCAGTGACTGCACAGAAAATTTCATATAGACGCAATCGAATAAATAAAAACATAACAAATATTACATTATTCAAAAAAAAACAAAAAAAACAGGGTCACTGACGAAGGTTCAATACCAGAAACTGCGCAGTCTAATTCAGAAATTTTGAGAAAACACACTCATTTTGTTAATTCATATAACACTCGTATAATCAGAATTAATTGCTGTATTACATGCAAATTTGATTTATAAGACTGTTCTAAATGTCAATAACACTTCTATGCATAAGGAAGTAATTCTTTTATCTTTAAAACTGCCTGGCCAACCCTCGTAAATAAGAAATGCTGGATGTATGTTTCTAATGTGGGTTAGTGAAAAATAATGTTTAATGTATGTGGTAATTTTCACACACCATTTTCATTATGCATTTAAAAGTAACACATACACACACATAAAAACATATTTACACATTCATGCACAAACATTACCGTTTATAAATTTTTAATATAAAGTTACCTTGGTTCTAAGAGAGCAAGTAACTGTTCTTTTGCCAGCCAACAGCCATATTGTTTTCAATATAACTTGTCATCCACATACAAACACGTCCTGCACATAAATATATAACGGTAAACATTTGGATGAAAAATAAAGAAGAGCAAAAAAATAAAAAAATATGCAATTTCGTAATCAAAAACGGAAAACAAAAGCTGGGGACAAAGTGTATTATGTTGCCAACACTTGCATTTTTAAAATACTTGCATTCATTTTAATACAATGCCAGCAAGGATGAAAGCTTAACATAGAACAGAAAATGTGCAAGGGAAAATAAAATAGTTAAAAATCCAGTGGAGTATTTAAAGTGATGTTAACGAATTTAGAATACACTAAATTAATATCACCTAAGGAGACTTCGCCCTACATAGCCCTGTGATCTCGTGAGCCAAATTAATAGCTAAAAATATTTTCAGTGAAATATCTTTAAAACCTTTTAAATTTGTAATTTTAGATTAAATCTACTCGTTAGTCAGTTCTGACTAGTCGTAGAATAAATAAAAATAAAATAAAAAAAAATTAATTAAAAAAACCTTTAAAATTTCGGATTCATTTTTAAATTCACTCAAATGACAATTTTTTAAAGGCCACAAAATTTCTTAAAAAAAAAAAATAATTTTAGTCCTTATAACATTTTATTGTATTATAAAAACGTTTAATTGTAACTATTAAATAATAAGATTGGCAAACAATTGTGATTTAACCTACACTGAGAGATTTATCTGCATGATATCAATAAATTTTTGCATTAAATCAATGAAACATCAATGAAATTCGACTATTAGAACTTTTCATTAAATTAATGCAGCTTTTCAAAGCATTTTATAAAAAACTTCATCTTACTTGTTAAATTTCATAATCCTAACGAAAAGATTTTATAAAAAATAGTTTCATAAAATTAATAAATTATTCAAGTTCGAGGCCATACTCAATATTTCTTTATTATCATATTGATCTAACAAATAATCTATAGAGTTTTTGTTTTCAAATTTATTATAATTAACCACTTTCAGGAATGTGTTGAAAGATTTATTTCGGTAATTTTCTAGGTGCACATCATCATATATTAGTTCTCATTTAGTGGGATAACTAGGTTATATGAATGTTTGATGTTTGCATGGGATTGTCACTTCTTTCAAAACGTGTTTTGAAAATGGAAACCTATAAAATTCCCGAAATAGATCTATCAACATATTCCTGAAAGTGGTCAATTATAATAAATTTGAAAACAAAAACTCTACTGATTATTTTTTAGGACAATATCCTAATAAAGAAGTATAGAGTATGGTCCTAACTTGAATAGTTTTCATTTTCACTGCATAATTAAAGGTCTTTCATAAATAATGAACATATGTTTATTCACTTTGTCAAGGGAACTTAATTCTTTTAGTGAAAATTACATAAAAACTCATCCAAGAAATTCGTCCCTCTGTAATATTTGTAGATATTCAAAAACTATTGTCCAATAACCAAGTCCTTAGGCAATAATGAAATCCAGATAGGGTCCATGCTACCAAAAATGATTTTCCACAGTTTTTTAAATAAGTTTTCGACTTTAGGTATTATTTTGCCACAGTATTTAAATATTATATGTTGCATTCAATTTTTTATTACTCAAAACTTGCTGTTACACACCATGTCTTTTATTTAAATGCCTACTGTAGGGCAAACTAAAAATATGTGAAAATAACGAAATTTTAAAATTGTATAAAACAGCAAAAGAAAAAAAGACATAGTAAAATGTATTAAGTTGCCACTACTTGTGGCAAACACTTAAACTGAATTATGTGGCAAATGCTTTTATACACAAACCTCAAACAACGGCACAATTTTTTTTTTTTAATTATTTAAAAAATTGTGAAAGAAACCACAAATTATTTCTTTTCATAACGTCTATCATATGTAATGAATGTAACCATTAATTTGCCATTCCCATTTTACTAATTTTTTAGCGGTTTAGTTTAAGTAGCCGCCCGAGTAAAAAATGAATATATTGTCTTATGTTTTATCTTAAAGCATATTTTAATATCTCGATTTAAAAAAATGTATATGATGCTTTATACAATCATACATAATTTAGTATGTGTCCTTATACAGTTTTATCCGAGAAACGGGCCAATATAAGTTTGCATTAGCTTAGTTCTAATTTGATACTAAATTACATAAGAATAATGGCGCGATACAATTTTATCCGATTGGATATAATCGTACACAATTATATCTGAACTAATGTAAACATATACAAAATTAGTTATAGTTGTATCCGGTTTTTGCATTAAAAACTTCATTAAAATCCAAAATATTTGCAGAGAAAATTACCTGCAAATACGGGTTATAATTCAACGTTAGTAATAATTTCAGACCTAAGTCACTTGCAAAAAGTTCACGACTTAATAAATAGTTAAACATTTTTTTGTCTCTTCTATCAAAATTAATAGGCCGAACCTTATAATTTTGGAAAATTTTGATTTTTATATATTATTTGTTTTCAGCAAAACACATTTGCACATATTATAAATTTTTCTGCAAGTATTCTCCCACCAAAAAATTAACTAACTTTTTTGCTAACTTTACGGACTGTTTTTTTGAGTGTGCTTATTATTTAGATACTGGTAATGAGAGCCCATTACAGAGATTTTACTGGGTACAATGATATTCAAATGTGATTTCAAGATATTTTGGGCATGGCAACTAAAATTTAGTTGTAAAACGAAATTTTGTTGCGAAAACAAATTAAATCGTAACAACCGAATTTCAGTTGGACATCGTTGAAACTTTTATGTGTGTATGTTTGTTTCTACCATTTTTCTTAAGTACAATTTAATGTTCATGTTTTTTTTTTTCTTTTTACCAGTTTAAAAACTTCAATTTGGTAAATTGTAAGTAACATCTCAAGAATTTTAAATGAAGTTTCAAATTGTAATGGATAAATGAAGTTGATTCTTCTCTATACAACCACACAGTAACAAACACAAACTAACATACTCTGCGGTAGACATACAAAATTGGATAAAGTGCAAACAAATTTGACGAAGTAAATGTTGCATTTTATGAGTATATGGTGTCAACAATGACAATATGGTTTTCTAGTTATATAGTATAGATACTGAGAATAAAACAAGGATTTAAAACATAAAATTTGATTTTTAAAAACTATATTTCTTTAGAATTACGGATGTGCCTTTATCGGCCCTGCGGTAAACGGTTAAAAAAACTTTTTCGAATAATTTAAATTATTACACTTTTACAGTTACAGACTTTTAAAAAAAAATTATTTTAAGTGTACGTGAGAACACATACATATCCGAAACATTTATTCTTATTAACATGAAATTTTCCACCTTAATGGAAAATGTGTGGTTAATAGAGACTTATGGCAAATAGAAAACATTAAAGCTGAAAACGTTAACTTTAATAGCAATGTGAACTCTATTATAAGTGTTTACATTAATAAAATTAATTGCATCCGTCTAAACTTATTAACTTTTTTGCAACCAGCTTTTTTGAAATTTGAAGGTCATTAAGTTTCCAAATAAAAAATTCTATACAAGATGCAGAAAAATTATTAATTTTGATGCGGCAACAGACCAGTCCAGCTACTTTTAGCGAAACGTGTCTACGAGAGCGGATCAATAAGTCCGTGACTTTTTGAAATTCCCTCATAGTTATATGAAATGCAATACTGATCCCATCAAGTACCACCTGTTAATAGACTATTGCCCAATTTTGAGCAAGTTCCGTCATTTACTTTGCGTTTGAAAGCTGTTCGAAACATACAACCTCGTGGATTTTTTTAAAATTGGAAAAAAGTGAATTTCGAGTGCTCATTAAACATTATTTTTTGAGAGTAAAAAACCGTCAGTCAAACCAAGAAAAAGCTTGATAAATACTACGCTGACTCTGCATCATCGATTTCAATGGTAAAAATTGGTTTACTGACTTTCGTTGTGGTCGCACGA
This sequence comes from Delia radicum, assembly GCA_021234595.1. Lineage (NCBI taxonomy): Eukaryota > Metazoa > Arthropoda > Insecta > Diptera > Anthomyiidae > Delia > Delia radicum. Next base: position 225,477,342 of record CM037851.1, read on the forward strand.
ACACAAATGACGATAAACGTTCTGGACGGCCAATTGAGGTCAATACACCCGAAAATGTCGAAAAAATCCACGATGTGTTGTTGGCCGATCGAGGAGTAAAAGTGCGTGAGATTGTTGATGCCATAGGGCACTGTGGTTTCGAAGGGATACAAGAATTGGAGAAACGTTGAACTAAGTGTATTGAGCTAAAAGGAGATTATGTTGAAGAATACATTTTTTTTTGCAAAAAAAAAACTGTGTTTCATTCAAAAAGTCACGGAGTTATTGAGCCGCCCTCGTATAACTATTAAAAAAAAATTGACTAAAATGTAAACTTTACTAAAATTTATTAAGATTTTAGTAAATTCTTAACTGAAATCGATTTGCTAAAATGATCGAACTTTTTTTTTAGTAAATTATATTAATACTTATTTTTGATTTTTAACTTTGTTCTCAGCTACGACACAATTTATTTATTAAAAATTTTACAAAATTTATACCATACATGAGTCATTCCATGTCAAACCGAAAGAATTTTTACATCACAATTTTTGTTTGCTTTGAAGTTTGGCATACGTATTGTTATTTCAATATTATTTAGCAAATTTTTTTGAAAAGAATTAATATTTTTTTAAGGCAGTTTTTTGTGTTTAAATATCTATGTTGTCCTTTTCTGAATGATTTTTTATTTTAGTTTATAAATTGTGAACGGATCGTCTGTAAATTGTGAACATAAAACCTCTATGGAGACATAAAGGCAATGCCGCTTTAAGATTTTTGAAATTTAAAAAACTCGCGATTTTTTTAAAGTTTTTCATTTTCCATAAAAATTAAAAAAAAAGGTGTGAACTTTGAAGAGCCATAGTTTGTTAAGTCGCCAATATCCTAATAAGCAAACATAGAAATAAATTTACCAAAGCACGTTCAGTGCGGATCACGACTGGCAAATATTAAAGGTCATAAACTCTACAAAGTGATGCAGGCAACAGGATGCGATTTTATTTCAGCTTGTAAACCAACTTATTGGCCGACGGATAGAACAAAAATCCCTGATCTTGTAGACTTTTTTATTACAAGAAAAATGTCCAAGAACAATTTGACTTGTAATCACATCATTTATCAATATTTTTAACGCTCTATTATACTATAATACAAAAGCAGGAAACTGCATACTACATACTTATATAGTCATATCGATTTCTATGCGACGGCATATGTAATCTTATTAAATTTTTTCACAAATATCTTCCCATATAATTGTAACTGTTTGTATATGTTTAAATCTAATCTGATGCAATTAGATAAATTCCCAGTATAATTTTATACGAATTATGGCCAGTTAGAATTGTATTAGATTGTATCAAATTTATATTTAATTGTATTAGTTTATATCTACATGATATTCATGAACGAATATTAACTACTACTCTATGTTTAAAATAAGCATTATAAACTACTATTCGGTCATGAATACAGTTTTAAAGCTCAAAATATGTTTTAACAGAAAATATATTTGAATTAAGATTTTTTATCAATACGGGCGTTAGTTTACAAATACACATTTACGCGAGTATTCAGATTTCAAATACGCTTTAGTTAAAACGCATTTAAAGCCTTTAAACCAGGAGTGCCCAAGAGTTCCTTATGGAAGAGCAAACACCAATACATTTAAAGAAAAACTAATTTTTATTCAATATTTTTTGTTGTAAAAACCAATACATACAAAGAAAAAAGAAAAAAATATTTCAATGTTTACCAACAAAGTATACGAAAGTGTTGTTGCTTTGCACTTGCGTGTATACAGTGAAGAACGACAAAAAAACTAATAAGACAAAGTTGTTTGTGTATTTCGTATTGCTAGTGCTGAGCGCTCTATGTGTGTATTAAAACACACAGCCTATAGCTAAGTGTTTTTACAAAAACAAATGAGCACGAAGCGCATAGGGCATAGGTAACGAATATTACCTTAAAATACATATTTTAAACCTTAAACCTAGTTAACCTTAAACCTAGTTAATATTGGTTTACGAATACAGTTTTTGTACCAGTATTACAACCAATTAGGGACATTTTTATTTTAATAATTTATTATATTTCACACATTTAAATGTGATTCATACACGCAGAGAAAAAATATGGTTGCAATATGATTACGGCCACAAAACTATGTTTCCTACAGCAATAAATGGTTGTTCCAATTAAACTATTATTGTATCAATCATATTTCACCAATAATATGATTGTCTTGTCTACAATCATACTATAGTACTTATTATCATATTCCTCTATCAAACTACAGCCATATTAGAGTTGCGTTAACTATAAGATGATCAGTCGGTTTTTTATCAGCGTCTTCGCTCTTTTGGTTTCATTCTTGTTTGAGATTTTGTGAAAAGAAGTTGTGAGAAACAGTCAGTTCCAACAAATTAAATAATATTAAACAAAAACACATTAAAAATGGACAAACAACGTAGTGGTGGTAATTGTAATAGCGATTTGTTTTGGGGAAGGAGGAATAAATTGTAGGCTCAACTCGGTCTGCCCAGGAAGTCTAGGCAAAAGTTTAATTAAATAAAGTCATTGTTTATTATAAAAAAAGTGATAGAAAGTGCTTTATTTTTTAATTGTTTGCAATTACGCAAACAAATATTGTTAAAGAAAAAAAAAATGTGAAAGAAAAACTTAAACAAAATTCAAGTGCTTTTAAGTATGTAGTACGAAGTAATCATAATATATTTGCAATAACCATAACATGGTAACAAATGGTGACGAAATTCGTGTCCATGATCATAATATGATAACAAGGACTACAATATGGTTATAATGCAATAGATATGAATGCTGCAAACATGGTTTGATCATTATAAATGTGTTGTGAAATTGTATTCTTAACAATATTTTTATGCGTGCTTCATTATGTAATCACATGTATAGCTTGTATAGCTGACACAATATTTCACAAATCTTATTCTTCAGCGCAAAGACAATTTGATTACTTAAATTATTTCAAACCTAAGTTTATTTAAATATGTGAACTATTAAATAAATATACTATTAAAACACACGCATATCTTTTTAATCCAGCTTTAACAGAATGCTGGGTGAATACTGTAGGGCTTATATTATGATAATTCATACAACTTTCCAGAACCATAATATAATAATATTGGGATATATTTCGAACCATAATATGGCAATCTAATTATCATATTATGATACAGAAGCAGATAAAAGTATGGTTGTCACAACCATAGTAACATGGTTATCGCAATCATAAATCCAAAAATGTATGATGCTCTTCGAATGTGGTTCCCTCAACCATATTTTTTCTTTGCGTGTAAGACTAAGACCGCACTTTATTGCAGCTTTTGAAATGATTTTTATTATACTAATTTTTTAATATTAAATAAATGTAAACTATTTTAAAAGTACAACATTTTCTGAATTATCAACGTTATACAGGCGTTGGCAAGTTTGCACTAACCAACGGTAAGCCACTGTTAGCAATCGGGTAAGATGACTATACTATCAATATTGGTAATTCCACGTTCTCTCAACACATAACCGACCGTCGCCTATGCTTTGCCCACAATGTGCCGATTGCATTTTTTAGCCTGGGAAAATTTTAAAATATACTACGAAGGCAACTATAAGTACCCTAAAAAAATAATTGGTTTTTATTCATAAACAGTTCAATAATACCTATCGTTTGAGTACTTGACGAAATTCGCATTTTTTGTTTTAATTCCGGAACGACTAAAATATTTTTGGTATAGAACGATATATCTTTACGTATAACTAGATATCATTGTATCCAAAATAAAATACACAGTTTTAAATATCACGCCATATGTTGTTATATATAATTTTAATTTGTGTTATTTCTTATTATACATGTATTCGTACATAATTATATAATTGTATATGTCATATACGATTATTTATTGTTCGATATGTAATAAGATGTAATTATAAGCGGCGGCGCATTAAACAAATTAGAGAAAAAACTTTTTATATATAAACATACATAAACACGTGCATTTACATATAATAGCATGCAGTAACATATATATTTGTCTAAAATAATGCAAGATTATATGTAAACAGTTTTACTCGGATACGCAAAAAGATCTTGATGTGGATGTATTACCTTTTACCAACCAAATGCACCAAGCTTAATCGCTAAGTATGCCAAAATTGAAGTCCAAAATTTAAAAAAAAAAACTATTCACCTCTAATTACGATAATGGTTTTGGAAAAGAGAAAATTACGTGGACGGTGGCAAAAAACTCGAGATACCTCTGATAAAATCAAACTCAATAAGATATGATATGCAAGGAGATAAGTAATTCCATTATGAGCGACAAAAACAGTAGCGTTAAAGAACTTTTGGAACACCGTACACATGAAAAAAGGACAAATTATTCATTATAGAAGCATATAAAACATATACATCAGAAATTCACCTCTAAAACTCCGCAACGGCGAATGGGCAAAAAGTAACGATGAAAACGCTACCCTGTTCTGTGATCATTTGTTTCAACCAAACAGCGGCGATGAATCTATCATACTTCAGAATATCAATCAAATTACTGAATTCATTGTTAATAGAACTCCAACTGAAACTCAAATAATAACCAAATCGATAAAAACTAAAAAATATTCCGGGCTTGACTTAATTAAATCTGAGATATTAAAAGAACTTCCAATATATGCTATAGCGAAACTTCGCAACATAATAAACACTTCTTTCCAACTAAGATATTTTCCAATATACTGGAAAGTAGCACAAGTCATAATGATTCACAAACCTGACAAACCAGCAGCAGAAACTACAACTTAATGACCTATTTCACTATTGCCAGTAATATGAAAACTTTATGAAAAAATTATTTATAAGAGAATAAAGCGTATTATGAATGATAACAATAGCATTCCAAATTTCCAATTTGGGTTCCGAAACGAACATTCTACAATAGAGTAAGTACATAGAATTTGTGACACTATTGAAGGATCGCTAGAAAGCAAACAATTATGAACTGCGAGATTCTTGGATGTTTTACAGGCCTTCGACAAGGGATGGCATCAAAGCTTTTGATGCACAAAATGAAAAAAATATTTTCCAACTCAATTAGGTCAACTAATTGAATTATATCTCTCCTCAAGATACATTCGAATAAAATATAAGGGATCATATTCAGAAGCTAATACCTATCCAATGAGAGGTGAATTAAGTCAGCATTATTGGTCCTATACTATATTTAATATATACTAGTGATATACCTAACCTATACTAAATTTGTTAGCCGATTTATTTATACTTATGTGAACAAGTTAACACAGAAATTAGTGGGAACAAATGTTGGGTTTTTTTGTGCAAAAACTGGTCCTTTTGTTTTAAATCAGTTTTAATTTAGTTTTTGCGTTTTTTGTTCACAAAAAATGGTTGCATTTTTATTAAACAAAATTTTACATAAAAAATAATTCAGATTTAAGCCACTGAAGTTAAATTATTTAAGTTAATAAAGTAATACACCTAATGAGAATTAATAAAATCAAATTGAAATAAATTTTTTTAAATTTTTTTTTTTTTACTTTAGTAATTAATAATCATATAATTACAAACTATATACTATTACCCTAACCGAACACTATCTACTATGGCCTTCGGCGCGTTGTAGCGAAAACAGACCAGTGCCTCTGGTGGGAATCGAACCCACAACCCCCGCACTGATAAGCCAGCAAGCTACCAACTAGCCTACCGGGGCGCACGCATGAAATAAATTTAAAAAATTTGTTACTAATACATCAACATTTATAGAAAACAACTACATAAATAGCACAAAAAATAACAACAATACGTTTTAAGCGAAAGAATAAAAAAATATGAAGCAAGTTCTAAATTTGAGCAAATATTTAATTGATTAAATTAACATTTAATTGACAGCTTTTAAAATGTACAACAACTAGATATAATTAAAGAAAGTAGGGAAATATTTTTTTCTGTGTATTGTTAAAACTCAAGCGCCTTGCTACTAATATTAAATATATTTTTTCTGATGAATTTCATAAAAATCAGTCCATACGATTTTAAGTTAAGACGATGGTCTTCAGGCCATGGGAATTAAATTTCCAGGAAACTATCGCGAAATTGATTTTTTTTTTTATTTAAAACCAGTAATTTGATCTTAAGGAATGTTTTTGTTTTTTGTAAAACGGAAGTTTTTATTAAAAATTAAATAATAAAGCACATATCGCTCATTTACTGACATACTGACAAAACTCAAAAAAACACGATTTTGCAGAAAACGAGTTCAAAGTTTTTAATCCATATCTGCCGCGCTCGACCCTTTCTGTATTTATTTGGTCACGTTTTTTAGAAATAGGGGGTTTAAATGTATTTGTCTCTTAGTGAGAGTTTTGTGCGAATTCCCTAATTATCGCGAGACCCGTGAGTAGCACAGTTTCTCTATGAAGTATATACTCTTTGCACCCACTTTAAAGAAAAAAAAAAATATTACCCTTTATCTAGAAAAGTATCCATGATATTAATATGAAATATTTACACAGGATAAAGTATGATATTGATTATAAATCATTAACTCAAAAATCGCATTTTCGACTTATGACAGTCTTGAAGTAAATAAGTTATATGTATTCAGTTTGTGCATTGAAAACTAAAACAAAAAGATATTAATTAAATGATTTGAGATAATTTTAAACTAAAAATAAATATCATATAATATTATATTAAAAATATATATGGTTACCGAATTCGAAAAAATAATGGGTCTATAAATAGATTTTCATAAAAAACATTATTAAAAAAAAGTTATTACAAACATTTTTTTTTAATTAAATAAGTAACGTGGTCTCGCTGCGATTCGAACTTGAGGTCTTTTGGAAGTTAGAGTAGAACTATACCCACTGAGCTCTCGTCACATATAATAATGTGTCTAAGTATAGATTTTCAATAAAATATTTTAAATATTACTTTACGTTTATATTTCATGTATTATGTAATTGTTGACCGGTAAGTTATTATTTTATGTTTCGAAATAATGTAAAAGGTAATAGTCTATCATTACAATGTAATCCATGATTACAAAATTATTGGTAAATCATTACTTTATGTTTCGAAATAATGCTGAAGGTAAGTAGTGTCCAATACAAAGTAAGGCATTATGTAACCCATTATCGGTAAATCATCACTTTTTGTTGGAAAATAATGATACATATACATTACAAGGTAATGCATTACTTAATCGCACCCATTACCAAAGTTTTGCTATGCTTATAAGTTCTTTTACATACATGAAATTAAATATTCTTTTTATCAAGTGTTTTATCAAATTGCCTGTGAAAAGTATCAATCCAAACGATTAGTTAGTTCGTCAAGAAACGGATACTCAAAAAAAAGTAAGAGAAATAATATTTGAAATTTACAAAGAAAACTCAGATCGTACTCTTACTGCAAGTGCTAAAAATTAATGGTTTTACGAAATACGGGTTCTAGCGATGGTAAAAAATAAAATGACATTCGTATTATTAATAGAAGTCCGCTAACCGGTATTAAAAGGTGTATTTCTGATCCAAATAATGCTAAGAAAACGGTGGGCTTTTTGAAGAAAAAGTTCAAAAAGTGAATGATTCAAAACATATATAGTGCAAAAAGTGCCGAGCCGAAATTCCTGACAGAGCGAGCCAAAATATTGCTTCGTAATTTTATATTTTTTTAACAAAATATGATTGTTATATAATGGATAAAAAAAACCAACGTCCTTGGTGACTTTCCCCAGTTTTCAGTGCAGGAATTTTATATAGCGGATGAAAGAGGAGATGTTGAGAAAAAAATTTGAAAAAACAATGTACAACTAAATTTTTAGTTTGACAAACAATGTGCACTTGTTGCAAAATGAGTACTTTTTACATAACGATTTGCACATAAGAGAGCTTTTGGTCATTTATTTGCTTAATGTCTGACCTTCCATCTTGGCATTACAGCAAATCAGCGGTAGAGTGGTACCCCCTTAACTGCCCAGAACTGAGATCAATAGAACTATATTGAGCTCTGGTGAGAAGATTTTTGATAAACACAAAACAAGTCACCAAAGACTCTAAAACTTTTAAAACTGAATTGTCATTTCACAGCAAGAAATTCACCGAGGAAACAATAAACGCCATAATATCTGGAATTTCTGGAAAAGTAAAAATATTAATAAAAAAACTAAATCATTTTTTAATTCTGTTTATAAAATATCAATCAGACTTGGTAGTAGCAATCGTATTTGTTGGCAATCGAATGCTTCGATTATTGCTACCGAGTTTTTCTGTTGTGACAATAATCATTCGATTAAAATAACACAAGTTCTGGCACGACAGAAATTCGGTAATAACTACTGCAAAATTCGATAGCTACAACCGAACAATTCGATTGACTGGCTACAAATACGGTTGCTACTACCGAGTCTGTTTTCTGGGTGTATAAAATACTATTTAATAAGCCTTTATATTTATTAAAATTGTTTGATTACATCAAAAGTTATATTGATTTATTTCTGCACTAGTTTCACTGATCTCGCTCCTTAGTACAACATAAGAATGTGCAATTTTCATTTTCAACGGAAATCAACATTTTTGACAATATCTACAATGTACATTGTGTTGTGTTCTTGTTATTCTTCCCATGTGTGTGTATGTGTTTATGTGTTGTTGCTGTATGCAGAAGTTATTGTTGCAATTGCTTTGCCTGTTCAACACCAATTTGAAATGCAATTTGTAACATTTGAATTGCTAACTAACGCATAATCAATGTGTATTAGTTAGTAACGAAACGAAATAGATGCATATGTATGAATGTGTCCATTTACCACAAACTCATGCACATATGAGGCGAATTAAACAATTTGTCCTGTAGTAAAAACTGCGATACAAATAGAAATTCCAATTTATTTTTTTGATAGTTTTAAAAAAGTGGACTAACAATGTCTATCCTTCCAACAAACAAGCTGAAAAATTAATAAGAAATGGGCTCAAAATATATAAATAAAATTTCAAATTCTGTTTGAAATTGGCTCATTGAAAACAGCAGTATTTTTTGATCCAAAAATTGCTCATAAAAGAGATTGAAACGAAATTCTAAAAAATGTACATATTTTTGGAGCCTTTTTGAATTGTGCATAAAATATTCAAGTTCAATTATATGTTTTTGTCAGTTCTGAACAATTTTTTGGATTTAGTAATTTTATTAAAAATTTTGTATCTTTTATGATTTCCTTTAGAGTGCTGATATTTTCGTAAAAAAACTGTGCTTTATTTGATTAATTTTAGGCTCATAGAAAGAGAACCCTCAAAAAGGATCCAAATTATAATTGGTGGGTATCGAAAATATTGAATTTTGAAAACATTCAGCAAATATTAAAAAAATTTCTGTTTCCATATTCTGTAAATATCATTAAATTAAATAAATCCATAATAAATAATGGTATGTGCTCTAATTTGTTCCTAAATCTGGGATATATAAAACAAAAAAAAAAACTAACACGAGAAGTCTGATGAGTAGTTCCTCCAGTAGTGCGATTCACTAACTTTTAACACATTTAGCAGGTGTTATCTTTAACCACACATTTTGATGTTTGCACTAACCACTATGCGATTCACTAACTTATTTTTAACCACGGTAAACAGTTTATATTTCTGTGCATTCAAATTGACTGTAGGAGCACTATTAACTGGCTCATTCTCCAATAAATTGTAGGCTAAATACTCCAAAGCCATTATATTTATTTTATATATTGGCACAACGATAAATAAAACCTTCTAAAAAAATTAACCACACCAAAAACTCTGCTGTTAATAAACCACAATTTGTGTTGCTAAAAATAACAGCTGACTTTAAACGCCAGAAAAAATCGTTTAAAGTGTTAGTGAATAGCAAAATGGTTATTTTTGTGGTTAACATTTTTAAACGAAAAAAATTATGGTTTAAAAAGCGTAGTGAATCGCACTACAGATTTCGATGAAATTCGGATATAAGGTAGAGTAGACAAAAGTAATTGGAAAATGATAAGAAACATACCACACACTAAGAGATGATGTCAATTTAAGTGAAAAATACGAGAGCGGATCAATAAGTCCGTGACTTTTTGAACTTCCCTCGTAGTTATATGATATGCAACACTGCTCCCATCAAGTACCACCTGTTAATAGACTACTGTCAAATTTTGAGCAAGTTCCGTCATTTACTTTGCGTTTAATAGCTGTTCAAATCATACAACCTCGTGGATTTTTTTAAAAATGGAAAAAAGTGAATTTCGTGTGCTCATTTAACATTTTTTGCGAAAAAAAAACCTCAATCAAACCAAAGCTTGATAAATACTACGGGGACTCTGCACAATCGATTTCAATGGTAAAAAAGTGGTTTACTGACTTTCGTTGTGGTCGCACAACTACAAATTACGCTGAACGTTCTGGACGGACAATTGAGGTCAATACACACGAAAATGTCGAAAAATTCCACGATATAGTGTTGGCCGATCGAAGAGTAAAAGTGCGTGAGATTGTTGATGCCATAGCCATTTCAAATGGCAGTGTGGATTCGATTTTAAATGATCAGTTGGGTATAAGAAAGCTGTCTGCAAGATGGGTGCCCATAAACGTAATCGCCAATAAGGTGGTGGCAACAGTTTTTGGGATGCGCGCGGGATAAGCCACATCGATTTCCTTCAAAAGGGAAAAACATTAAACGGAAAAATTAATATTATGCCAACTCATTGAACCGATTTAACGATGATTTAAAAAAAAACACGACCCCATATGGCCAAGAAATGCCATTTTATGGACCTCGAAAAATCCTATTTTTTGGAAGGGATACAAAAATTGGAGAAACGTTCGACTGAGTGTATTGAGCTAAAAAGAGATCATGTTGAAAAATGATTTTTTTTTTTTTTTTTTGCAAAAAAAAATGTGTTTCATTCAAAAAGTCACGGCCTTATTGATCCGCCCTCGTACCTTTAAAGTAAAAAAATCCTTTAAAGTGAAAAAATTTAAATAAAGTTTGTCGAAAAAAATTTCGGAAAGTTCAACCAAATGCCTTTCATTTGATACCAAATTTGTATATGGTTTCTTAGAAGAAGCTTGTAAACATTTTGGTAATTTTTTTTCTATAGATCTTTTTTTCTATAGATCATTTTCTATTGGAAAGTTTTAAATTTCTTTCAATATTTTATCACACCTACTTTAACACTTTAACTACCCTTGTACACTTCAATGTACACATTTTTAAAAAATAGAAAAAAAGTATATTTTTGTTGAAATGTGTGCATCGGGAAATTGGTCATCGAAAAACAATGATTATATGCATAATCTGTTCGTCAGGGAAATATAGTCGCGATATATGTTAATAAAGTACGATTTTTTTAAGCAGCCTTTATTACCACACAAATGAATATTTATTGCATATTTTTATTTTATGAAAACTTGCATTAGCTTAATAAGAATTTTAATGGAAGAGTTCGAGTGGTCAACTGCGTCTCTGCAACAATTCATTAATATCATGCAGTGAATTCTTTCAGTGTATGACCATAAATGCTGTAAGTATGACATCATCATACTTTTTCTGGTAGCGGGACAGTTGGTCTGAACAGCTTCATATGCCTATTGCATGTGTTTATGTTGTTGGTGTATGCATGCATTAGCTTATGCAGCACAAATGATTACATTGTCTGTCTGTTCAATTTGATTGCACAATAAAAAATTGTCATCATTTATTATGTGTTCTATATGTTTTATTTCATTTATATTTTTTCTTTTTATTCATATTGATCAGTGTTTAGTGTTTTCTGTTTAATCAATTACTAATGGAAATCGTTTGTCCCAAATCTGAAAAAACTAAATCAAAAATTGTTTATCCTTTTGTTGAGCACTTTGGATTTTTTTTTTTTTTTTTGAAAGAGAAAAATAAAATTCAAAATTTAACTGCAAAATTTTAATGACTACCGAAAGAACGTATTTTCTATAGATTTTAATTGATTCTTTATTTAAAAACAAACTTTACGTAAAACTTTATAAATAAACTTGAATCGGTAACAATAAATATATTGTGAGTGTAAAAATGTTGCCATTGAAAACAAATTAATAACAAGGGAAAATGTTGGTTTAATTATTTAAAAATTTTATTTCCTTTTTGTATATTTTTTTTTTAAGAATACAAAGTTAAACTCTAACGATTGTGTATTTCGTGCAAGTTTAACATTAACCCATAAAATATGAAAAAGACAGGATTTTTCGCGTTGTTGATACATTTTACAAAGTTTTCAATGTTTTTTTTCTCAATTTCAATACTTTATTCTAACATCATGTAGCGTTTATATTCTTATCATTTCTGGGGAATTCTGCATATCTCACACCTAGTTTAAAAGTGACTCAACTCAAAATTTTTAATTTTTCAGAAATCGAAAAAAACTATTTGCAAGTTTATACCAATTAAAACATAAAGAAAGACTGTTTTTTAGCAACAGTTGACAACAACAAAATACACCGATATTTTTTATGGATAAACAAGTATATTGTGCATAGTTTAAACATATAAACCCGAGAAATTAAAATTTTGAGTTGAGTCACTTTTGAACTGGGTGCCCGATATAAAAATTTATACACTCACAAGAACTTTTCCATAAAAGTTCAACAGTTATTTACAAATTTAATCAATAAAGTTGTTTCAATGGAATATACAGTTAAATTACCAAAGAAATATATTTTTTTAACTTTCTGTCTGTTATTCAATAAACAAAATCAACATAAAAACGGAATTTCGGTAATTGTTATTGGGTATACATGTTAATAATGTCGATTTTTTTGCTTGAAAAACGCATTTATTATAATAGAAAAATTAATTAATACATTATTCAAAGTATAGTTAGCCATTAAATTTTCCCATCTTTCTGGTAGCATATGGATTCCCCGTCAAAAGAACTGCTCCGGTTTTGAGGTAAACAATGAATCAAGACAATTTCTGATGCCCTGTTCTGAAGTGAAGCGTATTCCAGTAAGGGTGTTCTCCATCGATCGAAATAAATGGTAGTCAGGTCTGGGCTATAAGGCGATTGAGCCAAAACTTCCCATCTACTGTTTTCCAAATAGTTTTTGACCGGTCTTGCAAAATGTGGCCGAGCGTTATCATGATAGACGATTATGGCCTCGTGTCTGGTCGAAAATTCTAATCGTTTTTCGTTGATTGCTCTCTTCAAACGAATTAATTGCGTTCAGTACAGGTCACCTGAGATCGTCTGACCCGATTTCAACAGCTCATATTACAAAACACCCTTCTGATCCCACCACATACAGAGAATTCGGAATTGATTAGGCTGGTTAGCCGGGCTTTACATTTGACTTTTTGCCCTTGGGGTTATCGTAATGTTTCCATTTTTCATCACCAGTAACAATACGATGCAAAAATTACTTCTTTTTGTAGCGTTCAAGCAGAATTTCTGACATGCAAATGCGCCTTTTAACGTCTGTCGGCTTCAGTTCATATGGGACCCAATTTACTTGCTTCTAAATGAGTCCTAATGCTTTTAAACGTAGGGAAATAGCTTGTTGTTTGACTCCGAATGATGATGCAAGTTCTTGTTGCGTTTGACAACAATCGTTGTGTAGTAATGCTTCCAAATCCTCATCTTAGAACTTTTCCGGCTGACCAGGCCTTTCCTTGTCTTCTGTGTAGAAATCACCGCTTTTGAATCGCGCAAACCATCGTACACAAGTTTTTTGAGTTGGTGCATGTTGACCGTAAGCTTCTACCATCAATCGATAACTTTCAGCAGCCGTTTTCTTCAAATGAAAAGTAAAGTTTCTCTGTTCATATTTTACAAAAGTATCTCTCAAACTCCATTTAAGGAATTAAGTTTTTCAAATAAATTTAAAAGACAAGACCATGAAAATGTAGCGAAAAATTGACATTTTCTTGTAATTTCTTAAGACTGAAAACCATTGGAGTTTTCGATAGCTTTTATTGAAAAGCAGCAAAAGCACTAACGATAAATCACAAAAGCACTAATTTAGTGCTTAATTAAAATGCTTTTTGAGATTTTTTTGTTGAGAGTTGTACCATTTTAAATTGTATGAAACTAAGAAAACTGTAATGTGTTTGCAAGTTTTTCAACCCATTTGCTTTAAACTTTATATTATGAGACTTTTCGCTTTTCGGGATCCGACCATTTTTGATATAAAACCCAAACGTTTTAAAAGTCATAAAGCGTTATTTACAAAATTTATGCGAAAAAAACAAAAAAAATGTAATATATAAAAGCATTACCGAAAGTTATGGTTTATGCATTAAAAATAAAATTTGGACATTTTTCTTTAAAAATATTGACGTAGAAGCTAAAAAATGTTGGTAATTGACCAAGTTATAAATTAAATTAAAAACAGCGTCCAGAAACCACGATTTTTTGGGAAAAAATTGATTTGCGCGACTTCTAAACTCCTTCGGAAAAATTAAAAAAAAAAATCTCAAAAACACCTTACCCAATACCCATTCAAATAAAGCTTGAGCAACCACAAAAATCAAAAAACAAAAAATATTTGGGACACACTAATATATATAGCTCAATATAATTTTCAAAAAAAAACCAGCGTTAGAATGGACTTTTACTTTTGAAATTAATACCATAGAAGACAGCTATGTCAGTGAATATTTTGGCATCAAAACCTCATTTTCTAAAAAAAATGTAGATATGTTCGTTTGAATATAAGACAACGATATTTTGATAATTTGAATATCCTTATTTTTGTGCAAATATGAGTATCAATTGCAAAATAAGTCGCTTTGGAATTAACAAATTTATTGTTCGCGTGTTGGGAAATAAACCGAATTCTATTGTGACAGTCTTTACAGATTTGGACATAAATTTATTTACACACGGAGAAATAAAGAGCAAACCGAATTGAAAAAGTGTTATTTAATGGTAACAACTTGGGAATTCAGTTAGTTCAACGATATTTACATTAGATTTCTGAATATTTTGGATGTTGCAACTATAAATCAGTTGAATTTACCGAACTTTGTCGTGAAAACTAATGTTCTGTTGTGCCAAACCAAATGAAATTTGCAACAATCGAATGTGAATCGTGGTAACCGAATTTCTCTTGGCAAATAAAGGGTCCGCCAAATAACTTTTCTTTTTTTGAACTCCTGAACCAATTAGACTTTGTATGGCGTCATACCAAGGTCTTTATGCAAAATTCGTCTCAATGATGTCTCCGAAATGTTCAATTGTTGAGAACGACGGTGAATTGAAGTTGATGGCGCTTCACGCACACTTTCTGCCACAGCAGCAATATTCTCATGTGTACGCACTGTTTTTGGCTTTTCACGCTTTGGTTTATCGATGAGGATGCCAGTTTCTTTCACTTTTTTCACAAGATAACGAACATACGGACCATATTCGTTCAGCGGAAGGATAAAACTAATTATCTGTCAAATCAGACATGAGCTAAGTGTTACCATTCACGAAATAAGCACTAGTTGAAAAAAAATCGTTAGATGGCGGACCCTTTAGCTAAATTATTCTCTGTGTATATACAGTAGAGTGGGAGTCTATGTTACACACGAAGAATTTCTTGAACGAGTTTTAATGAAATTTGTTCACTAAACTAATGAAGTTTTTTATACAATATGAATAAGAAATTTCTAAAAGTATATGAAAAAGTTTAATAATTTCAATGAAACCGTTTTTAATAAAACTTTTTCATTAGTAGTAAGAAATTTTTAATAAAATTTTATGAACAATTTTATGAAAAATTGCATTAATTTAATGACAACTTTCAATGGACGAGTTCCAGTTACACTTTATAGATATAATGCTAAAATTCATTGATATCATGCAGATAATTTTCTCAGTGTAGTCCTAAATTAAAATTGTGTGCTTTAGACAAAGGTCTACTGCGAAAACTTTTTTTAAATCGTTTTATGTCAGAATTTTGCTTCAATTTAAATTACACACCCTTTTTAGTAAATAATTTTCGTAAAATGTAGTAAATTGTCTAAAATAATTGTTTTGTATAAAATTTTAAAATATCTGCCCTTTCTAATGTACAAAAATATTGCAAATAGTCATTTAGTTAAATACATTTTTAGTTTAACAGAAGCTTTTGTCAGAATATTAAATTATAGACTTAAATTGAAAAAGTGGTAATTTTGAATTTATACATTCATTTACCAACAGGATGACAAAATGATCAATATAGTCTGTAATATGCAGTGACAAATCGATTGTAACTATAAAATGGAAAAAATTTTTGTGTAGAGAAAAACAATACAGAATATAGAAAAACTTTTTATGTTTCACATATTTGCTAAATAATTAAAAATAGATGAAATATAGAGGGTTTAGTAAGATTTGGGGACATTTTTATTCTAGGGGTTTCAATATTTCAGATCGAAATTGTTGAAAGATTTTCAAAAAAAATAATCATATCCCAGTGAAAAATGTTCGTGTTTTTAGAAGCAGAATAAAACAAATGCGCTGAAGTGAGCGCTTAGTTCGTAAAAAAATAAACAAACAAAATGTTTTGTTTTCACTTACACTGATGCAGGTTGTAAGCAGCTTACGTTAATCCCTTACGAGGATGCAGGTTGTAATCAAGGGTGCCAGATGATTTTCATAAAAAATCGGCATATTTAAAAAAAAAAAAATCGGCATTATCGGCACTTTCATTTAAATAAATCGGCAAAGAAAAATACCCATTTACATCAAATAAAACAATCAAAGTATGCTTAATCTTCTCTACCACGCCTATCTCAAACAATTGAAAATATGTGCATATTAATTATAGTATTAATTGCACACTGTCTAAGAAGACGATGAATAAAATTCAAAAATCCCCAATAAAACATATCAAAAATTTGATCCCTGGCAACTCTTCCCTAACTACGTGAATAGCCAAACTACCGTATGTACAAAAAATACATCATAGTTGACGCCAACTCACAAAATGTGGGAAATAGTGGAAATTAGATTACATATGATTTTCTAACAATTGTGAATTGTTGTGGTGTTTGTCTTAGCTATCTTCTGCAATAAATAAAAATTTCATATAGATGCAATCAAACAATAAAAACCATAACAAATAATTACAGTATTGTCAAAAGGATTACTGATGAAGGTTGTATTACCAGAAACTGCGCAGTCTAATTCAATAAAAATTTACAATGTAGTTATGATTTTTAGAAAAGTATGCTTAATCTTCTCTACCACGCCTATCTCAAACAATTGAAAATATGTGCATATTAATTATGGTATTAATTGCACACTGTCTAAGAAGACGATGAATAAAATTCAAAAATCCCCAATAAAACATATTTTTATTAACAAAAAATAACAAAACAGAACAATTCAGCATTACCTAATGTTTATAACATATAAAATAACATAAAAATCAATAAAATAAACGTTTTCCAAATAAATTGTAGTTAATTTAAAAAAAATATATTTTATAAATACATATTTGAGTTTGACATTTTTATCAAATCTTTTTCATATCAGCATCAAAACAGTTTGAATTATTAAATTTTAAATAGTCTTTAGAAAATAGAATTGCCTGTATAGATTCATTTTCCAGAGAACTTTTGGTTGACTTGACTGAAAATTCTTTCCACATGTGCGGAAGAATGTGGAAGAACCATAAATTGTTGTACAAACTCTGACAGCATTGATAATGCACCTGTAGAATCATTACGCTTTAAAACTGACATTTTTTGCCAAAAAATTTGTAAATTTATTTCAAGTCCTTCAAAAATTTCTTCAAAATTTTAACTCCCTGAATTTAGAGTATAAAATTTGTTTTTTTTTTCAGAAATAAAGCTTGGGAACTCTTTCAGAATTTCCGTAAAAGAAATATTGTCCTTTTTCATAATATTTTTAGGGTTAATCATATTTAAAGATTTATAAGACTTATCTTCAAATTGAAAACGTTTTAATATTTGATTTGCAAGTTCGTTATAAAAATTAATACAGTTATTTACAATTTTGTTAATTTCGCTTTGGTTAAGTATTGATTTTGATATTAACTCTTAAGCCAAAAAGCCCAAATACACATAATCAAATTTCAAAAAATTATTTGTGCTCATAATTTCCGTTAAATAGATTTCACCAAAATGTTCTAAATATACACACACACACAAAACCTTGCATATAATTTTTAATAAACCTTACCCTTTTTAGTAAAAGCACTGACTTATTAACAGTTTTCTCGTTTTAATGTTACAAGTATTTCAGTGTTGCGCAATCTTATAAATTATACTAAAATGAATAAAGTTACCGTGCTTTAAAGATTTATTGAAAAATCGGCATTTTTTGAGCAAAAATCGGCAAATTGGCACTTTGATAATTTTGAGGCAAAATATCGGCAGAATGCCGTTAAATCGTCAAATATGGCAGGCCTGGTTGTAATGCAGAAAGTTTCATGTAGTGGATTATAAAAGATCTGAACCAGTTTTTCCGAGTGATTTCCGATTGTGTTTGGTGTTTTCGAGTATGTTAAAATAAATAATTAGTCATTTCACTGTTCCTGAAGAGCTGCCAAGTGGTGCGGTAAAAAAATAAAATTATTATACTATGTCTAAAACTAATATCTATAGGATTTATGTAAAATAAATTATGTATATTCATATTATTACTCTTAATCGTAATAATGTAGACATGAAATATGATTTTACTGAAACCCATGAAATCACTGATTTTTACAGGCGCTGAAATCCCCGCTTATTTTACCCAAAAGTAATGCTACCAAGTGGGAATTCGCCATATAAAAATCATGGCATATGTAAGCAGGTTTGTAAGGGATTCTTTTTGGCGCACGCAAAGAAAAAACATGGTTGGGGCAACCATATACGAAGAGCATCATACATTTTTGGGTTCATGATTGCGGCAACCATAATAGTAACCATAGTATAATAATCATGTTATGATTACGTAACTGTTATTATTTTACCATAATATGATTCCTAATAAATCATATTATAGTTCGGAAACTGTCCTAATAACACCATATTATGGTTCTTTATAAACATGTTATGACCTTGCAATTATCATAATATGGTACACGCTAATCATAATATGATGAAAAACTAATCATAAAGTTATTATGTTATGGTCCCATATAACCATATTATGGTATCTAAAGTCTCATAATATGATCAATATTATCATATTATGACTACTAATAAGCTATAATATGACTGCAGGATGATATTTAGCAAATTAATAACCATGTTATGGTTAAGCTATATTAAAAAGAAAGACATTTTTTTTTTTATTTTAAATATTTCATTTATTTATCTAATGAACATAAGAGATCGATATAAAATAAACGAATTAATTTTAGTTAATAAAAATATGCTGTGCATGGATACGTATAAAATAGAATTGTTTGAGACAAAATGTGCAGTAAATTGGTTAATTTTTTTTAGTTCAAAAAGGTTCCAGGATCAAAAGTTTCCACATATTTCGAGATGTATCTGCATGTTTAAATTGCCAATAAAAAAATGTTTTTAAATTCCAAAAATTAAAGTTTTCCAATGAGTCATTAAAGAGCTATAAAAACAGCCAAATTTGGATTGTAAGTGCGCTATAATTTTGAGCGTGAAATATCTGAAAACTTTTGGGCCTAGTACATTTTAAAATAAAAGAAATATATTTTCACAATAGCCAATATAAAGGCGAACTTTTATTGTTTGGTCCAATAAACATTTTGTTTGATCAATAATTTCAATCAGATTCATAAGTTATATATATAAGGTGGCGCAAAAATAACCTTCCGATGTTTTTTTTTTATTATGTATAGCATTTTCTGATAGGAGGATTACTTTTGCGCCACCTTATACAAATGGTCTTAAAATTTAATTTAAAAACATTATATTTTATTTGGTTGTACAAATATAACCAATGTAATCAGATTCTAAAGAATCTAAATAAACAGAAAAAAAAATGTTTCACATTCAATGCGAAAAGCATTATAATGTTAATCAAATCCATGGTTCAAAATTCTTTGAATGCACAAAAAATACAAATTATTAATTAAACAAATATGTTTAATTAGACCAAATAATGGAATTTCATCTTCATATTCGCCAATGTGAACCACCATTTCTGGTTTAAAAAGTATGTATTCATACTGGAGGTATGACACAGAGTGTAGTTAAAATTCTGAAATAATTCCATTTTTTTTCATATAGTCTTTTGGTAGTATTTCTGAAGGTCCTGCTTCAATTTTTTCTTTTACAATATCATTGTAATTTATAAACAAATCTAGTAATTTTATTTGATATTTTACAAAAATTGTTTTTAAAATGTTAATTTTATTGTTGGAGCTATTACATATATTTTTTAATGTTATATTTTTTTATTTTTTATTATTTTTTTATTTAATTTAATTTAATTTTTTTTTAATAAAAAGACGTACTTTGCACAAAATCTCAAACTAGACTGACGCTCACTAATAAATAGAATAATCTGTGATCTCTCTCACTATATAATTACTGGCGAAATCATAACAAAGTTACAGTAACTATAAAATGATTTTCGCCAATTATAGCATGGTTGTTTTTAACTGTGGAAAAGCACATAAAACGTTTTTTTCTATTATAAGATGGTTGTGCATAGCGTCATCTGTATCAACAATGCAATTGTTGTTTTCACAATAATATGGTAGAGAACTTGTTGTGGAAAAAATAGATACGTTTAAAAGTTAATAAGGTAACTTGCTTACTGAAATAGTAAAATATGCTGTTTTACTTTAAGTTTTTTCATTAAAACTATGAATGTTGAATTAATATAGAGCAATTCCATATGAAAACGATCAAAATTGGCAAATTTTTGGACGACCCCTCTCCGATTTTAAAATAAATAGTCTCAATCGATTGCCCAGCAAAAAATAATGTACCTACATATTTTTTTTTTTTTTATAGTGACTGGTTTAGTGGTGGTGTGCACCACTGTCATGTGACAAAATTGAAGAATTCTTCATAAGGGACCTCATTGAAAGTTGTTTTAAAAAAAACTACTAAAGCGATCGCAACGAGTGATAGCTCGTTGGAAAGGTATTGAATCACGCTTTAATTGAAAAACAAAATTTTCCTAATTTTTCTCAGAAATTTACCTTTTTTTCCCATGAAAATTAAATTTTCCCATGAAAATTAAATTTTCCGATTTTCCACAGAAGCTCCTAAATTTTCCGGCTAATTTTATTTTTTTTGGATTTCTCATAATTTTTGCTTTAAGAATCAGCAATAAAAAAAATGGGCCCGACTCCTTGTTTGGACAGGAGAAGAGCATTTAAGAGACCACCTTGTTCTCATTGTTTTTATATTTTTTATAATTGAATTATTTTTAATTATTTAACAAGAAAAATTATTTTTCAATTAAAGCCTGATTCAATACCTTTCCAACGAGCTATCACTCGTTGCGATCGCTTTAGTAGTTTTTTTTTAAAACAACTTTCAATGAGGTCCCTTATGAAGAATTCTTCAATTTTGTCACATGTCATATGGAATTGCTCTATAGTGACTGGTTTAGTGGTGGTGTGCACCACTGTCATGTGACAAAATTGAAGAATTCTTCATAAGGGACCTCATTGAAAGTTGTTAAAAAAAAAACTACTAAAGCGATCGCAACGAGTGATAGCTCGTTGGAAAAGTATTGAATCAGGCTTTAATTGAAAAATAATTTTTCTTGTTAAATAATTAAAAATAATTCAATTATAAAAATATAAAAACAATGAGAACAAGGTGGTCTCTTAAATGCTCTTCTCCTGTCCAAACAAGGAGTCGGGGCCCATTTTTTTATTGCTGATTCTTAAAGCAAAAATTATGAGGAATCCAAAAAAAATAAAATTAGCCTGAAAATTTAGGAGCTTTTGTGGAAAATCGGAAAATTTAATTTTCATGGGAAAATTTAATTTTCATGGGAAAAAAGGTAAATTTCTGAGAAAAATTAGGAAAATTTTATTTTTCAATTCAATACCTGATTCAATACCTTTCCAACGAGCTATCACTCGTTGCGATCGCTTTAGTAGTTTTTTTTTAAACAACTTTCAATGAGGTCCCTTATGAAGAATTCTTCAATTTTGTCACATGACAGTGGTGCACACCACCACTAAACCAGTCAATATAAAAAAAAAAAAAAATATGTAGGTACATTATTTTTTGCTGGGCAATCGATTGAGACTATTTATTTTAAAATCGGAGAGGGGTCGTCCAAAAGGTGATCGCTTTCATATGGAATTGCTCTATATTTGTTTAAACTTACCCGTCTAATATTAATCCAATTGAAGAAAATGTATATTCTTTTTTTTTCGAAACCTTTTTAGCGAAAAATACAAATTTATATTTTAAAAAAGCCGATAGCCTTAGTTGCTAGTGCTTTAGTTTTAAGATTTATTGTAATTTTAATTATAATAAATATCTAAATAAATAAATATTTAAAAAAATTACAATTACAATTACTACAATCATAGTTTGGCCGTATCAACCATATTATCAGCCATATTGTAAGGTAGGAAGAGATAATAAAATATCAACCAAAAAATGGTATCAGCAACCATGTTATTGGTCAGAATTTATTTTCAAACCCATAATTTGTTTGTAGCAACCATGTCCGAATGCAGGGATCATAATTTTGTTGCGGCAATCATGTTGCAACCATGTTTTTTCTCTGCGTGCGTACTTCCTTACAAACCTGCTTTTAGGTAAGCAGCGTTTTTTACTGGGATATCTCCTAAATTACAGTTATTAGGGAGTTCAATAAAAATCTGGAAGTTAAATTTTCTGCCAAAAATATATAGAAATGCTGTGTTGTTAGAGGATATATTTTTTTGCTGTTTTATAGTGTTATGGGGTGGCACCTTATCTTTGACTTAGAGCATACTTCAGGGCACACATATTATTTATTTCAGGTGCAGCCAAATCTGTTTAGACGGTACCTTTCTAATGCCTAATTTACGACGTTCCTCATGGTATTTCCAAACAGTAAGTAATCTGGCATAGTGCATGAAAGCTTTATAGAGAGTATTATATTTCCTATACATAAAGAGGGAGATATAAATAATCCAGGAAACTATAGAGGCATTTCTTACAGTTATATTAGTTTTTTGTTTTTATATACATCGAGATTATTTTTATGTTATTTTCAATTTATAACGAGCTTTCAACCTCCGTATATTTACAAAAATAAAGCAAATCAAACATATTAGCTAGGTTGATACTAGTATTTCGATCTGGCTAAAGATCTCATCAGAACCCGAAGTTTTAGAAAAGCTAGAGCCTATATAATAGGCAGAACTTTAACAAAAAACCTATTAATAATCAATGTTGCTCCATTCTTGTCTTCTTAGTAATCAACCACGTGGTTAGGTCTTTTCCTAACAAGCATCATGACGTTACTAAATTTTGAAGACCAAAAATGTTCTATTTATATAAAAAATTTTTAGTGTGTACTCTGGCTCAAGTAATATTTTTTACAGTTATATTAGTTTTTTGTTTTTATATACATCGAGATTATTTTTATGTTATTTTCAATTTATAACGAGCTTTCAACCTCCGTATATTTACAAAAATAAAGCAAATCAAACATATTAGCTAGGTTGATACTAGTATTTCGATCTGGCTAAAGATCTCATCAGAACCCGAAGTTTTAGAAAAGCTAGAGCCTATATAATAGGCAGAACTTTAACAAAAAACCTATTAATAATCAATGTTGCTCCATTCTTGTCTTCTTAGTAATCAACCACGTGGTTAGGTCTTTTCCTAACAAGCATCATGACGTTACTAAATTTTGAAGACCAAAAATGTTCTATTTATATAAAAAATTTTTAGTGTGTACTCTGGCTCAAGTAATATTTTTTACAGTTATATTAGTTTTTTGTTTTTATATACATCGAGATTATTTTTATGTTATTTTCAATTTATAACGAGCTTTCAACCTCCGTATATTTACAAAAATAAAGCAAATCAAACATATTAGCTAGGTTGATACTAGTATTTCGATCTGGCTAAAGATCTCATCAGAACCCGAAGTTTTAGAAAAGCTAGAGCCTATATAATAGGCAGAACTTTAACAAAAAACCTATTAATAATCAATGTTGCTCCATTCTTGTCTTCTTAGTAATCAACCACGTGGTTAGGTCTTTTCCTAACAAGCATCATGACGTTACTAAATTTTGAAGACCAAAAATGTTCTATTTATATAAAAAATTTTTAGTGTGTACTCTGGCTCAAGTAATATTTTTTACAGTTATATTAGTTTTTTGTTTTTATATACATCGAGATTATTTTTATGTTATTTTCAATTTATAACGAGCTTTCAACCTCCGTATATTTACAAAAATAAAGCAAATCAAACATATTAGCTAGGTTGATACTAGTATTTCGATCTGGCTAAAGATCTCATCAGAACCCGAAGTTTTAGAAAAGCTAGAGCCTATATAATAGGCAGAACTTTAACAAAAAACCTATTAATAATCAATGTTGCTCCATTCTTGTCTTCTTAGTAATCAACCACGTGGTTAGGTCTTTTCCTAACGAGCATCATGACGTTACTAAATTTTGAAGACCAAAAATGTTCTATTTATATAAAAAATTTTTAGTGTGTACTCTGGCTCAAGTAATATTTTTTACAGTTATATTAGTTTTTTGTTTTTATATACATCGAGATTATTTTTATGTTATTTTCATTTCATTTATGAATTGTGTGGCAAAAGTGTTGATGGGAACTATACAATCTAGATTAACTATATGGATTGAGGAACATAATATCTTAAATGAATTTAAAGCCGGCTTTAGACCACATTACTCCACAGTTGATAATATATACAATTTATCGGCTATAGTTAATATAAAGTTTAATGAAAAGAAAAAAACTTATGTTTTTTTGTGGACTTTTAGGAGGCCTTTGATAGGGTTTCAAGAAGGTCGCTAATGTACAAGCTGAATGCCCTAGGTATCTCCACAAAAGTTATTAATTTACTACAAAATATCTATAGTCATACAAGATCCTCAGTGTGGACAGGTAATTAATTATCAGACTCCTTTGAAACTTACACCGGTGTCAAGCAAGGTTGCTTGTTATCTCCACTTCTTTTTACCCTGTATTTGAATGACATTCACGATAACTTAGGAGGTGGTTTAATGATAGAAGGTGTAAATGTTCGTACTGAATTATTGGAAAAGAAATAAAATTAAAAAAAAATAAAAAATATTATATGCTGACGACATTGTGTTATTGTCTGTGATATATGGGTCATTCAAAAAATGGTAAAAAATTTGGAAATATATTGCAATAAGTGGAACATGGAGGTAAATATGACCAAGTCTCAAATGATGATTTTTAGAAAGGGTGGTCTTTCAGCACATGACAAAATAAAGTACAAAGATCCAGATGTGAAAATTGTAAATGAATATAATTATCTAAGTTTAATCTTTACTCCAAAAATTATCTTCAAAAAACATTTGCAAAAGAGAAACAAGTCAGCCAAAAATAGCATTAATGCAACTTGGAAAAGTTTTTTGAATAAAACTGATATTACGCTTGAAACTTAATGAAAGCTTTTTCAGTCAATATGCCGATCCATCCAATCGTACGCCGCTCAGATTTGGGGATGCTGGTTATTTGATGACGTTGATTTACTGCAGCGGTATTTTTTAAAAGAATATTAAAATTACCGGATTCAACACGTTGGAAACAGGAACAGAGCCTAGTTACTTTTATACATTAAATTTACACATGAATTACATATTTAAAACTCTTTTTCAATATCACCAAAACAGATTACCTCACAAACTATCGGTAATGATAAAAAGAAATAATATTTTCTGGGCTAATCAACTTAACGAATTAGGAAGAGAACTTAATATAAATTTCACAAACGATATATCAGCAGAGGAATGGCGCTGTCAAGGAACAGCAATGATACAACAACTTAAATTAAGA
Source organism: Delia radicum (assembly GCA_021234595.1). Classification (NCBI taxonomy): domain Eukaryota; kingdom Metazoa; phylum Arthropoda; class Insecta; order Diptera; family Anthomyiidae; genus Delia; species Delia radicum. The sequence continues at coordinate 225,503,306 of CM037851.1, forward strand.
AATTTAGCAGAAATGCATGCGATAGCTTTGAGAAGTAGAAACCGATTTTACAAATATTTAGACCATAGTAAAGCTACATTGAAAACGAAATAAATTTAAACCAAATAAGAACAATTATTAAAACCAGATGCGATATGCTACAATTAACTGCTAATAAGTTTGATAACACTGAAAATAAAATGTGCAGTGTATGTAATACGAGAGAAGACAAAAATCTTACTAATTTTATGGCAAAATGTCCTATACACAGAAAAAATTATCAACCTAAAATATCTAATAAAATATTTGATTTGAATTAAATTTGTTTCTAAACAAATATTTAATTGAATCAATTAATATTTTAATTGACTTTTAAATATATAAATACATATTTTATTTTAGACACAATTCTCATATTATTTTTTCATACACTGTATGCTTAAATAGAAAATTTTCTACATTAAAAATGCATTTGAAGATTACAAACAAAATTAGCACACATACAAACAGACTCAGCATTAAGAAAAACACACATACCAACGAATCGCTCATACACTTTTTTTGAGTATCATAATTTTTTTTGTTGATAGTTATTAATAGCTTTTTTTCTTTTAATTTCCAATAAAATTTTAAATTAATATTATCATTGCCGTAATAGGTGCATAATCAATTAAAATATTAATTGATTCAATAAATTTTTTAATTGTAGCCCGTTTTTAGTTTTTTCTATGTACTCAAGGAATTTCGAATCAGGCATTTAGGAAAAAATTATCTAAACGAGTGTGAGTAAATTGATAGATATTTGAAATGGAGAAAGATAAAATGGATGGAAGAGGCTTTAAAATACAGAAAAATAATAAAAGATGAATTTATATGAATTAATTATTGTAAATACACATAACTGTTAAAATTAAGTATAACAGACGACTTTAATAGTCATTGTTATGAACTTTATATCTTTATTTTAATTAAAAATTGCGCTGATTAGCACGTCAATAGTGCGAACGACAACCAGATTAAAAGTAATACTCAGAATGAATTAGATGTCAAGATGTAGTAGTGATGAGGAAAATTATACTAAAAAGTACAACTCTAGTAAGACTCATAAAAAATCAACCATGGAAGATTTTTGTATCTGTTTTTCAGACATAAAGCAAAATTGTGGATGGAAACAACTAAAATTTTGCGTTTTCACCGGCTTGTGAAAGTAATTGTCTATTAATTAAATAAAAGACAAAATAAAATATTTAAATTTAAAAAAGATTTGGTCTGAGGATATCAGCTGGAACCTCTTCTTTTTCTAACAACTTATATGGTGTGTCATTTGAAAACTTAATGAAGATAAGAGCTCTTTTTTTTACACAAAATAATCTTTACCAAAAAACCACTTTACCTCTATGAGAAAATTAGGATCGCCAGATCTAACAGGGGTAGAAAGATAATACTGCATTTTTACCTTAATGCTTCTCGTCTTTGGAATATGCTTCCAGAAGCTCAACAACTTAACAGCAATGCTTCACATTTTAAAAAATTTATATTTGAACAATTTTTTCGAAACTAATATTTTTTGTTTAACTCCTGTTTAATCGTTTCAACTATTTGCATTTGCATTTTCTTTTTTTTCATATTTATCTATAATTTTTTTTTTTTTGTTTTTTTTCTTAAAATTTATATGCATAAAAAATTATATATTCCAGTTTAATGGTTTTAGTTTTATATCTTTTTCTTTCTTTGTGATACATTGTTTTTAATTTTTCAATTGCTTATCTTAATTATTCCTGTACTCTAATTATAGGATTTATCTTGTTGTACAGGAATTAAATAAATAAATAAATTAAATATTAATCGAGGAATCGGTTCACCGAATTTGAATTGGAAGACTAAATGTGTATTTGTAGTCAAATTGAGTGGTCAAGCAGGTAGACAGACTAAAGCGTTGTTGTATATGTTACATTTTGTTATTTTTTCGTTTCGTTTCTATAATTCTCTGCGGCATTTGCGTTCCTTTAAAATATATCATCATTGAGACAACCATTGATGTAAGTAGTTGAAAGATAATTTTGTTTATGTTATATATAATTATTTCTATATATTTGCAGATATTGAGTTAATTCGTGTCGTAAATGTGGGAGTATGAATATTTTTATATTTTGTAACGTATTGTAAATTATTTTAAAAAGAATCACAAAAATATGTTTTATGATTTTCAGCAAAATAAATTAACTAAAGTAAAAATTTTCTACAAATTTTTGAATTTTTTTCAGTCTACTAATATTCAGCAAACATTTTATTAATGTTTAGCAAGGGTTTTTTAATTTCTAATCCACTAAGTTTTAGCAAAACTTTTGCTGAATCAACTAATTTTGTTGCTAAAAATCAGCTCGCTGAATTTCAGCAAATGATTTTGCTGACATTAGCAATTTTTTTGCAAGGACCCTCCTGACTAAAATTTAGCTGACTCAGCAAAATTTTTAGCTGACTTTACTAACTTTTTTATTTGAGTGTAGATTTAAAGACCTACGGACTTTCGACTTCTTACATAACCTCCATAATTTGTATACTGATTATGCAAAACGGTCATAATGCCGCTTACGACCAACTATTGGGGGATAAAAATTTATAAAAATGTAATAACAGTCGCATGTGAATTAAACTTTTAAGATTGCATTGGAGAAAGTCTACTACATAATTTGAAAAAAGATCACGATATTTAAGGTTGTACACAAATCGAATAATTCGATTGAAAAGAAGACTGCATCAATGCATAACCCGACCCTTGATACCTGCTCACATCATAATATATTAAAAATATATATCGCAGTTCAAGCCAAATCGACTTTTAATAAATTTGTGACTCTAATTCAGTTAACTAATTAATTATACAGATGCATAACTTTAAGTGTAGAAACACAACCTCAAGGCGTTGCATACCCCATCATTGCCACTCATAGAATATTAAAGTAAATGCAACCAGCATAAAATAAAGATACTAATCTTCTCATTATATTCATTTTTTTAAGTAGAAACTCAAAATGAATATTCTCATTTTACCACGCTTGTTTTAAGCCGTATAAAAGTTATAATGAGACAAACTACATCAGCGGTTCCCACCAACTTTTGCTTCACGGACCTCTTGAATTTGGGTTTTCATATATTAAATAAAATGCAAAAGTAACGAAACAAACAAAAATTGGATTTTTAGTTCAAAAAAATTAAAACATTACAAAACCCAAATACAGTAAACCCCGATTAAGATTAACTCCGAGAGAATAAATAGAAAAATTAATTCGTTTTCGTTAATCGAGATTCTTATATAGTGGTGATAATCTTTAACTTCGATCTTATATATATATATTAGTTCTCATTTAGTGAGGAAACTAGTGTACATGAATACTTGATGTTTCGCATGGGATTGTTACCTCTTTTAAAACGTGTTCTGATGATGGGAACCTAGAAAATTCCCAAAATAGATCTATCAACACATTCCTGAAAGGGTCAATTAATAAATTTGAAAACGAAAACTCTATAGATTATTTGTTAGGACAATATCCTAATAAAGAAATATAGAGTATGGCCTCGAACTGGAATGAAATCCGGATAGGGACACGCCTACATCAGATTGTTTTTCACAATTTGTTAAATAAGTTTTGGGACTTTAGCACATTTAATTACTATAAATGCAATTAATGTTTATCCCGATGAAAATAAATTTAAATAACAAATATGCAGGTGCTTGTGCAAATTTAAATGTAACTGACACTAATAGAAAACATATGATTTTCTATTGTTGATTTACTTGAATAAACGTCACTACATTGCTAGGTCTGTCAAAAAAACAGAGTAGTATTTGGAGATGACAAAGCCAATTGTGACAATATTTTGTTGTTGTTTTTGTTTTTTCTTTGATATTTTAAATTTTGAATCTCGCTCCTAGACGAGGACAAGAAATTCTCATTGAGTTTGTGATTTAACATAACAAATATCTCTAGAAATTCCAATAACAAAGTCCCCTGAAGATTTCCTTGGGCAGGAATGAAATCCGGATAGGGACACGCCTACATCAGATTGTTTTTCACAATTTGTTAAATAAGTTTTGGGACTTTAGCACATTTAATTACTATAAATGCAATTAATGTTTATCCCGATGAAAATAAATTTAAATAACAAATATGCAGGTGCTTGTGCAAATTTAAATGTAACTGACACTAATAGAAAACATATGATTTTCTATTGTTGATTTACTTGAATAAACGTCACTACATTGCTAGGTCTGTCAAAAAAACAGAGTAGTATTTGGAGATGACAAAGCCAATTGTGACAATATTTTGTTGTTATTTTTGTTTTTTCTTTGATATTTTAAATTTTGAATCTCGCTCCTAGACGAGGACATGAAATTCTCATTGAGTTTGTGATTTAACATAACAAATATCTCTAGAAATTCCAATAACAAAGTCCCCTGAAGATTTCCTTGGGCAGGAATGAAATCCGGATAGGGACACGAATACATCAGATTGTTTTTCACAATTTGTTAAATAAGTTTTGGGACTTTAGCACATTTAATTACTATAAATGCAATTAACGTTTATCCCGATGAAAATAAATTTAAATAACAAATATGCAGGTGCTTGTGCAAATTTAAATGTAACTGACACTAATAGAAAACATATGATTTTCTATTGTTGATTTACTTGAATAAACGTCACTACATTGCTAGGTCTGTCAAAAAAACAGAGTAGTATTTGGAGATGACAAAGCCAATTGTGACAATATTTTGTTGTTGTTTTTGTTTTTTCTTTGATATTTTAAATTTTGAATCCCGCTCCTAGACGAGGACAAGAAATTCTCATTGAGTTTGTGATTTAACATAACAAATATCTCTAGAAATTCCAATAACAAAGTCCCCTGAAGATTTCCTTGGGCAGGAATGAAATCCGGATAGGGACACGCCTACATCAGATTGTTTTTCACAATTTGTTAAATAAGTTTTGGGACTTTAGCACATTTAATTACTATAAATGCAATTAATGTTTATCCCGATGAAAATAAATTTAAATAACAAATATGCAGGTGCTTGTGCAAATTTAAATGTAACTGACACTAATAGAAAACATATGATTTTCTATTGTTGATTTACTTGAATAAACGTCACTACATTGCTAGGTCTGTCAAAAAAACAGAGTAGTATTTGGAGATGACAAAGCCAATTGTGACAATATTTTGTTGTTGTTTTTGTTTTTTCTTTGATATTTTAAATTTTGAATCTCGCTCCTAGACGAGGACAAGAAATTCTCATTGAGTTTGTGATTTAACATAACAAATATCTCTAGAAATTCCAATAACAAAGTCCCCTGAAGATTTCCTTGGGCAGGAATAAAATCCGGATAGGGACACGCCTACATCAGATTGTTTTTCACAATTTGTTAAATAAGTTTTGGGACTTTAGCACATTTAATTACTATAAATGCAATTAATGTTTATCCCGATGAAAATAAATTTAAATAAAAAAAAGGAATAATTTTCATTTTCATTGTATAATTAAAGGTCGAAAAAACATAATTTTTGTTTTTAATAAAAATTATATCTAAAAAACGACAAAGTACGGTGTTGTGTACTTTCCCTTTACATCTTGTTTACTTTCCCTTAAAAAAAAAAAAATAATCAAGAGTAAAAATAAAGAGGAGAATAAAAACAAAAAGCGTGTATTGTATATCTACCAAAGGTAGACCTTGCACATAACAAACAAGTTTTTCAATTTATTTTTGATCAATGGTTATAATCTTTAACTTCAAGCTCATATAGTAGTTCTCTTGTAGTGAGTAAACTAGTTTATACGAATGTTTGATGTCTGGCATGGATTGTTACCGCTTTCAAAACGTGTTCTGATGACGGGAACCTAGAAAATTTCCGAAATAGATCTATCAACACATTCCTGAAAGTGGTCAATTAATAAATTTGGTAAAACAAAATCTCTATAGATTATTTGTTAGGACAATATCCTAATAAAGAAATATAGAGTATTGCCTCGAACTTGAATAATCTTCATTTTCACTGTTCACATAATATTTAAAATTTTTATCGGCTTTTTTAATTGAAAAAGGGATGCGAATAGGGGTATACAGACCATAAAGTAAATTTTTCAGGAGACGAGAAACTAAGGAAATGGTAAAAACTTGATGTTTTTAAATATTTTCAATATACAAAAAAACTAAAAAGCTAAGTAGAAGATGCAAAATTCTATCGAAAAATTATATACTAACCAATTTATTTTTGAGCACATGTTGGAAAAATTATGATTTGATACGGTATTTATTATCCGATTTTTACGAAAATTATTTATTAGTTAGAATTAGAATTTAACAAATAAACTGAATGCGACTTAAATGAACACTTAACTCATAATTATCTTTTAACCTTTTGACGACCACATTTAAGTATAGTGACCAGAAGTTTTTTTAATATATTTGTAAAGTTGTTTTTATTTTGGATATTTACACTTCATCATGTTCCCACTTTAAATAGGAAAATCAGTTGCAACGTCTAAATTTTTGCAAAATTGAAAAGTAAAAATGCAACCTTAGGATGTTATCTTTGAACTTTGTCAATAAAAGCTTTGCTTAACTATTGCATTTTCAAAATTATGCTAAAAAAGATAAAGTTCTATGCAATTAATTTTAACAAAATATTGAAAAAATAAAAATACTAACGAAAATTTAACTGTTTAAGTAATTTTTTTTTTAGATAAAACCGCATAAAAGTTTCAAAATTTTTACCCAAATATGTGTAAATGTACTTGCTTTATTATATTATGTAAAAAAAAACGCTATTCCCAAAATATGATCTGTATACCCTTATTCGCATCCACTCTTCAAATATTGTGAAATGCTTTCATTTGATTTCATAAACGCGTAGTTTTCAATATATTTGAGAAAGAACGTCTGTGCTTTCGGTTTAAAATTTGTTAAGACTCAAGGAAATTTTTCGAAAGTTTGCAAAATTTTGGGAATTTCGTATATAAATGTAAAAATTTAAATGAAAATTTGTTTGTGGCACTCTCCAAAATAGTTCATCTCAACCGAGGGTTTATCTTAAGCAGGTTCGTATTAACATGTTTTACTATTTTACACACAGAGAAAAGGTTAGATATTTGCCAACTAAAATTAGGTAATTACGACTCAAATTCGGTTATTACGAATTTCAGTCGGTTGGTACAATTCAACATTAGGTCTTACAACAAAGTTCGGTTAATTCAACCAAAATATTGAGAAATCTAATGTAAATATCTTTGGACTAACTGAATTTATAAGATGTTACCATCAATATACACTTTTTAATTTGGTTGTCACTGTATTTCTCTGTGTTTAGCAAAAGGTTAGAATGTTCAAATTACTTCGAAATGATTCACTAAAAACCGAGTTCATTCGAAACTAGTTTTACTGTAAGAGACTTTTAAAAATAAAATTGCAAAAATTTGCTTGTTTTAAACAACCATTTTGTCGGAACTCTTTGCGGATCCCCCTTAAGTAATATTAATATTATTTGGGAACCCCTGAACTAGATAAATAGGGGTGGTAATCCTTGAAGTAACCAAGCAGCCTTGTTTCTATTTATTCTTTCATAAAAATAATGCAAACATTAATTTATGTATACAAATTAGGGGTATAACAAATATTAATTTCGAAAGAACACGATCTGTTAAGGTTAGATAGTTAGGTTAGGTTGACAAGAGGAAGGTCGATTTCCCCTTCATCCATAGGATGATCATGAAAGTTGGGAAAACGCTCCGGCCTACCTGAAGAATTGAGTATCCTTCAAGTAGACCATCAGTTTACACAAATCAGCACCCCGCAACCACTCCAGCGACGCTATAACTTCACATAGCCAATACCACGCCCTGATAAGCGCGAAGGCCAAAAAGTGTTACACGGTCTCATCGTCATATAGCATCGTAGATATAGCATAGCATAGTATTTTTTTTTTTTTAACCTTTAGAGGTAAAACACTGTTTTTGTGGGGAAAAAATATTTTAAGTACAATAAAACTTTGAGGTTAATTTTAAATAGTATTCACTTGTTCCAAGCAGTGTTGCCAGGAGATTTGTTTTTAAATGCCTACGTTAATGAAAAAAAAAAATCCGTTTTTTTTCCCTACAGACAGAAAAAATATTCCCTACATTTTTCCCTACACATTTTTTTAATAAATGCAAACATTTTGTTTTTTAGCAGTAAGTTTTATTTACTTTTATTATAAATTTGTACAGTAGTTCATTCAGGTACAATAGATTTTCATTAAACAAAAATAACAGAAAGTAAAAAATAACATAAAAGCTAAAAATAAACGGTAAGCAAATAAAAAACGCCATTTTTAAAAAATACTCGTATAAACACTTATGACCTGTTTCTCGATTTCGAAAGAATGCTTTCTTTCGCTTTCTAAGCGAAAGAAAACTGATTTGGGTTTCTCTAACTAAATTTCTATGCGAACGATGACTTGAAGTACAAGTCGAATGAAAACGTAAAAGTTTTCATACAAAATTTGGTTTCTCTATTTCGAACGAGTTGTCAACAGTGCGAACGTAAATGTCAAAACCATTTTCATTTATGCAAAGCCAAGAGCACATGCAAGCAATGGTGCCAAATGTTTAAACTTATTTCTCATTTTTCCAGTGCCACCAGGTTTGTTGGTTTTATTCTGTTACACTAAAAAAAATAAATGGTTATATTTTTCATTGTTTATTATAAATTATAAATAGAATACAATTTTAAATAAAAAAATCCCTACAATTTGACTGAAAAACAAAATCTGTCCTTTTTTCCCTACAGATGAATTTTTTGGAAAAAATCCCTACGAAAAGGGAAAAATCCCTACACTTGGCAACACTGCTTCCAAGTAAAATTTAATCAAAATAGGTTGGTACTTCAGAATGTAGATTGTTGCAACTACATTCAGTTGATGCAACTGAATTTTAGTGGCAGGACCAAAATTAGTCGGTTGTTGTAACCCGATTTGGATGTACCACCCGAATTTGTTAGTTGTAAGAACCATTTTTGGTTTACATTCGGTTGACACTTTAATTTTATGTTTGTAAACACGAATTTGTATGAAAAATGTATAGGTATCATAACATTTTCATTCATAACGAGAGAAGACAAAAAATGGCAAAAGAAATTGTGTCTATGGCAAAAAAATTTTGGAAAAAATGCATAAAATAGCAAAACCATTAAAATGGTAGAAAAATTACACATTTTGTAAAAGAACATGTAAAAAACTTCAACGTAAAAGCATTCGAAGCGAAGAATATCTAAAAAATGCAATTTTAAAGCTCAAAAATCTTAAGAAAATGCATTAAAAGTCAAAAAGTTTATATTTGTCTTCTGTGTTCAAAACTTTTGAACCGCTGGACCGATTTCAACACCAAACTGCTCAGGAGGATGTTCAATAATCTAGGTAAAAATGAACAAATCCATATTGCGCTTTCGCACCGTGAACAGACAAACGAACATCGCTGAATCGGCTTAGAATTTCATAAGGATTAAGAATATATATATGTATACCTTATAGATTATTAGAGCTATGTTTCGATGCGATACAAACGAAATGCCAAACTGATATATACCTTCATCACAGTGTGTGGAGGATAAAAAAACAATTGCAATTTTGGGATAGATTTTGTTAATGGTTTACAAAAATAATAATTCAGTTAACAGTTTTCAGTTAACATTTATGGATTTTCGTTAATGTAACTAATAAGAGTTATTTACAAAAGTCTGTCATTCGTTATACCCCTTATGCATATAATTCAATGTTTCATGGAGTGTAAAAAGTGTTCGTGCCTTTTTGCATAATTATAAACGTGCCACCTAGCAAAACAAACCAACCAAGCATACAGGGTGTCTCTAACAAATGGATCTTAAATTGAAATTATAACAAATGAGAATTTCCATTGAAATTCGTATATATATATAATTTTTGATGTTAGACCAGCAATCAGGGATTTGCGTTCAACTAATGCAGAGCCTGTTGTTGACATTAGACATTAACTCAAATGGAGGAAGTTAAAATTTGATTTTTTTATTCGTACACGGACTCGGTAGTAACAACCGTATTTGTTGCCAATCGAATGATTAGGTTGTTGCGGCCAAATTTTTCGCTTCTGTTAACAATTGTTCGGTTGAAACAACAGAAATTCTGGTACGACAATATAATTTTGATTGCATCTACAAAAACTCGGTTATTTCAATAAAAAAAAAAACTGGATAGCTACAACCGAACTATTTGATTAACTACAAATATCGTTGCTACTACCGAGTCTGTTTTCTGGGTATATGAAACTATGACGGAAATTTTGAATTATGTTAAAGTTTTTGAAAAATTTTACATATTGATTCTCTTGCTTGATATCTTATAGCCATAGAGTTGCCACATTTTGTAAATATATGTAAAAATAGTTATAGTATAGCTCTTTTAAATATCATTCATTCAATGCTCAAGTTTGTTTTACATTACGTTGATATATAAATTATTCTCTCTAAAGTTTGCACTCTAAATATGAGATTGGGTTAATAAATGCACATTATTAAGTACCGTAATATCCCTAATTTAAGAACATTATTGCACAAAGAGTGGACCACACTAGACCTTCCTTGTAAAATTCAAAGCTCCTTTTTTCTTTCATTGCATACACAAATATATTCATATCATTTTTATTCTTTTGTTTTTAATCGCACCCATACAGAAATATACTGTGTAAACACTACGCTAATTAATTTGCATATGTATGAATACGCGTTTTTTTTAACATGAACAAGCTGAACAAAAAAATTGTTTAAAAAAGGATGACTCTGTTTATCATAATTTTCAAATGAGGTTGCTTTTGTTGTCACTTCTATTTATTTTAGTACAGTGCACAGAGGTAAGATGTGGCCAAAAGTGAAAATAAAATTGTTCAATTTTAATGCCAACGGGAAACTTATATTAAAAATATAAAGAATCAGCCAGTTTTATTTTTTTTATTTTTGAGTTATCAATTTTAAATTTTACAATACATCAAAGCTGCAACTTTTCTTATATCGATTTTAAAATTAAAAAATATGATTTTCAAATTATAAAATCAAAAAAGGAAATTTCCACCTTTAGTTTTTTTGTAAAACAGTTTTTAAATTAAAATTATTTTTCGTATCAATATTATATGACGATTTAAAGTATTTCGAGCAGGTATTTCTATGTTTTTTTTAATCTTAAAATTTTTCTTTTTAAGAAAAAAAAAAAAAGTAAATCTACCAAATATTAATCGATAATTTGTACTATTTGATGCAACTAAAAATCATTGTGTGTAATAAATTTGAGCGGCTTTTGTTTATAATATGATATGATTCTATGAAAATATACCAAATTTGGAGCAAATCGGTTGATATTTAGACATAGTTTACCTACAAATTTTATGTCGTTATAAATTACACTATATAAAATTTCTATTTATACACACAAAAAAATAAACACCCATTTCAATTACGAAAGCCACCGATTCAATAACTTTAATTGCTGAAATTCCGCCAACAACGATAACACTGTACAACACAAAAAAAAATTACAAGGTCCGACCGATAAATTTTGATAGAAGAGACAAAAAAAAAAGACACGTGTATCGGCGTTTTGAAAGTTTACATCTGGGTTTCATTTTAGGGGGAGGTAAAGTTTCCCCTAAATGCAAATTTTGTATTGTCAATCGGCATAGAAAATCGAGTAAAGCTTACGTTTAAATTATATGGTGTGTTTAGCAAAATTATGTAAAATGTTACGTGGAACATTTTTGTAGAATATGTTAACCCTCTAACTCCTCCAGGTAAGGGTCTTTTTTGTCCTTCTTTTAAAAAAAGAGCAAAAAACACCATTAAAACAGGCATTTAAGGGGTTAAAATGTTCCGCAAAAATATTCCCCGTGAAATTTTACTATAAGTCCCTGAATACATCAAAACGGAAAATTCAACCAGAAAGTCAGAAGTAAGACACAACAAAAGAGAGCTTAGGGTTAATTTTGCATTTATTAAGAATTTGATCCATTTGATTTAAATTTCACTATTATTTTACCTTCGATAGCAAATTTGGATAGGAAGTATTCATTAATAACATTTTTTTTTAGCTCTAGGCAATTCCACTTCATTACACTGTACAACATAAAAAAATTACAAGGTCCTACCTATAAATTTATAGATATATACATTAGGGTGATAACTTTTTGCATTTTTTGCAAATATCAAATCTCCCCAGACATAATTGTGTAGGGCATGGACAAATATTAAGAACTGCGTTTTTAGTTTTTCGCTATCGTTAAAAAAGGTTCCGCACCAAACGCGTTAAAGTTTTGAAAAAGTTAAAAAAAAAACTTTTTTGATGCCTCAACGTCTGACCATCACATCTATATAATTAAGGCATGCTGATATCAATAGTAAAGTCCGTTTTCGAGTCAATATAATAGTTTTCTTCCAAATTTGCTTACTTACATATGTAAAAACCATATTTTAAAAAAATTGTTATTAAAAAAAATTTAAAAAAAAACATATTAAAGGCATTTTAGAAATCGCTGTCGGTGCGCAAGGTTTTTTTACCAAATTGAACTGAAATAGTTTTTTTTTATCATTAATACAATATTTGCCATTAGAAAACCCCTGGGGAGAATGTTGTTCAAAAAAAGTTATCACCCTAATATACATATATGTATAGATTGCCAGCTGTTCTTTGGCAGATTAGATCCGGTACATTACAACAAAAACAAAAGAAATCAAAACAAAACAAAACAAAAATCAACTGCTATACTTTTTAAAGTACTGAAAACGTGTCAATTTGCGGTGCATATATTGTGTAGATAATTTGTTTTGTGATTTGAGTGTTTTACTTAAAAAATAAGAAAAAATTAACGAAAGCAATTAAACTTAACGTGTAAGACTTGTTTTGGCAAAAATGTCCAATTGTTTGGAAAAATTTGATTTGTTTTGCTATATCTGCGGTAAACATACTATACCGAAATATAAAGTTACGTTTTTCAATAGTAAAGTTGAAGACATCTATAAAAGGTATTTTGCGCTAGAAGTTTTTCCGGATGAACTGTGGACGCCGAAGCATTGCTGTCGCATTTGTTATAACGGCTTAAATTTGTGGTCCAAAGGTAATTCATCTTTTTTGTTCTAAGACTATAGTTTTATTTTTAAACTCTCACTGAAGGTCAACGAAATTCAATGCAGTTTGGTATTCCTATGCGGTGGTTAGATCCAGGTGATCATAATGACGCTACGTGCTACGTGTGCCAAAATAATCGTATATTAAAGTTGAATAGATATAGGCGAAAGAGTTTTGTATACCAAGCTGTAACATCAGCCATGCTCCCAGTTCCGCATTCTGACGAACTCCCAGTACCTGTGCTACAACTTCGAAGTCATAGTCCTTATCTTGATGGAACAATCACTGAAACTGGAAACTTTAATTGCGCAGGAAGTGATTACACAGGAATTGAAGTTATACCAAGACCA